>JAKRZM010000425.1:54901-107727 GCA_036379175.1 Heliconius cydno galanthus | reverse complement strand
TGTTGTAATATAAAAGAAAATAAAGTGAACGTTATCAAACATGTGCTGTAAAATATTACATAATTTAAGATACATAACAGTTATATATAAATCACTTATTGATCTATAATAAATGTATATTGTAATACACAGACAAATTAATCGCTATTTACTTTATCAAAATTTCATAAAATTTATATAGTTTATAAACTCGAAATAAATAGATTTTGAAGGCTTTTAACTTGCACCACGTAAAGCCCTTTGTTGGAGCCCTGCACTTAGCGGGTGACAGGTGCGCGATACCCAATCAAGGGACAAATGTGAGACAGCCTTTTATCGCTGTTTGCCTTCAACCCTTATCGAAATGCAGCACTGTATGCATTGTTTAAAGTGTCCCTGTAGTATTTAGATTTTTATAATAATAAACGTATGAAAAATCTTTTTTGTTTACTTTAATATGTCTCTCGAGATTTACTGTTATGGTAAGGATAGCTCATGAGTAAATTATTCTGTTCTTCAATTTCCTCTCCACGTATTGTCTAAAGATCACCTGATGGTATTTTTTTGGTAAGGCTTAAACCATCGCTTGTTTCATATTAAACAAGAATAACCAAAAAGACTAAACATATTTTAATAATAAATAATTACTTTTATATCTAGTACTTAATTTGTTGAAAAATGATATATCACGTTTTCCCTCGTCTACATAAGTAAAATTCAAGTACAAATTATGATCTTTTTTATCTACGTAGGTTTATACATAGGTCCGAGTATACTTGAAAGTTAGTGCAACGCACTAATAAAATGGTCTCTTTCAAGTACGCCATCATTTAAACGACGATAAAATCTAACTTCATTAGATATTTTTACAGACTTTCACAAGAGAGTAATAAATTAGACTACTTGGATACTAAACCTGGGCAGTAAAGAGTGAACTTTAGCGCATACACATTACCATCTAGGGCAGCAAACTTGGATGAGCTAGAGCTAAGCTATAATGAGAACAATAGAATTTAAGCTCTATTGTTTTGGCTTAAAGTTGAAGTTAGTGTGATTAATTTAGGAAAATGTGGATATTAGGAGGCATGTTAGGCTAACACTACACGTGTGATTCATGAATATTGTTGAGAATTTTAAGCCTAATAGCTCTAAGGAACAAAGACCTAGTAACAGTCTTCGTTTACACTATCCAGTTTTATACATTCTATATTATTTCCAAAAGTATAACATATTTTGACAAACTCGTTAGAAAAGTTTTTGTATTAACCTATAATAACTCGATAAAAAGTTTGTATATGTCACTGTCAATATTGAATTTGACATTTCGCTAGAATGAATAGTTAGCGATCAACGTCCACCTGGATGTGACAATCTTAAGCATTCCAGAAGAGCATAAGGCTCTTGACATTTTAGAGAAAAACGGTCTTTATTTTTAAAACATATAAAGGACAAATTAATTAAGCTACAAAATTGACAGGGACATACTGTTGTAGGGAATTATCTATAGGCAAAGCTGAATAAGAGTAATGCATCATTAGGCAAGTTGTGAGTTTGGCATTCAAGAATCCCCACGAGGAATAGAATTTGAAGCGATTGATATTTCCTTCATCCACCCCCAACTTGTCCTGCTTTACGGAGTCATTGCTTCATGTTTATAAAAGGAAAATATACTTACAAAACTTTAAAGAAGATCTGTTATTATTGATATTAAAATAAATAGAAGTTTACAGATTTTCTTTTCAGATCTTTTATTTATAACATTGACTATTTATTGACATTTATGTTTATCGAAATTCAGTAATAATACTATAGTTAAAGGACTAGAACTCGCGAATGACATACATGTAAGAGCTATATTTTATATTCCCGGTAGGTATAGCAAATTTTTATAACTTCACTTTTGTCTTTAGCAACTTTGTAAAAATGCATTCCAGAGTCATTGCGAGTTAAGTGGCAGAAATTAACGCTGCCTTGAAAGTGAAGAAATGAAAATATTAAGTTTCGTCAAGTGGGGATCGAACCCTCAACAATCACGTTACAGTCACACCCTCGTGCCTGAGGACCTCATAAACCAAATAATGTGTTCGTAATTGAATGTAGGATACATCAATTGAAATCTTGTCAAAGGCAGGTTAAATTGAACTGTACAATGGCCCATGATTTATGCAGTCAATAAATCACGAGTAGTCGCTCCGAGCTCACGCCCGAACCGTGTTACAGGTGCAGCCATGAAACTCTGATAGTATGTACATATAAATGTAAAGTGTACTCACTTTTTTTATATATATTTTGTTTCAGCAACAACGTTGTAGTGGAGTGGTTGTTTCAGTATAGTGTCTACGTTGGTTATGGGTTCGAGTTAAATGTTAATGGAACTAATCAATATACACGTACTTGTAAATTGATTTCTTAAGTGTGTTAAGTATTTTTCTTTTTCTTGAATACTATGAGGATAGTGAATTGTCACTATTTTGTGACAATGGCGTTACAAATAAAGGCTTTTTCTTTTTTTCTATTTTTCAGGTTTTTCTTTAAATTTTCTTACACTTGAAAATCAAAAGAATACTTTAGTTTACTTTGCAACAGTCCTTTTCTTAAGTATTTTTCTACAAACTATGAAACATTTTCCTACATGTTTTCATTCTCAAGATATTTTAAGAACCCCAGTTTCCTAGATCCTTTCCTAATGACCGCAGAGACACTCGACTCACTTGTTCCGCCCTTACATTTAGCGTGGAACGCTATTTAAGACGTTGAAACAACACTAACGGATGCCTTAAAAATACTCCCTTTAAAATATAACATGCTGGTGTATGTAGGGTATGCTATTCTAGCCCAAGTGGAATGTACTTCTTAAAGGTAGTTGTTGGTTGGCCAATCGTGGCGCAGTAGCCCAAGTGGACAACTGTAAACGCGACAGATTGTAGGTTCGATTCCCAGTTGAAGAAACGAAATATTTAATTTTTTTATTTTTTCGCTCTGATGTCGACGCAAAAGAGCGGTGTTGAGCTCCGCCACTCAACACGTAATGCCTTTTGAATTCTGTGAAAAGTGAGGAACAGAGTGTCTTAGCTCCCTTTGCCTACCCTGCTATATAAAATAAAAGCTAAAAAAAGGAATAGTTGTAATCTTAGGTTCATAGATTTTAATCTTTTAGAGAATAATTATAAAAAAAATGTATAAAAGCTTACACTATGTTTAAGAACTACAGTGTATTCCACTCAACACGCATAGCTCGAATTAGAGTGAGAATGGAGTGTCTTGATTCATAGATGGGTAGGCGAAGATCTTCGATATAAAGCTGAAAAAAATAATAATTATTATTAGAAATATATTTGTAAGATTTTTTTTTAAATATAAAGAAATACATATTTGCTTTTCCGCTTTGCTTAACAAAGCGGTTCTAGTGGTATTTTTTTCCACAGCTTCACGTTTCTGCTTGCATAGGAGGATAGGCAGGAAAAATCGAGTGTAAAGACTTCCAGTTCCCTATTTTCTGCGCCATTTTCGATTTATTTTATGCTGATGGACAGAAAAATGAAAAATATGAATATCTGTCTATCCATCGCGGTTACAGAGCTGTTCCACTGCGCCACGACGTACATACTCATATCTTCAATTTGGTATTACATCTTATAAGTAGGTACATTACATTATATTATTGACTTTCGTTTACGTAACTATAGTGTAATCATGTAAACCATGTACCCGCAATCTAAGCAGCTTACGACTAGAAGAATCCATTTCGTATTGTCTTATTTATTAGTATTACCATGAGATACTATTATTTTATTTAGTATATTTTTTTTATTTTATGATTTTTTCTGTTATAAATAATTATTTATAGGCAGGTAGTAGTACAGCATCTGACTGTAAACACGACAGTGCGAGTTCGGACCTCAAACCTCAACATATTGTCTCGAAAATCAGGAAAGTTAGGAACGGAAAATCCTAACACTAGGCTCCCTCCGCCTACCTTACTATATACGGAGTATAGCGACACGAATTAAAAAATGAAAACAATAAAAATAGTAATACATATATGTATATAGCATTTAATATCTTATACAATTTCTTTTGAAAAAAGAATACATTTTTAAATATTTTAAAAGCTTNGCAACAGTCCTTTTCTTAAGTATTTTTCTACAAACTATGAAACATTTTCCTACATGTTTTCATTCTCAAGATATTTTAAGAACCCCAGTTTCCTAGATCCTTTCCTAATGACCGCAGAGACACTCGACTCACTTGTTCTGCCCTTACATTTAGCGTGGAACGCTATTTAAGACGTTGAAACAACACTAACGGACGCTTTAAAAATACTCCCTTTAAAATATAATATGCTAGTGTATGTAGGGTACACCATTCTAGCCCAAGTGGAATGTACTTCTTGAAGGAAAAATACATACGTAGTTGTAATAAGTCGGATAGTCGTGGTGCAGAAGCAAGTTGTGAGTTCCATTCTCACTCGGAGGAATTAATTATTGTTTATTAAAATCTTCATTTCTTCACTATGGCACGTTTGAGTTCAACCATTAATTTATACGTAATGCAACCAGAATTCGACGGAAAGTGGAGAGCGGAGTGTTTTAACTTTTAACACAGGTCTTCCGCTGAATAAAACTAGTAAGTTTACACTTAGATTCATAAGGCTAGGATTAGGCTCCTTTAGAGAATAATTAAAAAAAATCAATGATGTGTAGCTGGGTAGAGGAAGAAGATCTTCGGGATAAAGCTGAAACAGAAAATAATTATAAATCAAATTATTATTAGAAACATATTTCGTATATATTTTGTATAAATATAAAGAAATATATATATTTAAGCAAAGCTTATCTAGTGGTAGTTTTTCCTATAGCTTTACGCTTTTTCCTGCGTAGCAGAGTAGGCACGAGGAAACGAGTGTGCAGACATTCCGTTCTCCATTTACTGCACAATTTTCAATTTATTGTGTGCTGAATGGTTGATAGCTCAACGCCAAAATTATTTCAATATCTGCATTCCCCCAGTGGGAATCAAATTCACAACCATCGCGGTTACAGAGCTGTTCCACTGCGCCACGACGTACATACTCGTAATCCTCAATTTGATATTACATCTTATAAGTAGGTACATTACATTATATTATTGCCTTTCGTTTACGTAACTATAGTGTAATCCCTGTAAACCATGTACCCGCAATCTAAGCAGCTTACGACTAGAAGAATCCATTTCGTATTGTCTTATTTATTAGTATTACCATGAGATGTTATATTTTATTTAGTATAGGTATATTTTTTATTTTATGATTTTTCCTGTTGTAATTAATTATTTATAGGCAGGCAGTAGCACAGCATCTGACTGTAAACACGACGGTGTGAGTTCGAACCTCAATCGGAGGAATGAATCATTTTCATCTGCATTTCTTGACGCGCAAATGCGCGACGATCTTAACACTAGGTTCCCTCCGCCTATCTTACTATATACGGAGAATAACGACATGAATTTCAAACATTAAAACAGAATAAAAACAGTAATTCGTAATTCGTAGTAATTTAATTAGTTATATGTATATGGCATTTAAAATCTTATACAATTTCTTTTGAAAAAGAATATATTTTAAATATTTCATATTAATAAGACACCTAGCACTGGTAAAAAAATATATTTATTTTAAATATCGAAAACATGCTAAAAACTCTATAAACTAATACGAATATTTTGAACCGGAAATCAAGTTTGCAACCATAACATTGTTAACCACGAACAGTCCAACCAAATCGACCATATACTAATATCTATTACCAAAATATTGTACTTGTCATAGCCCATGCCCATAGCGTAGGTGTTACGCGTCATCCAATGTCAGCCATAGCCACCCTACGCGCTTTCCGCCTAACCCTACTTGCGTCGACAGAATTAATTTCCTGGCCAATAACTCTCGTATATTGCAGCTTCGACGACAGTTGCGAGTGCCTCCGATTTATGGCAATAGTGTCGCGAACAGGTATAGAGATGCTGGGGGACTAAACACACTCGTACGCCGCGAGTTATGTTTGAACTAGCAACTTACGCGCGGCTTTGCTTGTTTAAGGTTATGTTATAGCCAGATATCCGTTCAATAGTTTTCGTGTGAAAGTGGAACAAACATCCATCCTCACAAACCTTCACATTTATAATTTTAGGAAGCAAAAGGATATTGCTTATATTGCTGGTATCGTAGAGCAGTTGGAAAATGTTAGTGTTTGCGATGGTAACGACTTCAGACTTCATTTTAGAAAAATTAATATTAAGATTGGAATTGAGAAAACAAATGTGAACTAGAGTTCGTTTTTAATTTTTCTTCAGTCAGGCCTTTTTCTCACTTTATATGTACATATTTGACTGTACTATAGAATATACGTGAACCCCGTGACCAACGAAGATTTACTACTTATTTTATTTTATTTTGCAGAGCAAATACAAGTAAATTGGAGATATTACGTATTGAAAAACAGAACCGCGACCACCGTTTACAATCAGACGCTCAAAAATCGTATTTTTTTTAAATATTGCGAAAGATTGTGAATAAACAGTTTTATATAGTAACGTACACCATTTACAATGCCTACTATGCCTAATATATTCAAGAAATATTTATTATAATCTTATATTGGGATAAATATATTAGTTAAGAAGTATTTACTGTTTCACGGTAAATAAGGTCAGTTAATGACTACGCGAATATTGAATTGGGGATTTCTTTTTTTTTTCTTCCATTTTTCACGCAATATGTCAAATAACGGCGGACAATGAAGAAAGAAGTATCTTGTAATAATAATCCATTACCTCAAGTGGGGATCGAACCCACAACTGGGTTACAGTCATACTCTTGACCCCTGGGCCACGGCGGCCTGTTACTTACTAAAAAACTAATTCATATTTTCACAATTTTTACGTTAATTACATCTAAACTCCATACCTACCTATTACATAGGGTAATTTCATAATTAGCTATAGGAGGACAAAGCGACAAGTTTGACTGTTTAGAAGCGGGCACAAAGGAAGGGATGCTATGTCTTTGAGGCGAGGAATGTTGATCAAGTAATTAGCAACTTACATAAATGCTCGTCCTTTAAGATGTAGGAAAATATAAGGTCAAGGTTGGATATCCCTCATTCGTTATAGTTTGTGTTAAGAAAATGCTGTTTAATATATCGTTTTGTGAATGAATATTAAAATATATTTTTTTATAAAAAAGCCCAAAAAATAGCTTCACACTTTATACAGCATAGCATTGAAGGACCTTGTGTTTAGACACTCCGCCAATTTTCGAGACATTTTGCTTCTTTGTTTTTAGTGCAATAAAGTATTATTATGTTAAAGAGAACTCATTTTAAAAAAAAATCAATAGTGTGCTCTGAAAAAAAACAAACAGTGAAAGGAAAAGTTTATATCAACATCATTAAATAACCTTAAAGGGTTGGGCGGAAACATTTTCTATTGTGGGGAATTTTGAAAATTTTTAATTGNTTTAACCGACTGTACTATAAAAAAAATGTACTACACTGTTTTTGCAAGTAACTTTAAAAGTTGGCGCATTTAATCTGGATTCCGAAATGGTACGATACTTGCTGGATTACTTCTTTGTTGAAGAGAGAAAAATCGAAATACACGATAATCGGGATGACGTTCAACATTTTGGTATGTTTTCCGATACATTCTAGCTGCAGCATTAGCATTACATAAGCACTCTCCATGAATGAAATGCATATTGACAATGTGTCAAAGACCGAGTATATGGCCTGTGAGAGCCCGGACTCGAGCACTATCCTTATAAGTCCTGGGCCAGCCCCTAAGACGGAAAAGGTTTGGACGGTATCCTGCGATCACAGACCACACCAGTGACCTCCCGCCACTTAGCCCAGGCAACGCTTATCATGATCGATGCCTCCTGACTCGTGCATGACGGATCTAAGATACCTGAACTTTTACAACAACATGCAATATCTCGGAAATTGGGCGGAAATTAGGGAACGAAATATATTAACACAAGGTTCCTTATGCTTACCCTGCAACGTGAATGTACATAATACATGAGAGTAAAAACTAACAAATGCAATGATGGGAAAGCCAGACTTTATTAACTTAGACGATAATTATTAATTATAGTTTTTCTGCATTAATTCCCCTCCAAAACATGTTCTACGTATCTCTCTACGATATCAAATTAGACTGAAAGACCGAATATTCTTTTTTTTGGTTCATGGTATTATAAATGGAAAAAATCTAAAAAGTTATTAGTTTTTTTTTTATTTCTAGAAATATAACATTATCACGTTACGTTATATACTAACAACTAAGTTTAGTAGTGTAGCTTTAGTGGTAATTTATTATGTTTTTAATTACCACATCCATTTCAACACACGCTAGTGTCAACTAAGATGAAGCGCGAACGCAGGCAATAAATCTAGCTCGAGTTTTCATTCAAACGTTCGTGTAACGAGCTGTAACTTGCCGTATATCCATTGAAGTCCATGATTTATTATACGGAATAACTAATATTATAATCTATGGAAAACTAGACGGGTAATTAGAGGCAACGTAATATTATATGTATAGGAAGGCTTGTTTTTTAAATTCTAAGTAAAATACTTAATTCAAAAGACTTTATTCTCTTAGTAAACACACAAGAACTCCAAAAATAACCCCTAGATTCTTAAAAATAGAAGAAAAAATACATAGCGGAGTCTCAAAAGCCAAACCTTACTTTGAATAAATCTTTCCTTCACATTTGTCTTACATAACATTTAGGCAAGAAACAATAAAATAAACAATCATTTCTCGTTCTGTAACAAATTGCCTAATATTGTGTGAAATTGCTATAATCATCAGATATACCTTCCCCCATAATCTACGGCACGAGCTATATTGGACTAATTCAGCGCATTAATTGGTATAGCATTCAATGAGGCATTATTAATATGTGTATTTCGACTGTTATAGTTTTGTCGGTTCTAGCTGGTAATAGTACCGGTGACATGTAAATTGGGTCCATATAATTATTTTTTTGTGTCAAAAAATACTTCCCTAAATTCCCTTAATCAATCAATTATGCATACTTTTATAAATGGTCGTTTATGAATTAAAAGACGTTTCTTTCAGAAGAAAAATGAAAAGAAAATGAAAATTGAGTGTATTAAATAAATGATGAAAGAGTAGTGGAGTACACAGTCAAGATCAGCAGCAACTTTAACGCTTTTTACTGTTTTTTTTATTTAGCAGAATATACAGAAAAAACCTAGTATGGTGTAGAGACATTGCCGGTTGAGTTGCTGAAATCAACGCCAAGCTAAATTTTCTGGCCAAAGCAAAGAAATGGAATATTTCATTTCTTTGATTGGGGATCGAAATCACAACCGCTGTACCGCTGCACCACGGAAGCCCCAACAGCAGTCAATAATAAAGATATTAATAAAATAACTAGAGCCTAGCAAAAAAGTTACCTAATTATTAAATCAGTGGTAATTTCTATATGAATTTTTATTATTCTTTTGTTATTGAAAGTATTATCCTGGTTATAATAATTATTTAGGTGTAAAAAAATATCAATGATATATTACTTACAAAAGTACTTTCAAAAAATATAAGTTTCACCTTGTATTGAAGGTGACGGGTGACGGGTGACGAGCACGGGTTGTGGACGCAGGTGCGAGACGCACAGAAAACACTTACACTAATCTACGTAAAGACAAATAGCGATCCGCACTGGGAAAACATGCCAGGGGCGTGTAATGTACAGACAGTTTAGGATTTTTTTAACTAAAATTCCAGAAAATTCATTTTTATTGTTCAAAATTGTACTGCAGTTACTTTATTTGTTGATTGTTTCCTTATTTTTTAGCTTCACTCTGTATCCCTCATATAGCAAAGTATACAGAGAGAACATTGTGATATACATAACACACTACGTTCCAGATATAGGTTATTTCTTCAACAGAACTTCAATCCTCGACTGATTTTCCACCCGTCAACAAGCAATAACTCGAGAACGTAGGGCAAAAAGTAAAGGCAATACTCTAACATTTATTTCCCTTTCTTTACACAGCTATGCGGCAAAAATAAAAAGATTATGGCAGTTGTAAATATTACAAGTCTATTATATTTATTTTGAGTCGGACCCTCGAGTTAACTTGGGACCGACATGCAGGTGTGCGGGAGCGTTGTCTATAGTATGTGATTCTATTAACAACAGGTACTAATAGTGTTGTTATTTTTAGGATTTAGACGTGCTATTTGGTGAATTAAATTAAAATACAATAATATTAATAACATCTTTAATTATTTTTGACATTTGTATTCCACACTTAGGAAGAAATTTGATATAGAAAATATTAAATAGTTAATTTCCTCGAGTGCGAATTGAACCCCCAACTTGTCGCTTTTACACCTTGAACTATACAACTATACATATCCTCCAGTATACTTTAATATTTCAAATATTTCAAAATATCGATATCTTTTTATAATATCTACTGAATTCAGTTCAGTTCAGAATACTCCTTTAATTACTTTTGTCAAATTAACTTCGTATTGATTAGTTGTTAAGCCTATGGAAATGAGTATCGTGTTTGTTTTACAGAGCAGTCGCTTCTAATGAAAACAAATAGTGGCTGTCATTGTGAGACCTTTCAGCCTCAAATTCTTATTAGGATAAAAAAAATCAGCTTCACGCTGTATCCCGCACACAGCAGGGTAGGCAGAGGGAACCTAGTGTTAAGACACTCCGTTCCCCACTTTCAGCCGAATTCTGGAGGCATTGCGTGTTGAGTGGCAGAACTCAACGCCGCGCTTTGCCTCGACACCAGAGCGAAGAAATAGAAATATAAACGTAAATAAATATTTACTTCCTCGAGTGGGGTTCGAACCCACAACCATCNTTGTTATTTTTAGGATTTAGACATGATATTTGGTGAATTAAATTAAAAAATAAAATAATATTAATAAGATCTTTAATTATTTTTAACATTTGTTATTATATTAATTTTAATATAGAAAATATTAAATATTTTCTAAAATATTGAACGAAGCGAATTGAACCCACAACTTGTCGCTTTTACACCTTGAACAAACATACATATCCTCCAGTATACTTTAATATTTCAAATATTTCAAAATATCTATATATATCTATATATATATCTTTTTATAATATATACTGAGTTCAGTTCAGTTCTAAAGGACTCGTTTAATTACTTTTGTCAAATTAACTTCGTATTGATTACTTGTTAAGCCTATGGAAATGAGTACCGTGTTTGTTTTACAGAGCAGTCGCTTCTAATGAAAACAAATAGTGGTTGTCATTGTGAGACCTTACAGCCTCAAATTCTTATTATGATAAAAAAAAAATCAGCTTCACGCTGTATCCCGCACACAGCAAGCTAGGCAGAGGGAACCTAGTGTTAAGACACTCCGTTCCTCATTGTCTGCCGAATTCTGGAGGCATTGCGTGTTGAGTGGTAAAACTCAACGCCGCGTTTTGCCTCGACAGCAGAGCGAAGAAATAGAAATATAAACGTAAATAAATATTTACTTTCTCGAGTGGGGTTCGAACCCACAACCATCGCGTTACAGTCACACCCTTGTGCCACTACGCCACGACTGCCTCTTTTATGGCCTTATCAGGATGAATTATTTTCATCAAAGTTATAAGTAGTTAGGTACTGCTGGAATGTACCTGATTGTACGCAATAGTTGTGAGTACGAGTACTTGAAAAAATATTTATGAGAAAAAACCTTGTTTTATATAAATAATATCTATATAAATATATAATATCTATATATATTTGTACAGGTGTGAGGCGAGGTGTTATAGTTGACATCTGATTAAAATGGCTGTGTATTTTTTTTTATTTTTTTACACAAATAGAATTCTCAAATGCAGGCGGAAACTAATATCTTAGTTTCATTCTTAGTATTTAAGGTTCCGGATCTCTTTGGGGCACTCTTGAAAAATACGAATATAAGAAACAGTTACTTATGTAACATTTCCCAACTTTCCTTTAATGTATGAAAAATATTAAAAAACACATTTTTTTCTATAATAAGTTTTCAAGATAAGAAGCCGGTAAAACCTTAATCGATCAATCACACCTAAAAATGGCACCACACAAATTTACATAAAAAATTGCCGACAAACGAGGAAATCTAAATAATAAATTGTCTATTGTTAAGCGCAACCGAATATTTATGTATGCAGACCTAATGAATTCCACCGGGATAAGTGATTATGTAGATTCTTCTTCATTATAATAACATCTTCAATAAAACCGCTTTAGCGAAGTTGAAGCAAGAATTTTTTGGTGGAAAAACGCTTAAACTATGTATACCTACAATTTTTTTTATTTATATTAATTATAGACTAAAAATTATGTTACAAATAGCAAACGAACTTAGATGACATTTTGCGGGATAGAGCTAAAAGAATAATGATCTATTAAATTGTTAACTACGATTTGTGAAATTTCAAAATAGAAGCTTTTCGCTTAAAGCACCTCTTGTATATACAAAAGTCAGTGAACCAATTAGTGTTAGGACACGGAGTTCTCCATTTTATTAATAACAAATGATAATATTTTCAAGTATTTTGAACCTTCAAGCGGTTTTCAATAAATAATTGAACCTAAATCTTATCGATTAAAAATGTTATGACACCAAAAATTTTAAATATTAAAAAATGTTACATAGTCTAGCTCTAGAAAATAATTAAACTTTGCCTGTTATAAATTCAGAGAAGCGCCATCTATTAAATACGTGAATAACTAAAACATGTTAAAGCTTTTACATTACATGTATGCATCGCCCGGACTGGTACTTATTACTCTTCGTGAGATGGCTTTAGTTACATTTTTTTAACGCCTCGTCCTGCACAGCATGGTAGGCTCACAGAAACTAGTATCAAAACACTCCATTCTCTACTTTCCTCTGATTCTAAAAATTGCATTGAATTGTATTAAGTGGACGACGCTACGCGTGCTCTTTGTTTTTCCCGAATGTAAAAATGAACGATTTTTTCCCCGAGTATCAAGCTGAAAAATCGATGCATGAATGCTCGTATCTTTAGATTGTGTTGACATAGAAGCTTGATTTTTTTCTGTGCTTTAAAGGACTTCAATCTCTACATATACGGTTTGACAGACGGACAGATGGACAACGAAGTGATCTTATAAGGATTCCGTTATTAACTTTTTAAATATATCACCCTAAAAAAGAAAGATATTTAAATAAAACACGAATAAGATTTATTTTTCTCTCACAGCCGCAATAAATCAGCTGAAATCCTTAGTCAAAAGTCATTCTAATTAAACAGTAAAATCCGATACTTCCTGCAATATAATTTGTAGATCGTCAATCATAGATCTTTATGTTATAGGTACCTATAGGATAAAGAAACCGTAATATTAGTCACGAGTGATGTAAATTCCATTCATCTAAAAACTGTTTATTAGCGCCGAAACGACGTGTTTAGCTAACGCTAATAATATTATGTACGCGTCAGACATCAATGAGCGGAATGCGTAGTACGAATCTGTTTTCATTGTTCTTACACGATTTCAGTATTTTTATTTATTTTAGTTTCTTTGGTATATTTTTTTTGTCTTTGTTGTTTTCAGCTTTACGCTGTATCTCACACCATAACAGGGTTGGTAGAGGGAATCTGGGAACGTAGTGTTAAGGCACTCCATTCTACTCTTTCCGCCCAAATCGAAATATTACGTGTTGAACGGCCGAACTCAACTACGCACTGATATTAGTGTTAAAATAAGAAAGAGAAGGTAAAAAAGATAAAAAATATAATAGTTTTGAATAGCATTAATATGAAAGTACATCAGTTTCATAATAATATAATTTTAACCTAAACTTAAAATCGCTAAAAGGCAAATCTAAAATCAATTATATAATAAACTAAAAAAAAGCTTATTATCGTATTAATGGATACTTTCACATAAATGATAAACATGGCACTAGCACCTGTTTTCGCGGCAAATAGCGGTTATTTTAATTTTCTCGGCGAATATTTCGGCTTTTCTTCGTAGGCGAGCCCCGTTACGTCACGTTAGGGAGACTACACACACTCTCGTGTGGAACTATGAATGAATTACTATACAACCTCTGAAACCAGCTGGCTTGATTATAATGATTTATTCTTAGCTTACTTGCTGGTTTGTTATTGAATTGAATTGGTCGTCTGTTTGATTTTTTCTTGTGGAATTAGGAATATTATTATTTATATAATAGCTTCAAAGGTCACACACATTGAATTTTATGTAGATAAGTTAAGTGGATTGGGTAGAAAGTCGAGAATTTCTTTTCTCGCATAGCAGGGTAGGCAGAAAGAATTAAGTGTTAATAACTCTTTGTGCCCTACTTCTCATACCTTAAGAAATACAAAATCTCGTCATATTATGTTTTTTTATTATTTTGTATATTTCTATTTTAATAAATGGAATTGAATTATTCGTGGCATTGCGTGTTGAGTGGCGGAACTCTGCGCCGCAGCGTAGCAATGAAAATATTAATAAAAAAATATTATTCATTCCCCTGAAAAGGGAACGAACCCACAATCGTCGCCTTAAGGTGGCACACAATTGTGCCCCTGTGCCATGGCGGCCTCATATAAGCTTTAAATATTTTTAAAATATTTATATTAAAATCTCAAATTAGAAACGTTGTAAGTGTATAGAGCACTTAAGGCTCCTTCAATCATGTGACGAACTGGGCGGTCTATAGTTAGATTTATTAGTTTGACGTATTAAACCCGTCCCGCAGTAATAATGACGTAGAATGTATTATGACGATAATAAAATGTCTAAAACTAAAATGATTATACGTTAAGTAAACTAAGTCTTTAAATTATGTATTTTTATACCAGGCAATTCGTCTTTCTTACGTAGCCGTAGATACATTGTAATTTTAAGAAGAAAACTTCATATAATATTTTTTCCATTTTCACGCTGCATCTCGCATATACCTACCATGTACGGAAAACGAGTGCCAAGACACTCCGCCCTCCGCTTTCCGCCCGAATTCGTGACATCGTGCTTCAAGTTTGTCTTACCAGAGCGGGAAATTAAGATCTATAATGTATATGTTTGCCTAAAATAATTATTTTCATTACAAATTTACTCAAAAGCACGGCGCTGAGTTCCGCCACTCAACACAAAATGCCTCAAGAATTAACCTAAAACAAGTAGGGAACGGTAGTGTCTTAATGAGAAACGGTATGTTACATTAGGTTTCCAGATTCCTTCTGCGTGCCCCCATGGAGCAAAATAAATAGAATATGCCTTATTCTATTTATTTTGCTCCATGGGGGATAAATTATAAACGCTATCGAAATTTTGTATTGTATTAGAGAAACCTACATACAAATTCATTTTTATTCACGACATAATATTAATTATAAGCATTAGTAAATTAATCACTCATCAATTTGTTTCATGTCAAAATAATAAATTATTGGGAGGTCAGTCAAAAATGCTGGCTACATACCTAACATGTGTAATAGTGCCAAATTACAATTGATTATCATAATTTAATTTTTGCTCACAATTATAGTTCCCCTTCTCTTTTTCACCCTCAAACGCCGCTTGTTGGGTATTATTTATGTAGAATAAAATCGGCAAATGTAAATATGAAACATATTCCAAAAAATAATATTTTTATAATACCAAAATATTATTTTAGTTAACAGAAATTTATAAATTAATATGATTTTAATATATTTTTAAAGAAATTGCATTGTATCTGAAATCCAAATACCTAAAAAATACGAAATAATTAAAAATGTTGTTTTATCAAAGCGTAGAAATTCAAATTTCATAATTGTCTCGAGTCTACGGGATAGGTTTTAATTACGCATCGAATAAAGTTGACAAGCTAAATTTACAGACGTATGCACTAATTTTGTATGAAATGAACTACAAATATAAGTTTGTAATTACTATTTTTCTATAAAATACCTATCAATTTTCATTTGTTTTGTAGCTTTGTGCCAAACCTCATAGCTATAAGTCCACGGGTAATACTTACCCTACAAGAGTTCGAGGCAAACTTCATAGACATGATCTTGAGATGAATGGTCTTGAGAAACAGACAACAATGTGATCCTATAAGGATTCCATTTTCTCTTTTGTGGCACGGAACCCTAGAAAACATATTTTTCTATAGTTAACAGAGTAATAAAAAATCTATTACCTAATATACCAAAATAATTTATATTTGATTTTTTTCTAAACTGTATATGACATTATACTCGTGTAATATTTGTTATATCAGTTGCAATGCTTGGTCAATTAGTACGTCCTTGCGTCCATGCCAAATTCCTAACACCTTAGTGTCCGTGTGTTCATAGAAAATATTGTTTTCTATTTAGAACGCGACGTAAATACTTGGCATCATATTTTTAAATCGTATTAAGTTAAAAATATTAGCAACAAGGTCGTCTCACCTGAAAATTACGTAACTTTTTATTCACGAAATATTTTTAAATTCATATATATATAAAATATTATATTATTTATATCTAAAATGAATTTTCTAAAATCGCAAAGAAGACGTAAATATAAAATAATTATACTAAACTAAAACCGCGTACAATCTGTACTCAACATAGCACTTTACATCGTTACATCATTAATATTTCATTCCCTCAAGTGAGAATCGACCCCCACCAACCATCACGTTTACAGTAGCACGATCCCCCAAAATTTTAAAAATAAATACTTGTATAAATACATAACATGTAAGTACATAACCTAATAAAAAACTATCTCCGCTTAAAAGACTATAAAATATTGTAAACATATTTAAAGATAAAAATATGCATGCAATTGCTGGAGGGTATTTCTGGATATTTGAATATCTAAACACCCTTCATTCGACCGACGGACATCAAAACAAAATAAATTTAAAACAACGTTCGCGTAAACTTCACTTTAATTGGCGTTGGTAATAAAAATTACAATAAATGCAATAGTAAGTAGTTCTAATGGCATTAAAAATTGTTATAGCGCCAACTAAATTCAACGCGGTAGGTGAATGCATCTCATATAACAATAGCTAGGTACTTTTCTTATAACATCACTAGATTTTAAATGCAACGATTATATGTATATATCCAATAGGCTCGTTAATTGGACTACCCAAACTATTTTAGTTATTTTTCAATTTAAGATCAAAGAAACAAATTCTGCAATAGTATTACAAAATTTGACAAACTCGCCCATTGAGGGTTCCGTAGAAATTTCAGAATTGTAAGGTCAACGCAAATAACAATTTATTTTTTTCAATTCAAATATAAGTTTGTAATGATTTTTTCTATAAAATACCTATAAATTTCCATTATAGGGATTTTCCCCTCTATTTGTATTGTAAGTTCTCAATGCGTGCCAAGTGCCATAAATGTAAGTCCACGGGAAGAATCCGAAGGTTTTGAATACACGGTGAATCACACAAAATGCATGAAGCAAAAGCGATGCACAAATGCTCGTATATTTTCATAGTTGACTTTCTGTACTTCAAGAGACCATAGACTTGAATATTTGATATTAATTTCAGCTTAATATCTCCTTGAGATATCGATATAAATGGTCTTGACAGACGGACTGAAAGATATTCTAACCGGTTAGCTGTGAGACACGCTTGTGAAGGCTATTAGAATGTGCAATCACCAATCCTATCAATATTTGCGTTGGGCAGTCGTTGAGATCTGAAACCCCGGGAGTCGTCATCATCATCTAAATCAGTGTAAACTAAATATAAAGATATTTATATTCTTAATATAAACATTCGCATTCTCAATGTGAACTTTAATTTTCACACCTGCACATCTGAATCTAATTTGAGACGCAGGTGTTATATGAATCACATTGTCTACATTTCTAGTTTCATCGCAGAAATCATAGAATTATTTAAGTACTTTTATGGAAAGTTAAAATTTGGTACGTTTTCGTTTTCATTCGAGCGATTTCACACGGGAGATTGTATATATTAAAATAATATTTGTCTCCCTATATAAAGTGCACTATTTTTTTCGCCATACAATATAATGAAAAATAGTTCTTATATGTGATTTAGGAAACAAGAAATGCAGCATTGCGTCTCTCTCCGTTCTTAAAACAACAAATGTGAAGAACAAGTATTATTTTATAGGTTTTCTCTAGGTACCAACAAACATATACTTCACTCATAAAGGTATTTCAGTCGTAGAGCTAACAGGTTTTACGGTCGTTAGTTAAACTTATACAATGACAAATGAACGTAACGAACTAAGATAATTAACGATGATTGCAGCTATGCAGGCGCCCCACTTTCTTTGATGGTATTCAATGTTTCCGTTATCTTCCGCGTTAGAATCCTATTTGATCTTCGTAAGAATTCAAAGGTATATTTCAGTTGGTAAATTGGCAACGACTTGCAACGACCAATTTATTAATTAAATTGCAACTGGGTGATGTTCGATAAACGAATATGAAATGCAAAGTATTTATATTTACTTTTTGTTTCCATTACAAATGATAAAGTTTTTTTCAGTAAAATTTTAAATATAACGTTATCATATTATTTGTAATGTGTAAAAAAAATATTTTTTTATATCCAAAATTTCATTTTTCCCCCCGATTTTCTTGTATAACACTAATTATATAGCAAAATAACCTCCACCATGATCCCTCTTTTTTACAGCACTATTCATAAAGATAAAACACTAACTGCTTTTAAGTAGGTCTGTAACACTATATTAGTTTATGACCATGACCGTTTATTTAGTATCAAAATTCTCTCATGGATAATGGCGCTATGAGATCATTTCCGAAGTGACCTGAGTGGTTTCGACATAGCGTCAGAGCGCCTATTCTGATATTGTGAGTCAGAGTGCAGCGATGCGCTTCTGTAGAACTGAACTGGTGAGGATCACAATGAAGACCTAACTAATTTCAATATTGAACATTTATTTGTTAAAGATAAGAAGAAACTACTTATATGTCATGTCGAATACGAGTATATTAAGATCAATTAAATAAATTAATGTTTGATATGATAAAAAAGTTTTAAAATATTTAATAAAAACATTTTAAAAAGATGATGTTTCTAGTTGTTTTCCAATGAAATATATATTTGTATTATATATATATTTTTTAAGAGAAATCCCTCTAAGCCAAGTTTTTGATGGCTTGGCAGGATTACTTTTAAAGCCATTAATGTGACAAAAAAAATGTTTACTTTAAAATATGTGTACTTTTAAGAACTTTAAATAATTAATATATCCTTCACATAAGTTTCCAATTTAGTACAGAAATAAAGAGACTTTCATCAATGCCATAATTTGAATAAATTAAGATAACATTAGTGTATTTTCGTTGCACCATAAATAAATTTGATGAATTGCACGCTCGAATTTCAATCGTATTCTTGAATATGACTCATACACAAACTGAAGTTCTGATAAGTTAATTTGAGGAATTCTTGTCCTTTC
Organism: Heliconius cydno galanthus; assembly: GCA_036379175.1. Taxonomy (NCBI): domain Eukaryota; kingdom Metazoa; phylum Arthropoda; class Insecta; order Lepidoptera; family Nymphalidae; genus Heliconius; species Heliconius cydno. Next base: position 88,256 of record JAKRZM010000425.1, on the reverse strand, counting down.
CCATGGCATCCGCTCAAATTCTATGAGTGCTTCAGTAGAAATTGTTGAGATCTGAGCCCCAAATACTTTTAGTTCACCGCCCTACATAAAAAAAAATCTATAAATCTCTTTCATGAGATTAATAACATTTACATGACAGTTTTTAATACTATCATTTGTTTAAGAGACGTACACAAATTATTTACATACGTAAAAAAGTATCAAAATGTATGTGTATAAATTACTAAGGATTAACTAAGGATTTTGACCTCTGCTGGTGTCGACGAGGCACTTAATTTATTTTGAGAATAATGACCGCCCTCTTGCCAAGACATTTTTGACTGAATTTAATACTACGTTTTTTTTATTGGCTCTTTGTTTTCTTTAAAGTACCTTCTTAAAGCTACATTTAAATATAATATTCTAAATAAGAAATTTAAGTTTCCTGATATCATACTAAAAGACTAGATATATTGAAAGAGAAAAGATTATTCAACTGATTTACATTTTGAAAAACTTATGGTTGGAAAATTTATAGTGAAGATCTATTCATAAGTTTAGATCTACCCCGAAAGCTAATAGGAAAAGAAGCTGCCTTACTCAAGCTTGCGTTAATTTAGATGAATACACCATGTCGATTTAACAAAATATGATGGTACGAGTAAGTTTCCATATATCCAACAACCCCCATAAGCCAACGAAGAGTCGAGATGATTAATGTAAATCTGCTCACATAGCCAAATTCCAACAATATAAAACATAAAAAATTACATTTAAAAAATATTTTTTACATAAGTACAATTAAAATGACATAATTCTTTTCATATAACAAAACTAGACAGTTACCTCTAAAAACCATCATCGACGAACACTCACCAGTAATAAATAAAAATAAATAAAGATCATTTGTCAACAAGATTTTAAGTATACAAAACTAAAGAAAAGTAAAATAGTCGTAATCGTTATTGTAGCCCACGTAGAAATATTTGAGATATCATAAAAAGTTTACTCGGTGCTTGTCGTCAGACAATCATTGAATAAGGGGATGTAAAACTATCTTGTATATTAAGATTTCTATCTATATCTATACTTATCTTTACTTTTATTATAAAACTGGGGGTTATATAGATGAACGCGTGACTCTCAAGGACTACGAGTTCGAATTGAAAAAATATTTTTGTTTTGTCTTTAGGCGTTATTAGACCAACACGTCAGTAGTATCAATATGTCCCACGGTACCTGCTGAAAGTGTCATTATTCTTTGTCTTAACTCTAGGTTCCCAGGTTCCATCTACCTACTCTTCTATATGCAGAATATAAGGTGAAGTTAACAGAAAATCATTCCTCTCTGGCATAACAAAGTGTAGCGTTCAGTAACGCCAATCAAAACGATGTGTCTCAAGCTCGGGCCAAAAGTCAAAAACAGTGTCAGTGGCGGAGGGAACCTAGTGTTAAGATAATCCGTTCCCGACTTTCCGCCGAATTGTGGAAGCATCGTGTGTTGAATGGCGGAACTCAACACCGCGTTTTGTCTCGACACCGGTGCAAAAAAATTAAAATTCAAAAATTGATATAAATTAAATTTATAATTCTCATTTATTCACTCACAATGCCAGAATTTCGCAGAAAGTGTAGAACGGAGTGTGTTAACACTAGGTTCCCTTTGCCTGCCTTGCTATTTGCGGGATACACCGTGAAGGTGATATATTTTAATTTTAATATTTGTAATAATGTTTTACATGCAATGCACCTACTCTAGACCTCATTCTAATTAATAAGTCATCCTTCTCTTTCGATGAATTGTCCCGTAGTTTATTTTTGGTATCCAGGTATAGAAGGCCACGAAAGGGTAACCAGTCAGAATTTATTTTCGTCTTTTGCAAACATTCATTTTATTGCTTCATTATTTAAGTGCGGCCGACGTGGCATTGACAGCCTCTGACACGCTGGTCTTGGGTTCGATTCCCACCAGGGTTAATACAATTTTCCCTCAGTCAAAAATGCGGTGTTTTACAACAATAATAATGTATCTTTACCGTATTACAGCGTTATGAAGTCATTATAATCTTGTATTTTTTTCTAATTTTATTAATAAGAGCACATTGTTTACGCCAAGTGGCGCCAAAGAGTTAATTTGGAACATTATATTCAGTCGGAATGCGTGAATGTGCAATTTGTTTACATACGTAGCGGTCGTTACGTTATGCTTGTTATTTAAATACGTTAGACGTAGAATACGGTTTATTTATTTTTCTATATATAATGTCGTGGTGGGCTAAATTTATATTGTCGTGATTATGGATTCCATTCTCACTCAGAGGAATGAATTATTTCTTATTTTCAATTCATCACAAAAAAATTGTAACATTTGTAACAAAAAAAAAACCGCCTAAACTCGAGTGGTTTTCTAGAAAGCTATTTAGAGATACACTACTCAGGTCCTAGCTCCAACATGAGAACAGCTTCTCCATTTTACACTCCAGACAAAATTTAAAATAGACGAAATTCCTGAGGTATTAAATTATACAGCAAAGATTGCATAACGTTAAAAAGAAAATAAAAAAATGATGTCGTCGCATTCCAGAGGAATCGCTCCACTAAAATCTAAAGATATATTTTATTATGTGTGTACCTTTGTGACTGTCCATTTCGAAATAGCTTTCACCGTTCACAACTGATATGTAAACTAAAACTGTATATAAACTGATAGAAATGTTATCTAAGCTGTAGATTTGTTATCGAAAATGTTAAGACTTTTTAAATTATCCCCATTTAAGAATAATTGGTGGGTTCCATTGCCATGGAATGTCTCGAATTTGAAGTTTACAAAGTTTCTGCGACCTTACTATGAATAGGTTCCTACTACACTAAGAAATACTCGGAAATTTTAAATCACTTCCTAGGTATACTTAAACAATCATTTTATTAGAAACTTTACTGCAAATTCACGTCAAAACAGTAATTTATAGAGCTTATAAACATCATGTCCTCCAAAATATGAAATAAACTTATGCAATAAAACTAGACATTTTATATTCTTACAAAACATCATGTAAAGAGACTACAAAAATATTTATTCGGGTTTTCCGGTGACCTACTTCTGTGACTAACTCCTGATTCTGGAGAACCAATGTCATAAAAAATCTTCATTAAAATAAACACTAAGAGCTTTTGTAGTTGCTAAAAATCGGTTTCAGGTCCATTAAAATGATGGAAGTATTAGTTATCTTTCTTATGCATGACCCCTAAAGCCTCATCCTGATAGATCATCTCATCCCCCAGTCCTAAATTTTTCCTTGTTTCATGTCTAATGGTACGTGTTACTTTATCTACAAAACAAATTTTAAATGTTTAAACTTTACAGTTTGCCCCACAAATACCGCTAACAGCACTCCTAAGTTTCACCATAATTTGGACATATCAAAAAGTGTCATCCGGAAATGTATAAATACAAGGCTGTAATAAAAACGTTAAATAACATTTTCTTCTTCATTTTAATTTTTTTTTTGCAATGAAATAATTATGATAGCAAGTATGTAATACGATATATTTTCCTAGAAGCGTGCATACCAGATGGGTGGAAATGGCGACCCATTTTGACGGCCCCAGTCATACGTCGTCTTCAGGCAGCCTGCTTCTTATCATCTCGCCCTACATTTAAATTGCACGTCCAGCGTCCAAGGTAGTGTCATAAATCTTTAATTATATAGCTGATACAAGTGCGAAAGATATACAATTTGTACTGTTTTAATACAACGCAAAGCAGCACTCGGCTAAATATTTGTGTTTAAAATATAAATTTACATTGAAAACAATTGAACAATTGAAAAAATATCTCTATTTATTCGTAAAGGAAACTTAAGTGCCTAGTTATCAATTTATTTTGATCGCCTTTCCAAATCACGAGGAATACTTGAAAATAAATAAATTAATATAAATCTAGTAATAATGACAAACTAACTTAATTTAATTTACTACCCTAAAATAAGTAATTATAGATGCAAATAAAATCCACATGTTTTAGAAAATCCTCAACAATATATACATAAACATTTTTGGACGTAGAACTATCCATTCAATTGAAATTTGTTAGTTTATTTTCTAACGAATTCGTGTATTTTACTGACGAAGCCCTCAACCAGCTGTCGATAGGCAAGTGGCAGTTGATACCAAACAAAAGTCAGTGCTTACGTGAGGGAATAGAAGATATTACGCAGAACACACGAACATAAGTATTGCAAATGTCAGTATGCTTACTAGAATCTCTGATACGATTCCATCTACGTTTAATATTAGAAACAAAAGAATTAGGTAATTTAGACCACGTTGCACGTCTTTTCCCACGTTGTAATATCTCTGAAGGTTTAGCTTGGCTGCTAGGGACTAGGGTTCCACATAATTCCAATTTGTTATTAAAAGAAAAAACTTCCGTCTTATAGAATCCCAAGACCTACGGAGTCTGTCTATCTAACAAGACAGATAGAGAGAATTATCCGTGGAGAATTTAGTTCTAATCAGTTCTTACAGTCAAATATTTGCAATAACCAAATGATTTTGTAAAGCATTGAGTACACTCATCAAAAATCTACGAAAACACAACAAAAAAGAATCTTAAGATTTTATAACAACTACAGTTTAAACTCAAACAAAATATTTACCTATTCGTTTTTTATAAATAAACAGCGTATAAATATTGTTTTCTGGTCACTGACCGCGTGAAATGAGAAGTATGTCTAACAAGCCGAAGTGAATCAAACTTTCAAGGGAGCAGTGTATTAATTATGTTTATTGTCTACATTCCAGTGTTTCTCCAAAAAAAATGCTCTAATTTCAACATTATCATTAACATTTCAGTGATGTCGATATAACTCGCGCATTCCGACTGTGTCTTCTTGGCTACAATCCAACATTCTAGGTCCAGGGCTGTCGCTACACTTCCAAAGGTACTCAAACAGGTATAAATATTTAGTACAACTTTACATCGTCATTTGTCAGTTCTGACAGAAAATTAAGAATGTCAATGTCAAACATGACCTCTGGATCGGACTTAGCCCTCCAAATTATATCTAAAACAGACTCCTACAGACGCTCACCCAGCCCTGCCAAAATATTTCACACGAAGTTTTAAAAACAAAGAAATCTCAAAAATATAAATAAAACAAGAACAGAAAAAGTTACGGGCGAAAAAATCCCTAGAACACAAAACGAACCTGCATAATAAAAACCTTTGCTTATCCCTTTTCTTTTCTTGTTCTTCCATTCTATCCGAATTCTTAAATAAAATGGTAATCATATGAACAGTTACAAAAAATATAATCATCACCAAAAGTCAATTTTCGTTTTATGGAATACGAATTGATTAAATCTCATAGTAATGGTACCTAGTAGTAATAACGTCAAAACTTTTGAGAGTACAGCTCGTAACTTTCAAGACCTTAAAATTTAAATTACTAATACTTCTATTGTATACTTCTATAATATAAGCAAGCTAAGGGAAATTTCCACATAAATATTATGACGGCGCTGTGCTTCGTTAATCGGACAACAGTGTTTTGTTAGTTTAATATGCTCTTTGATGTGTAACCTTAGTTTTAGTTAACGATCATCAATTCGAATATTTCTCTATAGCCCAAGATCCCAGGCCCCCAGATCTACATAATTTGGGCAAAGCTGAAATTTTGAGGATTTTTAGTCTAATATTATGTTAAGACAGTATGAGTACTCACTAACTTGCAAATGGGGCCCTTTCAGAGGCGCCAAATAAAGGTACTTCTCTATCTGGGAGGATGATTGAGCCGGATTAGTCTGGGTGCTTATAAGGGGTATTGAAATAATCCGTAAATAATATACGTAAAATTAAAGCTTGCTAGTATAACGTAATTTGCCCCAATTTAAAAAAAAAACTTTAGGACGGTAAAGGCCCACGTAAAGAGTCTCTTAAAATTTCAGCTTTGCTAAAATGACACAGGTCAGGGGGCGCTGGGATCTCAGTCCACTATTATTTATAATAATAGACAAGTGTTTTTTCCGTGATTATTTTGCCTTTAATAAAACATAGTAGCTTGTAGCTTCTCAATAATGTAATAGCTATTTTAACTACCAGTTAAGATTCGTCGTCATCACACTGGAAGTGGTAATCCAAATTTCAACTCAATCGGACATTGTGAAGTGCACACACTTACTAACACGGTAGGTTAAATAAAAGTTTGTAATAAACAATACTAGATGATACTAAAACGAAAAAAATTTAAAAAAAACATGTAAAATCTAAAATCGTTGTTAAAATCAAAGATTCTTATATGACCTCTATAAAAACATAAATACATACTTTTTCTAGCACAATAATGTCATATACAAATGGTAGTATCTGATATGAAAATATTCGGGAATGCCGCTACGACAGGCGGAGTGAGAGGACATAAGTGCTTGATTATAAATAGAGTGGAATCCAGGGAGGTATGCCGGCCACTCGGTGGTCGGTTAAATTTCTATTATAAATGATCTTGGGTTCTTGGAATTTAGAATTTGCCTACTAATCACCTTGGGATATTACTTTGCTTCGATTGTTGTATACTGAAAGAATTGTATAATTTTAAATTAATACATGGCAATAATAAAATTATATTTATAGGGGAAACAACACTTATTATATTTAAATAAGCCTACTCGAATCATTGTTGACAGCATTTTTTTTATAAATAAACTAATTTTCTATTTATAAACAGAAAAATGTGGAATAAACAACCAATGTTAACCAAAATAAGAGGAAACTAAATTTCTAAATATCACAAACGTAATTTCTGAAAATTAATTCTAATTTTATCGGCCTCATTTGTAGCCATTCCTTTGTTCTTTGATTAGCATTGTCATAATTGGCCTTGATTCAATTAAATTCTAGGTTATCGTCATGACACATTCAAAATTTTATATTGTGTCTAGGCAAGACAAGACAAACGAGCGTTCGGGTCACCTGATGGTGATCACCACCGCCCACGACCCCGTGCAGCACCAGAGGAGCTACAGGTGCGTAAAGATTATGATTATTATTAGATATGACTGTATAACTGTCTCCTTTAACTGACGTCGTAGCGCAATGGTTGTGAGTTCGAATACCACTCGGAGTAAATGAATGAATTTAATTTTCTCGCTCTAGCAAAAGAGTTCCGCCACTCAACTATACACGCGATATCTAGAAAATGAAAAATATAGTGTTAACACTAAGTTCCTGGCTATAAAAAATATGCCTACCCTGCTATAAGCGGGATACAGCGTGAAGTTAAAGAAACAAAGAACACCATTAATCCCAAAATAGATTTCATATGCATATCTATAGCTAGACTGAAGGTCGTATTCAGCAGACTTTAATAATCAAAAATAAATACTGTATAGAGGTCATGAATTTTTATTTGCAATTTATTCTAAAACAAGTGCGACGAACAGACCGGGTTAATAAAACGGTTGATTCACACAAGGCCGAGGAAATTTCAAATAACAAATTCCTCCTTTATTTTTATTGAGTATGAAAATATATTTCAGTGCTAATCCAGTGGATACTTACTGCGTACATATANACTATTATTTATAATAATAGACAAGTGTTTTTTCCGTGATTATTTTGCCTTTAATAAAACATAGTAGCTTGTAGCTTCTCAATAATGTAATAGCTATTTTAACTACCAGTTAAGATTCGTCGTCATCACACTGGAAGTGGTAATCCAAATTTCAACTCAATCGGACACTATGAACGTAATATGCGTTAAATTTAACTTGTAAAATTTCCAATACACTAACACTTACTAACACGGCAAGTTAAATAAAAGCTTGTAATAAACAATACTAGACGATATTAAAACGAAAAAAAGAACATGTCAAATGTAAAAATTTAAAAGCGTTGTTAAAATTCAATATTCTTATATGACCTCTATACAAATATAAATACATAGGTTTTCTAGTACAATAATGTCATATACAAATGGTAGTATCCGATATGAAAATATTCGGGAATGTCGCTACGACAGGCAGAGTGAGAGGACATAAGTGCTTGATTATAAATAGAGTGGAATCCAGCGAGGTATGCCGGCCACTCGGTGGTCGGTTAAATTTCTATTATAAATGATCTTGGGTGGAATTTAGAATTTGCCTACTAAACACCTTGGGATATTACTTTGCTTCGATTGTTGTATACTGAAAGAATTGTATAATTTTAAATTAATACATGGCAATAGTACAAAAATAAAATTATATTTATAGGGGAAACATTAATGTAATTAAACATAGAGTCTGTACGTAAATACTTATCATATTTAAATAAGCCTACTCGAATCATTGTTGACAGCATTTTTTTTTATAAATAAACTAATTTTCTATTTTTAAACAGAAAAATGTGGAATAAACAACCAATGTTAACCAAAATAAGAGGAAACTAAATTTCTAAATATCACAAACATAATTTCTGCAAATTAATTCTAATTTTATCGGCCTCATTTGTAGCCATGCCTTTGTTCTTTGATTAGCATTGTCATAATTGGCCTTGATTCAATTAAATTCTGGGTTATCGTCATGACACATTCGAAATTTTAATAGATAATGTGTCTCACTATATTATAGGTCGCAGTATAGGTGACAAAAATATGTTTTTTTTTTGGAAAAAAGGGGCAAGGCAAACGAGCGTTCGGGTCACCTGATGGTGATCACCACCGCCCACGACCCCGTGCAGCACCAGACGAGCTACAGGTGCGTTACACAAAGATTATGATTATTATTAGATATGACTGTATAACTGTCTCCTTTAACTGACGTCGTAGCGCAATGGTTGTGAGTTCGAATACCACTCGGAGTAAATGAATGAATTTAGTTTTCTTACTCTAGCAAAAGAGTTCCGCCACTCAACTATACACGCAATATTTGGAAAATGAGAAATATAGTGTTAACACTGAGTTCCTGACGATAAAAAATATGCCTACCCTGCTATTAGCGGGATACAGCGTGAAGCTAAAAAATCAAGGAACATTAATCCCAAAATAGATTTCATATACATATCTATAACTAGACTGAAGGTCGTATTCAGCAGACTTGAATAATCAAAAATAAATACTGTATAGAGGTCATGAATTTTTATTTGCAATTTATTCTAAATCAAGTGCGACGAACAGACCGGGTTAATAAAACGGTTGATTCACACAAGGCCGAGGGAATTTCAAATAACAAATTCCTCCTTTATTTTTATTGAGTATGAAAATATATTTCAGTGCTAATCCAGTAGATACTTACTGCATATATATTCGTTACAATTGTAAATAAAAACGTGACTCAGACACGTGAGCTTAGCAACTCGAAATGACATTTATTATGCTAGAAATACTACATTCACTATTAGATTCTTAGCCTATATATTAAATGGTATTCTAAAAGCAAGTCGGAACCCTGTTTTTTGAGTTATGGAAGAAAAAATGCATCCAGGATATATCATTAGTAAGCAGATGAAACTTTGTTTTAGGCAGTCCATTCTCCACGTACTTTCTGACCCAATTTTCGGGCCATCGCGTTTTTTCATGCCGGAGCTTATCGCCGCGTTTTGTCTTGTTACCAGAGCAAAGAATGAAATAATTCATTCTTTCGAGTGGAAATTGAACCCACATCTGTGGCAGCCACAATAACGGATACTCTTATCTACAATTAACAAGTTAAAAATAAAAATGTCAGAAGGCCATTTATGGATGTAAAAAATATTTCATGAATATATACTTTTTATCATCATTATTTTTTTTCTTATATATAGATATAATAATGATTTTAAACAGTAATCTTGTTTCTATCCGTAATCCGTTCTTAAGATTATACTATTGTTATTATTTTTAGTTGGCTCACTTTATTTTCCAGACAGTTCAGACTCACGTGACAAAAATCATATTTAAAAGTAATTCAAAGGTGTTCCTCTTGATGGCACAAGGTTTGGGCCTAATCCAAATATTATTTAAGTACCTTGCTCAAGGTAATTGTAGGAATTGCCAATAATGTTGTCCAAAAACACTACTTACTCTTTTTACTGATTTCATCAGTTTTGAACGAGTATCAATATTAAAGCAATTTATTTGGAGTATATTAAACTCTTATTTTAATCACTACTTCTATTATCTTCTTCTATCTTTTTAGGTTATCGTGAAAATGATAGAAAATTTTAGACCTTGGCAGATGTAATGTAAAAATATTAAGAGTGCCAAAATAGCTGAAACATATGTAGACAGTCAAGGTAATTAACAAAAACATTGAACTTGTTACGAATCACTGCCAAATTCAACCACCTGCACCTTTTAGGTATTTGGCAGAAATAAATAGTTCTTAAGCCAAAATAAATATATAAAAAATCTTATATTAAAATGTCTCAATATAAGTTTAATGTCTTAATATACCACTTAAGTATATCTTCTAAAATTAAATATTTAAAATAAGTATAATGAACAATTTACTTAATTATTTTACTAGTAGCAGTAGTTTGTTCTTTTGATATCATATACTACTTCGTTTAAATTAAAAATAAAAGTATTTAGAAAAATCCCAATATTTTTAATAATCAATATTTTTACTGTACTATTAAATTCTTATTCTTCCGTTCTATGATAACAGTTTACAGTATTTTAACTGAACTTATCTTATTTAAAGTTCAAAATAGCTTTTTAACTGAACTTATTTAAAGATAATACAATCAATATGAGAGGAATGTCCATTAGAGCAATAATGTTTTATTTCAGATGCGATTACATCACGACCAGGAAGCGAACGAGTATTGTCTGCTCCTCTTATTTCACTAGATCGCTGATGTATTTTAGTTCGCGCTCAATGCCACCAGGCCAACAACTCTTCAATGAAAATAGCCATTACTCTAACCTCATATGATTACTTAACATGTTTTTTGTTTATCCGAATTTTCTTTTTGTTACAAGATTTCTGGTATCCTTCAAGGTTGTGTTTTGGAGACAAATTCCTTATTTCAACATACTAAGACGTTTCAAGTTCTTTTGCCTTAGATATATAAAAAATTGTTTCGTTCCCGTAGGAATATCTGGAAATCCTCTTTTAGTGCCCCTCTACGCTCCCAAAGGAAATGCCAAATTTCAGCGTTCAATGCGCGTAGTTTTGGCTGTATTATCAGTTAGTTATTAACAGAAGACTTTTAGCTATATCTTTTTGGTTTGGTTTGGTTATTAGTTATTAAAGAGTTAAAAATAAACAAATAAAAGTATTTTTTAAAACGAATTATATTTATTTTGGTCCCATTGTCTATTCATAAATTATTATTATCAATAAATTATCACATTACTAGATACCTACTAATTACACATCATTTATTATCATTATAATTGAAGCATAACTTATATTAAATTTAATTAATAATGTTTTTTTTATTTGACGTACAGTTAATTATTTTATTATATTATAATTTTAAAATTATGTAATTGTCATATTATATGTTATTCCAAATACATAAACTATCATATATTTAAATGAATATGCAAAGAATATGCTTCAATAAATGTTCCATCATTCATACATCAGTCTTCATTGTTTATAGCAGATTTACATTTACCATTTTATTTCTATTATATTATTGATATTGCGATGCTATTATGACATGAAATTAGTTTAATAACTTGTTATTTCTTTAAATAACATGAGATCTATTCAATATGCTTTAGGTTTTGAGTTAATCTTTTTTTTTTTAGTTTTGTAATTTTGAACCTTAAAACTAAACTTATCCTAAATTATTTACAGATAAAAATATTTTTTTAATTTTCTTTCAGTTCTTCTCAATAGGCCCATACCTTTGCCTAAACCACGTCATGCCCCTGTAATCTGGCTCATACACATCAGGAATCTCTTTGTCAATAGCTTCACAGTAAACCATTTTTACTGATGCCTCGCCGAAAAGCCTTTCTTCGAATTTAATAAGTTGCTTGAAAAACCCCGTATTAGGCCTAATTTGTGGCCTGTAAAAGAAAGAGTATTAAAAATTATTATTTTTAATGTTATTTATTAGTTTAAATGAAATTAATTAAAATGTTTTAAATAACTTTCTTCTTAACTGTGACAAAAACAAAAGTCCTTACCTTCTTAATTTAAAATGATTGTAGGCATCACCCAATGTCATCTTGTAATATTTAACCAGATATGCTAAGCAGAGAGTGACAGATCTTGAGACACCGGCGACACAATGAACCAACACGACTTCATTTCTAATGACGACCTGTAAAAAATATAAAATATATATATTAAAATATCATTATATATTTCGTTTGAACTAATATATTTAAGAAATACTAGTAGAATGATTAATTTATCATTTAAATGTGAGAAAATGAGACCTAATTAAATCAAACTATTCAAGGCTTTGAACATTATGACTTTTTGCTAAAATTTAAGCCCATAGCTTTTAATAAACAATTATTATATCAATTTTATCCCTACAGAAATGGCGTCAATGCAATTACACTGTTTCTTACCTCATTTATAAGGTCCGCAACTCGCTCCATATATGGATACATGTCAGAATTGGGTGTATCCAACAATGGTACATAGTGTCTTGGAACATAATCTTCAGGCGGCGGAGGTAATTCCGGTGCAGCATTTATGACAAGTCCTGGCCGTAAGACCTTCACAGCTCCAGGCAATGCGTGAGCACCACAAATGTAGAGTGAGTCAATTACACGGGACACTCCAAGAGGACATCCTCTGTTGAAAAAAAAATAAGTTTAAGCATTGATTGAGTGGTACTGAGTTTTATTGTACGACGATATAGGTTCGATTCCAACTTAGAATATTTTTTTTTCTCTAAATGAGCGGACAGTAGACAATGGAATGTCTTATAGCCTAGTGTGGTTTATCTCTGCCTACCATGCCGAATGCGAGATGCTATCAAAAAAAATCTAAAACATTTAAAATTTGCTCAGAAACGACGAATAATTAATGATTTACACAACAAAAAAAATATCAAAATTACATTTTTGTAAAACTGATATTGGTGTCAGAAATGTCGTCATGACTAATAATATATTCAAAGGGATTTGAACTGAGATACAAGGCTCCAATAAATAACACACGCCCCCTACAAGATCTACGATTTGTTTACATTAATCGTCACTAAAGCGGCATATTTCGTAGAACAAACTTTTCTTTTAGATATATATAAGTAATATAATTTTCAATAATTATATTGTAATATTTTTTTGAATATTTTTCTGATTTACTTAAATTTTAATTTAAAACTACTTATTTATAATAAACAAACAAAGATAGTAGATTACATAGATTGCAATATTTTTTCAATTTTTAAAGGAAATGTCTATAACATCACAGGTAATCCTAGATATTATTCTTTATTTTTAAGCTCATTTTAATATAGGCATGTGACCAAAGATATCCCAAAAAATGTCAACAATTCGGCACGTAAACAGCATACCACAGGGTTGTGTCATCCTGGCTGCCGGCCAGCGCGTCTGACCTAGCGAACTTGCGTACGAGTACGATAGATTACCAATTTGGTGAAAAAAATGAAATAACACTTTTTATGTTATTATTTGATTTTGATTACTTTGAACGTTTTGCCTTGTTACCAGCGAAGAAAAAATCTATTAATTTCCACAAGTGGGAATCGAACCGACAACCGTCGCGTTTAATGTCACAAGAAACTTCCTAGTAATCATTATTAATTTAAATGGTATACCTATTGGTTAAATTATTTCTGAAAGCTTGCAAGACATTTATTTAAGCACAATAGGTAAGTAAGGTCGAAAGAAAATACATAAAAAAACATATTAATATTTGCATTTACTAATACTAATTGTTATATACTAAAAATAAGGTTTGCGAGTTTTATTATTCATTTAATTTCCTAAAAAATATATAACTTTTCACTAACTGACAATTTTGCTAATAAATATTTAATTTTTTTTTTAAATCTCAGTTTTATGTGCGTATATGTTCAAAACACTATAAAATTAAATTAAATTATTTTAATTATGTGACTTATAAATGACGATAACTGTTACTAAAGACATTGCTATTCATATTACATTAATCAATTTATCAGAGCTTCTTTTACGTTTTACGTACTAAATAAAAAAAATATAAAAGGCACAAACAGAAGAAAAACAAACATTTAGCAATCAGTTTTCTCAACATTTTTTTTTAATTTTATCAATAATTGTATTTATATTTTTTCCATTCATAATTAACTAACCTATTTAATTCCTCTTTGGTAGGTTTCGAATCGACAACATCAACTCGAGGCTCGTTCTCATTGCCGACAGTTGCAACCTTATCTTCTGCCGTTAGGACCTTCATTATTACCACTAAAGTCACTTTATCTTTTCACTAACAACACTTTAGTTTATCATTGACTAAAAACAGCCTTAATTTTTTGTAAAACCAGAAACTTCAAATTACAAGCAAATAAACTTCAAATTGCTCGTCGTCGAAATTAATCTTTATTATATTTTAATTTTCGTTTATTTTTCTTTTTTTTTTTATATACGAATCGTAATATTTCGTATAGAAAATCGATTAAATGATTAGATTCGTAGAGCGTTTGCGCGCGTCGGTCGCTACAGCGCGCACTGAAGCCGTTTGAGCATCACCTGTGATTGCCGGCAACATCCGGCATTCCAGTACTATTCTCGTACGCTGGGACTTGTTTTGTTTACAACGCGTGAATTACTGTTTTTGGTCCCTTAACGAAGGTTATTTACGACTCAGTTATTTTAATGTGATATTATATTCGTTATTGGTTGTTTTTATTTAATGCTGAAATAAAATAAATTGATATTTAATATTATATGTAAGTTTAGTAGTGATTATGTGTCTCGTACTTTATGCTATTCTTTTAGTTTATACTTTATAGCATATTTTTTAATCTCTTCTTCCTCCTGGCATTAATCCCGGCTATTGCCAGGGTCTGCCCTCCTACTCAACCTACTCCACTTTGCACGGTCTTTTGCGATTTCTTAATCTATATATATAAAAGGACAAATTCCCACTGACTGAGGTAAGACAGCACAGCACAGCCGTAACTGCTGTGCGTAGAAACGTGAAATTTGCACAGATGTTTATTTTCGTAATCTGGACATCCACTAAGAAGGGATTTTGAAAAATTTTAACCCTAAAGGGATGAAATAGGGATTGAAAGCATTGAAAGAAAAAAATAAAATCGGCATCGATTTTTATAAAATTTCAAATTTAGACTCTTAAAAATAGTTAAATTATGTTTCGAACTCATGTTATAGTCCGTTGTTACAGGTCAACTACCTATGGTCATTTAAAAGTACCTATTCTAAAAGTCGGTGTCAGCCAAGACAAAAATAATATTAATAGATAATTACTGAATACACCGAAAAAAAAAGTTAAGAAATTCTTTAACAAATACCCAAATTGGCACCAACTTCAAAAATTATAAATGCTGAATTGGTGTGTAAATATGGTTTCATTAATTACTTTTATAAGCTTTTTCCATTCCGTTCCCACTCGAGAAAATAAAATTTTCCGGTTCCGTGATAGTTCCGTTTCTCACTTCCCCCCAATTTCTGGAGGTGTCCATATTGAGTGTTAGTCAACTTCTCCCTATGGCTCGCTGTTTTATTTTCTCCAGTGGGAATCGGACCCTCGTGCGCCACGACTGGCTCTATTATTATACAACGAATAGTGTATTTATAAATAAGGGTTAAATAAGTCATGCTCTTATAATGACGATACCCTTAAGATGCCATTGATAAGAAGTACTGTGGTACGAAGTTCATAATTTTAATATAAGATAACGTGTTAGTTTATTTATTATACAGTACAGTACAGTTATTCTACAGAAAAAAGCGTGAAGGTATAAAATAAAAATACTGTCCATTAGACTCTTTATATTATTAAAGCGATTTTCTTTATCATAATTATGTCTTGAAGTCTTTATATTATTATTAAGATATAGAAAAAAACATAAAACTAGATTCGTGTATACCTTTAAAATTGTGTTTGTTGATTCTGTGTTCACTTCTAAGTATTTTTTTAAGATTTAATAGTGAACTGTGTTAATAATGTGAATCATAATAAAATTTTAATAAAATTTGGGAATTTTAATAAGCACCTTTGAAGTCAATGATTAATAAATTATTATATTTAACGACTACGATATTAAATAGCTGTATTATTAATAATTTTTTTCGAATGTAATCATGTTTCTCTGTTGTTATACAATCGCTAGTGTATTTGTATGTAAGGACTTGCTATGCCGCTATGTGTAACTTTATCTTATAATATTACACGTTATCTTAGTATTTTTTATTGAATTATCTTGTAAAATACGTATAAATAACCTTAGCAACACGTAGTTTAAATTATAATTCAGCCTAGTCACTTGTGCATTTGCTATTAAAAATGTTTATTATTTGTGTAATTTTGTTAACCACAATATATTTCTACGTAACACGTAATCATAGTTATTGGGCAAAAAGGAATATCAAACATGACCCGCCTATGCCGTTATTTGGAAATCATCTTAAAAAATCTTTTGGACTCAAAAGCATAACTCAAGTTGCTTATGAAATGTACAACAAATATCCCAACGAAAAAGTAGTTGGATATTACTCCGGAAATACCCCAGAGCTGATTATAAGAGATCCTGAAATAATAAAAGACATATTGAGCGTTGACTTCTCTAACTTCTATACACGTGGTTTTGGAAAAGATGCAAAAAAACAAGTTCTGACACTAAACCTTTTTCATGCAGATGGAGATTCTTGGAAACTCATACGTCAAAGGCTGACCCCAGCATTTACAAGTGCTAAATTAAAAGGCATGTTCCCATTGATCGTGAAGTGTGCAGAAAAGCTACATGATTTGGGCGAAGAAATTGTGAAAACGGGCGGTGAATGTAATGTGCGCGATGTCATGGCTAAATTTACAATAGAATTTATAGGTGCATGTGGTCTGGGTGTTGACATGGACACCATTAAAAGCGAAGATTCTTTCTTTAGAAAATTAGGAAAAAATATGTTTACACGCTCCTGGAAAGATGTGTTCTATTTCAGTATTTCGGATATATTCCCTGAAATAGCTGGTTTCATACGTGTTTTTAATAAGAAACTAGAAGACGTTCTCATTAACATGATAACAAAAATTTTCCAACAGCGTAATTTTAAACCTACAGGAAGAAATGATTTTGTGGACTTACTTTTAGAATTATCAGCAAACGGCAAAATTGTAGGAGAGTCCATTGAAGAAAGAAATCCAGATAAGTCAGCAAAGATCGTTGAAATAGAAATGGATCTTATGTGTATGATTGCACAAGCATTTGTATTTTTTGGAGCAGGCTTTGAGACATCATCTTCATCTACAAGCTTCACACTATACAAACTAGCTCAAAACCCTGATATACAAATGAAAATACAAAGAGAAATTGATGAAGTGCTGGCAAAATATGACAATAAATTATGCTACGACGCTGTATCAGAACTAACTCTGCTAGACATGGCGTTTAAAGAAGCCTTGAGAATGTTTCCTCCTTTAGGAATACTCCAAAGAGTTTGCCGAAAAAAATACATGATTAGACAATTAGGAATAACAATAGATCCAGGTGTTAAAATTGTTATTCCTATACAAGCAATCCAAAATGATAAACTATATTATGATAATCCAGACCAATATTTACCGGAGAGGTGGGCTGCGGGTGAAATAAAACAAAAGCAAAAATATGTATATATGCCATTCGGTGAAGGTCCAAGAAATTGCATAGGTGAGACTTTACTATATATATATACCTAGTAACTGTTACTTCTTAATCATTTTGTTATATATATATGATACTTGATTTTCCACTTTCTGCTTGCTTAAGATACATTTTTAATAATAATTATAATTTAAGTGTAAACCTAAATCCTCTTGTAAAATAGATAAAAACTTATATTTTTGCAACATAATTTACAAGCTGATAATTATTATAGTACTTATATAATAAATATAAGCACAAGTGGACTTGGACTTCAATCATAAAATATATTTTAATAATCAGGTTTTCAAACAAAAAAACTTGTGTGTCATATACAAGCTGACATAAAAGGATTTGAACCCAAGACCGTCGCGCTAACAATCTGACGCTGTTTTCGCTGGGCCACGACAGCCTTTAAAAATATTATTTTATTATTAATGTGTATTTTCTAATTTCAGGAGCAAGGTTGGGTCAAATGCAATCCCTAGCGGGACTCGCCGCTCTTCTTCAACGATTTACTGTAGAACTGTCGAGTAATACACCTAAGCAATTAATAATAAATCCATACATGAATGTCGTACAAGGTGTTATGGACGGCATTCCGCTTAAATTGAGAGTTAGGAATAAATGAACGTAAAATACTTATTAAGAGAACATATAAACGTTTTGAACGTAGCGGGATTTGAACCCGCGGCTCTTGGAAACGTTGGATGAAATATTTTTGGAATATTTTTCTGTAGGAATAATATTTTAAAAATGTTTTTAAAATTAATGTGATCTCGATGTTTTAAACTTAAAAGAATAATATTGCCTTATAATTAATTTCGTATTACTATTAGTTAATAAGCAAAACAGAAATTTGTTATTTTTTTTAAAAGACTCTCTTTAATTCTAAATATTTTTATAACATGCTTTCCATTGTACTTAAATTGAATATACTTAAGTACATGTTTATATAATCATATATTTTCTACACGTAGTCACTAAGGCACGTATTTATAAACCGCTCTCAACTCTGAGATAGATCTTGAGAATGACAAATTTTTGGACACCTATTCTAATCCAATGACAATACATTATTTTTTTTAGCTTCACGCAGTATCCCGCACAAACGCAGAAGAGTAGACAGAAGGCTTAAACACTCCGCTTCACTTCGCTTCCCACTTTGATCTTAATTTTCCAGAAGTTGTGTGTTGAATAGCGGAACGCAAAGCCATTAGGCCACACTTTGTCATTCTACCAGAGAAAGAAAATGGAAATAATTAATTAATCCAAATATTGATCGAACCTACAACCGTCGTATACTGTTTCACTTTCACCTTGGTGGCCTAACCAAACTAAAATAAATATTAAATAATCTTTCCGTGATAAGAACCTCGTTCATGAACTTTGCCAAGACGACCAAGATAAAGAAAAAATATTTTTGAGTATGTGTGTTTTTACTCGATTGCACGACGCAAAGTAGGGTAATGTGTTTAGTCTTTCTAAATGCAATATGTCTCAACCTTAGGAGTGTCACTATAGATAGTTACAAACAGAGAGACAGTTATCAAAATTCATCATAGGAACCACCAGTCATATTTCAAAATATGAAAAATAAAAGTTGACGAACTACGTCGTTGTGTATCGCTAAAGAAAAATCAAAAATTTATTATTAGGTTTCTTTCATATTTTTTTTAATTTCAAGAAGAGATTTAGGATATATAACGGCTTACCGTTTTGTCTCGACACCAGGGCGAAGAAATAGAAATATAAACGTAAATAAATATTTCACTTCCTCGAGTGGGGTTCGAACCCAGAACCGTCGCGTTATAGTCACACCCTTGTGCCGCTGCACCCCGACATCCTCTTTAAATACTTAGATTAAAACTTATATTACAAAAAATTGTGTATCTGTCTGTTCTGACGTTATCTCTATAAATATAAATCTCACTGCAACATCTTTGCCATTTTATTAAAATTACAATTCAAAATAGTCGTTTGTGGATTTACTGTTATAAAATGTTTATTATTTGTATTATTTTGTTCACTTTAATATACTTCTACGCAACACGTAATCATAGTTATTGGGCGAAAAAGAATATTAAGCATGACCCTCCATTGCCGCTGTTTGGAAATCATCTTAAAAAAACTTTTGCTATAAAAAGTGAAACGGAAGTTGCAGATGAAATTTATTTTAAATATCCAAATGAAAAAGTTGTAGGCTACTACTCGGGGAATACATCAGAGTTGATAATAAGAGATCCAGAAATAATAAAAGACATATTAAATGTGGATTTCTCTTACTTCTACCGACGTGGTCTCGGAAAAGGCCCAAAAAATCAAGCTCTAACACAAAATCTTTTTCACCTAGATGGAGATTCCTGGAAACTTATACGCCACAGATTGACTCCTGCATTTACACCAGCCAAATTAAGGAATATGTTCCCTTTAATTGTAAAATGTGCAGAAAAACTTCTCGGTTTAGGAGAAGAAATAATTAAGACAGGTGGAGAATGTGATATGCGTGATCTCATGGCTAAATTTACAATCGAATTCATTGGTGCCTGTGGTCTTGGTGTCGATACGGACACCATTAAAAACGAAGATTCTTTTTTTCTAAGTTTGGGAAAAAATGTGACTTCACTTTCCTGGAAAGATGTGTTTTATTCTAGTATTTCAGAAATATTTCCAGAAACTGCTGGTGCCATACGCGTTTTTAACAAAAAACTAGAAGATGTAATTGTAGATATGATAGCGAAAATTTTTCAACAACGAAACTTGAAACCTATAGGCAGACATGATTTCGTGGACCTACTTTTGGAATTATCAGCAAAAGGTAACATAGTGGGAGAGTCCATTGAAGAAGAGAATCCAGATGGGTCGCCAAAGATTGTTGAAAGAGAAATGGATCTTATGTGTATGATTGCACAAGTGTTTGTATTTTTTGCAGCAGGCTTTGAGACGTCATCTTCATCTACAAGCTTTACACTATATAAACTAGCTCAAAACCCTGATATACAAATGAAAGTACAAAAAGAAATTGATGAAGTACTTGCAAAACATGATAACAAATTATGTTACAATGCAGTATCAGAAATGACTTTGCTAGACATGGCGTTTAAAGAGGCCATGAGAATGTTTCCTCCTTTGGGCACATTGCAAAGAGTTTGTGCAAAAAAATACACGATTCGCCAACTAGGAGTAACGATAGATCCTGGTGTTAGAATAGTTATACCTTTACAAGCAATTCAAAATGATGAAAAATATTATAACAATGCCGATCAATATTTACCGGAGAGGTGGACTGCCGGTGAAATATCGCAAAACGAAAAATATGTGTACATGCCATTCGGTGAAGGTCCAAGAACTTGCATAGGTAAGGACATACTATATAAATATTTATACATTTCCTTTTTCTCACGTCAATAACTATTATTATAAATCCTTTTACTTATCAAATTATATTATCAGTGAAAGGACTTATAATCTATATTATATAAAGGGAAAACGTCCCACTGACTGAGATACAAACGCACGCACAGCCGTAACCCCTGATGGTGAAAACGTGAAATTTGGACAAATATAAATTTTCCTAATAAGAATACCCACTAAGAACGAATTTTGAAGAATATTAACCCTGAAGGGATGAAACAGGGCTTGAAATTTTGTGTGGAAAAATAATTAAATCGGCACAGATTTTATAAATTTAAAAATTCAGACTCTTAAAAATATTTCATTGAACACGTGTTTCGTGATTTATTAGAATTCACCTCCAAAACTGAAAATTTCATAAATATATTTAATAAATATTTGTATAATGTCCGATAATTATATAAATGACATTTTAAAAATTGTACATCAATTAGAATTTTTTTTTCGAACATGAGGTTAATGCTGTTAGCCCTATTGGCATTTACGGTGACACCGGTTGGTCAATTAGAAACAAAAAATTGTTAATAGGCAAATAAAACAATTTTGCCATAGATTTTTTTACTTTCAACCTTTGCTAAAGGATATTTTAATATAATTTTTCTTTTTTGCCTTCCTCGATTCTCGAAACCTCGAAAAAAAATATTTAATTGGAAACAGGAACTTCTGAGACTAGCGCACTTAATATCAGTTTATACATTAGGTATTATATAGTAGACACGCGCCTCACCCGCCGCCCGCTGTCACCTTTGACTTACGAGTCACACGACGCACGGCGCGATAACCGCACTGCTCCCGTTTTTTAGAATTGTGATGTCTCCTTAAAATCCATTTTATAGATAATTTAGAAGATATCGGAATTTTGGTAGATTTAACCTATACGTATCTAATGTATCTAGATGGATAATGAATAACAGGTATTATATTGCTAAAAAATTGTTTATACTGGACTGGACTTTTGAAGTAAAACAATTTTGTCCTATATATTTTTTACGTAACTTTAACCCTTTACACAGTACATGCACAAAAGTTATCAAGATCTACGGTTTTTGCAACATTTTTTTGTTGTAACTGTACTCCTATTGGTCTTAGCGTGGTGTAATAGCATAAGCCTTCCTCAATAACTACCATTATCCAATACAAAAATAATTAATTAATTCAAACCAGTACTCATTCATAACTCATACTATCTATAATATTAAGGATATATAGATTAGTCTATTTTTTTATTTTAGGAGCGAAATTAGGACAAATACAATCACTAACAGGACTTGCTGCTTTCCTTCACCGATTTACCGTCGAGCCTTCTACAAACACACCAAAAAAATTGAAAATAGATCCCCGACATTTTATTGCACAAGGTGTTATTGGTGGTATCCCTCTAAGAATAAAAAGAAGACGTAAATAAATATACATTTTTGTTAAATGTCATAATATTTAATTTGATTTCAGTGTTTTCTTTATAATTTAGATATCAGAGTTAACTTTAAGTCTAATGTTCATATCAAAAAATTATAATATACTTATGGATGGATAGTGAAGTATCACGAGTGATTTCTATATCTATCTTTTATTATATGTGTAAATGGGAGGTTATTAATAAAAAATATTAATAAATTAATAAAAGCGCGACAGCTGCTTTGTATTCATATTGACCATTGACTTCATTTAAATACCTCGGTTGACCTGTAACAATACAGAATCCATGGTACGCAGTATCGATAATACTGGAGGATAGTTAGAAACCAAGAGGACCCTTTAAGAGCATGTATGGAGAGGTGGACTTTGAGAGGTTGGGACAAGAAGAAAAAGTGATGCCGTATAGTTTGACGCTCCGTTCTCATTGGCCATCCCGCTTCTCGCTTAATAGTCACTTTAAATCTTGTTTGAAAGAAATGGTATTAATTCCAGAGACTCAGTGAAAAAAAGGTTAAGTTCAGTGTTTTTTGGCTATATCCCGCGTACCTACAGCATGGTAGGCAAGGTAAACCTAAAGTCAAGGTCAAACTTTTTCTTACCTAATTATCAAAAAACATTTTATAAATGTTAAATAATCCATTCAACGTGACACTGGCGAAGTGATTTTGTGCTCAACTGGCACGCTCGGAATACCATAATAGAAAGAACAGAACAGAACAGAATGTTAAATAAATCAACCGTCGCGCTTAATTAACTATCGTGAATATTTTATTTATATATAACATAAAATAACATAAAATTTTATATTTTTACCTGATTACGTTATTTTTATTTAGTATTCTGTAGCTCAAAGGGTAAAAACGGAACCCTTATAGGATTTTTTTGTTATCCGCCTACCCGTTCGTCAAGATCATGACGAAGAATGAATGAATCTCGAGATCTCGTGATGGTAAAAATAAACCAGCTTCACGCTGAATGCCGCATACATCAGGGCGTCAAAGCAAAACGTGGCGTTGAGTTCCGCCACTGGGCCACACGCAATGCCTTCAGAATTCAGCAGAAATAGAGCAATGAAGTGTCTTAACACTAAGGTTACCTCCCAGGTTACCTCTCCCTACCCTGCTGCGTGCGGGATACAGCGCCCTCCCGCTAGAAAATATCTCTATTTACACCAACGGTGGTGATCGAAGCTAATACAATCGTCCTTACAGTCAAATAGTGTCAATGACAGTCTTAAGGTGTGTATATTTTATTAAATTAATTTGGCGATTAGATTAGATTTGAAGTAATAAATAACAGGCCATATAACAATATAAAACTGTCATAACTTTATTTATACTAGGTTCATAAACAGTAACGTAGAGCGCTGGGGTTTGTTGTTAGGCAACATTATAATATGTACCTAAATTTAAATATATTATTGTAATAATAAAAATTATAAACGATTTAAGAGGGAATAATTATGAGCCTTACCTAATAAGGTAATGTAAGGTAATGTTTTACAAAGTAAAATAACGAAAGTAGTTATGCTAATTATACAAATTATATAATTTTACGTGAGTACGTACTTGTGATCTTAGAAGTACTTCATTACAACATATTGCACTTCTATAAAAAAAATTGAGAATGTCTTCGATTTGTCTTACAAATAGATTGACGTAAGAATCATCAAAATCGGTCGAGCATTTTGGTGTCGACAACGGCACAACCCTCCATTCCGTTGCGCAGTTTATGTTCATGCTGTATCCCAAGCAACTGGAGAGCCGTTGTCTCTACGCCATACACTACGGAAAAGAAAATTAATTGAAGGAATTCATTTAATGTTATGTAATTTCAAACCTATCGTCTTTACAGGCTTGTTCCCCTGCGCCACTGGTATTTAATAATCTTCTGTCAGTCAAAAGAATTCCATTGGTTCAAACTATTTGTAAAAATGTATGATATATCCTATGATAGTATCCTAGTTTTCAATTTAAACGCTCAAAATATGATTGTTTAATTATAAGTAGTTATATTTTTATTTTATTCCATTATTTTATTAAGCTTCCTTACCCATTTTCTTTTGATCATGTTAGGGGAATGCCAATATAACATAATAATAATATATTTAAAAGAATTTTTACAATTTATTTTACTGTTTGCGGCAATCGGCAAACCAATAAATAAAATATTTTACAAGTGCCTACAACCAAGATCATAGCAATTATTCTCCTGTCAAAGATTACTAACAACAAAAAAATATTAATAAACAAATTAAAATGTCATGTAAAGGTTACTCCGTTGATAAATACAATTAGACTGTTAGAGACATCAATTGTTCACATTGAATAAAAAATAAAAAAAAGTTATAGAGGCTAAAATAAAAGCATTTTTTATTTTTTTATGTACCTAGTCTGCCTATTTGAAGAAGAAACGTCTGAACTGATTTTGATGAAACTTTTTTAATGTATAGCTATTGATCATCGGCAATATATGGGCTATTGTTATAAACAATCATAACTTGCAAGCAATTACCAAATAAGTGTGATATGGCATATTACAGATAAGTAAGACAGAAAGCTATTATCGGTAGATAAAACAACTTAAAACGATAGACAAACAAATACCAATATAAAAGGAGGTCATTTTCATTAATTTAATTTACATTACTCCATACAGCATGGTCTAAAATTTAACCATTTTCGAATATTTAATTGATCTTCCGTTATCTGCTAGAAACAGAATTAGTATCAATAGTTCCAGAGGTTTCTATTCTAACATCAAGAGACGCGTCGAAAAGTATTCTAATACTAATTCGATATCAAAGGCTTTTGTATACTTTTTTTCTGTATTATATATGTAAACTACAAAGTAAAAGATCAAAATTATTAGATATTACTATACATACTTTTAATAAGTAAGTCTTGAGTGAATTTCTTTAAATTGGAGGTAAATGAGTTTGTATCATAAAAGTTAATACATAATCTGGATAAAATTTTATTGGTATCAGTCAAAAGTCTTTAGTATAAAACTTNATAGCCCATATATTGCCGATGATCTTAACTTGCAAGCAATTACCAAATAAGTGTGATATGGCATATTACAGATAAGTAAGACAGAAAGCTATTATCGGTAGATAAAACAACTTAAAACGATAGACAAACAAATACCAATATAAAAGGAGGTCATTTTCATTAATTTAATTTACATTACTCCATACAGCATGGTCTAAAATTTTACCATTTTCCAGTATTTAATTGATCTTCCGTTATCTGCTAGAAACAGAATTAGTATCAATAGTTCCAGAGGTTTCTATTCTAACATCAAGAGACACGTCGAAAAGTATTCTAATACTAATTCGATATCAAAGGCTTTTGTATACTTTTTTTCTGTATTATATATATGTAAAATACAAAGTAAAAGACCAAAATTATTAGATATTACTATACATACTTATAATATGTAAGTCTTGAGTGAATTTCTTTAAATTGGAGGAAAAATCTCTGGAAAAATTTTATTGGTATCAGTCAAAAGTCTTTAGTATAAAACTTTGAGAAAAATCTAATCGAAAAAATTGTGGCTTATGACAAAATTAAAGAAAAACTACAATACGATAAAATATCCTTCATGTTATATGATTAAATGGGTTATATATTAGAAAATACAAAACCACGATTATTATTTTTATATTTATAATTTTTTTATTATATACAAACACTTTTTTTTTCTTATTTTTAGCTGTACGTTGTATCCCTCGCTAGCCTGGGTAGCCAATGAGATAGGTCTCAAGTCGAGACCGACAAAAAACTGGGATATCTTTGTATATAGGTGCCGGGTTACAAAGAGCTTTGTACATGTAAATAAACCTAATTATCCTAAAATTAACCGATTTTAATTTATATATTATTTTATTTATTTCTTCTCAGTTTTAATTTAAGGGGAACTCCACCAATAACACCCTGTGTAATGTTTAACCTTGGATTAACTTGCAGTTTTCTACTAGTTTTGCTCGATGGTTCCACTGAAAATTTATGCAGCAGGGCGGCCAGCCCTGCCAGAGATTGCATGTGACCCAATCGAGCTCCTGAAATTATTATTGTTAATGTTTACATTGAAAATAGTGACTAGATCCTAATCTAGATATGACACAAAGAAATAAGAGTATACAATACACTTACGTTAAAATATAATACAGTTATGTTACATACATACAGTTATTACTCTTATTACAAAAAATCACAAAAAATTATCAAATCAAATCAGCTTCACGCTGTATCCCGCACACGGCAGGGTAGGGTACGCAAAGGGAACCTAGTGTTATGAAACTCCGTTTCCCACTTTCCGCTGAATTATGGAGGCATTGCGTGTTGAGTGGCGGAACTAAACGCCGCGCTTTCGCCTCGGTAATTTAAATTTTGAACAAATATTTAATTTCCTCGAGTGGGGATCGAACCCACAACTAGTCGGTTTACAGTCACATTTTGTGCCCCTGCACCACGATTGGCCTCAAAAAAAATATCATATCACCTATCAAGAAAGAATCCTTATCAAAGCCAGTTATTTAATCATTGAGTAAGCTTACGCAATTGTAATTTGTTTTGATAATTGAAATTAGTATATTTATTCTTTTTTAATATGTGGATGCATAAATTTAAAAAAATGTCACCATATTGCATAGAACTCTAAGAATCATACATATATTTATAACCCACAAACTACTGGACCAATCTTAGATAGCAGTGCTATATTTTTATATATAGATATAGGGGTCATATTTTTTCACAAAACTATTCAAAAACTTTATAAGAATTACGATTACAATATATCAGAGCACGAAAGTAAATCAGTTTATTAAATAAATAATTCTTTAGTTTCCCTAGCTTATACAACATTTTACTAATGTTGAGGAAAGAAAAGGTGGCTATTTAATGAATACATACCTATACATCCTCTAGGTCCTTCTCCGAAAGGCAAATATACGTATTTGTGTCTAGTTAGTTCTTCTTCTGCGTTAAATCTTTCTGGTAAAAATTTATCGGGATTTTTAAAGTACTTTGGATCATTTTGAATTGCTTCGACCGGAATAATAATTTTAACTCCAGGATCAATAGTTACACCAATCTGTGGAATTGTATATTTTCTTGCGCAAACTCTATGTAAAGTTCCTGCAACAGGAAATATTCTCAAAGACTCTTTGAACGCCATATCTAGTAGAATCATTTCTGAGACAGCTTCGTAACATAGTTTATTATCGTATTTAGCTAGAACGTGGTCAATTTCATTTTGTATTCTTTCTTGGACGTCTGGATTAAAAGCTAGTTCATGTAAAGTATAGCTGGTGGATGAAGAAGAAGTTTCGAATCCTGCACCAAAAAATACAAATACTTGTGCTATCATACACATTAAGTCCATATCCATTTCGACCATTTTTGGTGACCCATCTGGTTGCCTTTCCTCAATAGACTCTCCTATTATTTTACCTTTAGAAGTCAGATCTAACAATAAGTCTACAAAGTCATTTCTTCCAGTAGGCTTATAATTTCTCTGTTCGAAAACTTTTGTTATCATTTCAACGAATATTTTTTCAAGATTTGGATCAAAAAGATTAAGACTACTTCTGAGCTCTGGGAATATTTCATATAATCCACGTAAAAGAACTTCTTTGTTCGAACGAGAAAAAATTCCTTTACCTATTTCACGAAAAATTGAATTTTCGTTGTTAATTGTATTCATTTCAATGCCAAGGCCACATGCACCGATGAATTCTGTAGTAAATCTGGCCATAAGTTCACGGACATCACATTCCCCTCCACCAGCAATAATATCTTCGCCAAGACCATATAGCTTTTCCGCACATTTAATTATAAGGGGAAACATGCTCTTTAGTTTTGCTGTTGTAAACGCTGGAGTTAATCTTTGACGTATAAGTTTCCATGTATCACCGTCAGCATTGAAAATATTTTTTAGCATTGGTTCCTTTTTCGTATCTCTTGCTAAGCCCCTCATATGAAAATCAGCAAAATTTACATTTAAAATGTATCTTACTATCTCAGGATCTCTAATTATCAATTCGGGTGTCACTCCACTGAAATAGCCCACGACTTTTTCTTCAGGGTATTTGTAATACAGTTCGGAAGCTACAGTAGTTATACTTTTTATAGCAAATGCCTTTTTTAAGTGATTGCCAAATATAGGCAACGTCGGGTCACATTTTATATTTCTTTTGGCCCAGTAGTTGTGATTTCGAGTTGTATAAAAATATAACACTATAACGAAAACGATAATTATTACAATCATCCTGTCGCTTTAACATTCAAACAATAACTAATATTTGCTACGTACGGCTCTTTGTACTTTGTACTCTTATCTGCAACAGCCGTACTTAATACAAATATATATCGTAACTGTTATAATTTATATGAAATCAGTTTTGTAGATCTCTACAAAAATAATATTTAATAATTAAATTTATAATAATGCAATGATGTAATGTAGTGTAGCTTTACTCTGTACATAGCAGGGTAAGCAAAGGGAACCTTGAAATCTAATATTAAGACACTCCGTCCCCATGAAGACATTTCTGTTCCCCACCGCCAAATTTCGTGACATTTCGTGTTGAGTAGCGGAACTCATCGCCGCGCTTTGCCTCGTTACCAGAACGAGAAAAATGAAATTTGAATTTGTATATTTAAAATTTTCTCTAGTTTAAAATGATTGTATCATATATAATTTAATTAGAGGTAATTATAATAGTAGTATTTTTAGCCGATTTGCAAAAAAAGGAGGACGTTCTCAATTCGGCTTAGTCTTTATTAAAACTCAAATTTTATTAAACTTAACTTATGGAAAATTCATTAAGAAAAAAAAATATTGCTCATTTTTTACTAAAACCATGCAATCAATGGATCAGAGTGATCCATTTGCAAGATCGTAAAGAGTTTGAGACGCATTTGAAATGAACGGAAGTAAGCAACTGAAGCAAAGATTTTAATATTATAGATCAATTGTATAAGAAGCCAAATATTATTTTTAATTGAGAAATAATTGGCGATCGACAAAAGAAATTACATAAAATAAACATTTTTACATTTTTATTTTATTGGAAGGAAAAAAGAATGGGAAATGTATGTTTTTGACTAACTAACAGTTTTGAAGTGAGACGACGAGACTTAAAAAAGACCATGCTCGTATTAAATGTATGTTGAGTTTATTAAGAATAAAATTAACGTATTATTTAATGATAAAAACATGAATTGTTACCTTATACTGTCTTATCGATAATATTTTTTGCAGATAAGGNGATGATTGTAATAATTATAGTTTTCGTTATAGTGTTATATTTTTATACAACTCGAAATCACAATTACTGGGCTAAAAGAAATATAAAATGTGACCCGACGTTACCTATATTTGGCAATCACTTAAAAAAGGCATTTGCTATAAAAAGTATAACTACTGTAGCTTCCGAACTGTATTATAAGTATCCTGAAGAAAAAGTCGTGGGCTATTTCAGTGGAGTGACACCGGAATTGATAATTAGAGATCCTGAGATCGTAAGAAATATTTTAAATGTAAATTTTGCTGATTTTCATATGAGGGGCCTAGGAAGAGATATGAAAAAGGAACCATTATTAAAAAATATTTTTAATGCTGACGGTGATGCTTGGAAGCTTATACGTCAAAGATTAACACCAGCATTCACAACTGCTAAACTTAAGAGTATGTTTCCCCTTATTATTAAATGTACGGAAAAGCTATATGGTCTTGGCGAAGATATTATTGCTAAAGGTGGAGAATGTGACGTCCGTGAACTTATGGCCAGATTTACTACAGATTTCATCGGTGCATGTGGGCTTGGCATAGAAATGGATACAATTAACAATGAAAATTCAATTTTTCGTGAAATAGGTAAAGAAATTTTTTCTCGTTCGAACAAAGAAGTTCTTTTACATGGATTATATGAAATTTTCCCAGAGCTCAGAAGTAGTCTTAATCTTTTTGACCCCAATCTTGAAAAAACATTTGTTGAAATGATAAAGAAAGTATTCGAACAGAGAAATTATAAGCCTACTGGAAGAAATGACTTTGTGGACTTACTGTTAGATCTGACTTCTAAAGGTAAAATAATAGGAGAGTCTATTGAGGAAAGACAACCAGATGGGTCACCAAAAATGGTTGAAATGGACATGGACTTAATTTGTATGATAGCACAAGTCTTCATATTCTTCGCTGCAGGATTTGAAACTTCGTCTTCATCCACCAGCTACACTTTACATGAACTAGCTTTCAACCCAGATATACAAGAAAAAGTACAAAATGAAATCGACCAGGTTCTAGCTAAATACGATAATAAATTATGTTATGACGCTGTCTCAGAATTTACTCTACTGGATATGTCGTTCAAAGAGGCTTTGAGAATATTTCCTGTTCTAGGAACTTTACATAGAGTTTGCGCAAGAAAATATACAATTCCTGAGATTGGTGTAACTATTGATCCTGGAGTTAAAATTATTATTCCGGTCGAAGCAATTCAAAATGATCCAAAGCACTTTAAAAATCCCGATAAATTTTTACCAGATAGATTTAACGCAGAAGAAGAGAAGAAAAGACACAAATACGTTTATTTGCCTTTCGGCGAAGGCCCCAGAGGATGCATAGGTAAGTATATATTTAAGAAGCTGCTTACTTTTTTCATCATCATAAAAAAAGTCCAGTAACAACTTTCAATGTAACTTTTAAACATTTTAAATTATTAACTATTATTTCAGGAGCTAGATTGGGTCACATGCAATCTTTGGCAGGACTGGCCGCACTGTTGCATAAGTTTTCAGTAGAACCATCTAGCAGAACCCTCAGGAAATTGCAAGTCAATCCAAGGTTAAACATTACACAGGGGGTTATTAATGGAGTTCCTCTAAAGTTGAAACTAAGGAACAAATGAAACAATATATATTACTATACTAAGTAAATTATAATATGTAGATTATAGAATACTCGAGATAAAATAATATTTTATACGTCTTAGAAACTCTATTTACTCTAATTTAATTAGCGTAGAGTTAGGTAAAAAAAACATAAAATGTAATTTTAATTGACAATGAACGAATAACTAAGTGGAAAAAAACGTAATTTTAATTGCTTTTGTAACACAGCCGATCTTATCTAATATATTTAATACTGATATTCTTACAAATATTAAATTAAGATTTGATTAAACACACTGTGTGGAATATTGTTTTATTTTTCTTGTATCGTATTATATTTAAAGTAAAATCTGCGCAATTTAATACAAGTATCGCCATAGTACAAGTATATCCTTTTCTGGAACCATTTTGAGGTATTTTCGTGCCACTGTTTGAGAATCTCCGGATAAATGAAAAGCTTTTAAATTAATATTTTCTAATAAACTATAAGCACACACCATAAGTTTCCGAAGTTATGCGAAAGTAAATTTTCACTATTTCGACACTGATCCTTAAAATAGAACTAGTACTTTCTATAGACCTAGAGGGCTATTTGGTACAGGGTAGTCTTTAATGTCCAAATAAAGGGAAACTATCAAATGTAGTAACATCGATGATCTGAAATACCTCGAACTAAACCTAACTAACCTAAATATATTACTATCAGTACATACATATACTGATATTAATATATTCTACAATTTTCTATGTATTTTTTGCATAGATGTATGTTTGTATAGAACTACTTCTATACATACATATATCACACATTGAATTTTCTGCGTTTTAAACCGAACTGCGATTTGTTAACTAGTATATGATAATATCTATTAATAATAAATAATAAAATTAGCTTTCGTAGATTTAATTAGTCGTAAAAGATATTTTCTTGCGTTAGGTATTATTTGAAATTGGCTTATGTTACGATATGGAGATTGTATGTATAAGGAAATTTGGAACGGCAGATGATTTGGTCGTTATAATATGTTTTGTATTTTGATAACTCTAATGACTATACTAATGATATATTTATCAAAATAGTGGCGGCAACATTAATTACTATCGGTTGTTTACCTCTTTCACTTGTGAATGATGTTTCCAGATCCATGTAATCGAGATATAATCGGCTTGACGCCGTGGTGGCGCAATAGGAAAATTTTTGGAAATTACGATGTTATATAGATCCAATCAAAACGTATTTTAAAAATAACACGTGTTTAGTTAGCACATAGTGTCATTATTTTTCTGAAGGCGGAGAATAGAGAAAAAATACGTATTTTACAACATTTGAGACGTTGCCATGGTGCGTAAAGTGACGGAACTCCACGCGCCACAGGGAAAATGAAAAAAACATTATTTACGCAAGTGCAGGGGAACTCACAACAATCGTGTTTGCATTCGTATGCTAATCCACTGCGTCAAGATGATCAAGCTATTTAAAGTAAGAGCAAAACTTCGGAAAGCCTAACTTCATGGCCACGTCTCCTCCTCCTCGTACCTACTGCAGCTTCCTTTTTGAAAATAAAAATAGTTTTACACTGTATCTCGTATATATAGCAGGATAGGCAGAGGGAACCTTTTCCCGAACTCTATAGTAGTGTTATATTCTATTTTGTATATTACCTTATAAAATATATAATTGAAATATATACTTGAAATATAAATATTTTTATAATAATTTCATCATAGGTATCTATATTATTTGAATATCTTAATTTTATATGCAAATGAAAAAAATCCTTAATTAATTATTGCATTAAAATTTTAACAGATAACATTTATGTAGGTGATACTTTGTCTGATAAAAAATAATCTTTTGGTTACATATTAATATACTACTATATCGTTTAATACCGGGGCACTT
>JAKRZM010000425.1:0-54864 GCA_036379175.1 Heliconius cydno galanthus | reverse complement strand
GAGCCGGCAAGAAACTCAACAGTTGCTCTTTTCAAAATCAATGGTACAATCTATTACATTAGTTGGCAGCTATCCTGCATTACATTCAATAGACATTAATTCCATACATGCTTATCCTCTAAATATTCTTGAACAGTGTAATACGCTTTACTTGTTAGAATTTTTTTTACAGATATTTTAATTTTTTGTAGTGCCAAACTTAGAATACACTGCGGAATTTTATTATATACACGTATACTCAGACCCATAAAGGATTTATTAACTTTTTGGAGGCGAAAACTTATAGAAGTAGTTCTATACATTCATATATCACACATAGATTTTTCTGCGTTTTAAACCGAACTGCGATTTGTTAACTATTATATTATTCGTGATAATATCTATTAATAATAAATAATAAAATTAGCTTTCGTAGATTTTATTAACCTTAAAAAATATTTTCTTGCGTTATTATTTAAAATTGGCTTAAGTATGCTACGACGATATAAAGATTGTTTGTATAAGGAAATTGGAACGGAAGATGATTTGGTCGTTATAATATGTTTTGTATTTTGATAACTACAATGACTATACTAATGATATACTTATCAAAATAGTGGCGGCAACATTAACTACTATCGGTTGTTTACCTCTTTCACTTGTGAATGATGTTTCCAGATCCATGTAATTGAGATATAATCTGCTTGATGCCGTGGTGGCGCAATAGGGGGGGTTTAGTAAGCACACAGCGTCGTTATTTTTCTGAAGGCGGAGAAAACAGAAAAAAATACGTAGAAGTAGAAAGTAGAAATTTGAGACGTTAAGTGACGGAACTCAACGCGCCACAGGGGAAATGAAAATAATTATTTACGCGAGTGCAGGGGAACCCACAACCATCGTGTTTGCATTCAGATGCTAGCCCATTGCGTCAAGATGATCTAGCTATTTAAAGTAAGAGCAAAACTTCAGAAAGCCTAACTTCATGGCCACCTCTCGTCGACCATACCTACTGCAGGTTGCTTTTTGAAAATAAAAATAGTTTTACACTGTATCTCGTATATACAGCAGGATAGGCAGAGGAAATCTTTCCCCGAACTCTATAGTAGTGTTATATTTTATTTTGTATATTACCTTACAAAATAGATAATTGAAATATATACTTGAAATATAAATATTTTTATAATGATTTCATCATATGTGTCTATATTATTTGAATATCTTAATTTTATATGCAAATGAAAAAAATCCTTAATTAATTATTGCATTAAAATTTTAACAGATAACATTTATGTAGGTGATACTTTGTCTGATAAAAAATAATCTTTTAGTTACATATTAATATACTACTATATCGTTTAATACCGGGGCACTTATTAATTAGAATGTAAATATTAATATATCTACATATATGATATCTTATAATAATCATTTATTTTCTTCTTTTTTTCTTTTCCAGCTTCTCGCTGTATCCCAGACACAGCAGAGTAGGCAGAGGGAACCTATTGTTAAGACACTCCGTTGCCCAGTTACTAATAATCTTTTTTTTATGAAATATCATAAAATATGTAGTACACTACATGCATTCCTTACATTTAATTTTTTTTTTCGATTTCATAAGCTAAGCGATGTCTGTCTAAAATGGCCTCAAAGTGAGAAAAGGTTTATATCCTCTATTTTGAACAAGCATAATATGAAAAATATATCAAAAAAATACAAAATGCTAAAAAAACTTTATTACTCATTTTAATAGTTCTTTTAACTTTTAAACGCACTGTTGCGTGTAGTGCATAACGTGACCAGTGACCGAGCACAAATGTATAGTTTTCAGATTTCCTGAACTAGTAGGTACTACCTGTAGACCAACTATTAGCTGCCAAATATCATAATTATAGGTTAACCAGAAGTCTCCTATGAATTTTCATTCAATTTATAGTGTTGAAATACGCATTTTTTTCTATATAAACGGCTATATATATTTTTTAACTAAATATAGAAATAAGAGTTTTTCAAGAAATCATGGGGCCGTAGAACTGAGTATATGGTTTAAACTTTAACTTGATATTTCCAATTTTCCAAGCGTTCGTAAGATAAAACGCTTCACAGTCAGGCAGACAGACGGACGGCAACAAAGTGATTCTATAAGTGTTCCTTTTTTCCTTAAAAGGTTTGGAACCCTAAAAACGAAAACACCTCTAACAAAAACGAAAGCCATCTTAAAACACGAAAGCACATTTCTAAACGAAAGAAAAAATGTGAAACCTTCACTCGACATCCTTATTTTTTTACGGTTTAAACGTATGCAGCTTACATGACATTTATTGTGACGTCTCGTCCTTCATTTCAACCATCAAAAAATGTGTATACTGTTTTTGTACAATGTCGAATATTAGACACTACTGACTCCAAATTAAAGTCTTTCATTTTCTTTTACAGGCTTTAAAACCCCTTATACGATATAAAAAATTTGAAAATTTTTGAAAATTGCCGCATATTAAATGAAAATAACAGATTCTTATACAAGAAACATTGTCATCCTAAATTTATATAATTACTACAAGATGGCATTTTACGTATGCTTCTATTTATTATTTTAAAAAATGGCAGTACGATATGTAAGGATTTATTATGGACCAAATGAATCGTTTTACACTTTTTCACATAGACCTCAAAAATTACGGGGAGTTAAAGGTAAAACATGTTTATACATAACTTTTTTTCAAGTAACTTTTAACTAAATCAGCGTCACTCTGCATCCCGCACAGCAGGGATTATAATTCGAAATTTAACATAAAGGTGATGAAAACTATCAATGTCATTGGGCGAAATAAAAAAGACTTCTGCAATATTTGTTCATAAATATCTATTATACGTATAAGTAAATATCTAGTATAAGTATAAGGAAATAAAACATTGCAGTTTTATTATCACTAATAATAAAATTATAATTAGACAGGACAGAGGTCAAGTCATATATTATTATTTTGCTCTAGAACATCTCCAAACGTTGGGATTTCGCGTGGACCTCGTTCCGGTAGAGTTTATAAATTACTGCGTATTCGAAATGTGTGGACATGAGGTAATTATCGTATTGTTTTCAAATTTAATATATTTACTGCCGATAAAGCATATTATATCGTCTAACGAGTCATATAAATGGTTCATTTGCTCACTCTTGACAAATCTTGTTTTTTTTATTGACAGGTAAAAAGACTGTAACTTAATTGATTGAAAAAAAAACAAATTACCACAATCAAAAGGCTTTCTAATTTACCCACAATTTTATAGGTGTTCAGGTGTAATATCAAAAATCTATCATTCAACACGACCTCAAAACGAGACGCAGTGTGTCGAAGAGCGATTAATGCTGTTATAGAATCTTCTTCTAAGTTCTTGCGCGCCAGAACCCATCTATGGATTTGGGCTCTCATAGATGAAGCAATATTTAGAAACGAATATGCCACTAAAAATCATTGGCCATTTAAATTGGACAAGAGTTTTAGTGTCAATATTGAATGTGTGAGTTGTTGTGGTGTCTTAAAAAAGGAGACATGATTGAAGTATATATATATATATATTGATTTTTATAGTTATTTGTACATTTATATTGTTATAATACTATATTTTTATTAAAGCAAAGGGATTTGAGGCTGGGCTTCTTATTTTTTAAGATTATATTGTACCTACGACTAACTACAGAAGGAAGCGAGAATAGATAAGTAAAGGATAAATATTTCTTAACTTTATGATCAATTCATGTTCTCTATAAGTATGTAATATATTATTGCATATTTAAAAATAGGTACATCTATGTATAATTCATAATTTGGAAATAATTATTAATTCAAATGTTGCAATTAAGTACTTACATCTCGCGAGATTTAAGATGAACATTACATTTGTGTAACTGTTCATATAATATAGTGTAGCCGTGTGTAAATCGGTTTATACTGCTTTGACAATCGCCCTCTTGTACTGTTAGCAGCGTCACATATTTCATACTTAATGTTCGATTTTGTAAGTCTAAGTTGGCAGTATCTCTACAAAAATGGAAACATACGAGTATATGTGACCAAGAGTAAAAAATGAAAAATTCGTGAACACAGAGCTGTTCTTGTTGACATAAATAAAAGGAACGACAACGATTCATCACAAACGATACATCAGACGAGAGTGAAAATTATGATTATATACAGTAACCTTTTTTTTTTGTCAGATTTTTTTTATTGATCTTTAATAATACATTTTAGGTTTTACTTTTACAGACATTTATATAAAGCAAAGCTCAACTTAAACCTGTCGAGCTCCAATGTTAATTATAAACCAATTTAATTCAGTATACATACAAGAGACATAATAAAAACAACAATGGTTTTGAATTCTTTATATTGAAACAAGTTACAAGGCTCCCCAAGTTCAGTCCGCTAACAATTAATTAAAATATTTTACAATCTGCCTTAATTCAGTCGCGACGGACATTGCATCGCCAATTTTATTATAAAATCGTGACACTTCTGGGCTTACCATTTAAACATATAAGTATTTACGAACTATATTGTATATATATATATGTGTGTTGGTTTTCTTATGAAAGACCAATTATTTGGATGTCGATTTTTAGTTACTAATAACATTGAAAAAATATACTCCTTTTTATGTATTTTTCATAAATCAATTATCAATCAATTATACTTTAAAAGAAATCGTCATCCAAGAAAGAGCCTTTAATGCATTGATTATAACAAGAGTCAGACCCATAAATACAATTAAAACAATATGTAAACTTGAGTAATATTTTCACTAAATCGTACTTATTATAACTGGCGAACTTTCAAACTTTAGATAATGTAATAAAAATAAAAATATGTATTTATAAAAATAAGGAAACTAATCTATAATATTATGTAGGTCATGAGTACCGTCTGAAAGTACTATGAATAAAGAGGTTCAAATTCTATCCTTACACTCAATTTCTGGACTGAAAATTATTATTGAAATTATTATTACTTAATTTTTTTTAAGTCTAACTTTAAAGATATAAAAAAATCTTTTATGTTTACAAAACACTAAAAAAATCAGCTACTTGGCTATTAATTTAGTAAAAAATGTGCAAATTTATTTTATTGATTTGCTTGCTATATAATATTTACATTGTAACAAATAATATTTAATGTTTATTAAACAATCATTATGATTAAGTAAAAATTATTTAAAGTACTTCACATTTGTTGAATGAAACGAATGAAACAATAACACGAAAAAATATTTATTATAAGGAAACATACATTTTACAATGAGTATGAGAAAAATAAAAAAATCAACTTAAATTTAAAGCAATTTAAATTATTAAAACCATAAAAATAGGTGTATTTATCTTCCTCTAATGTATGGCATTTTGTTTATGTCAGAAACAGCTGGTTGTCATGAAGCAAAAAGCCATCTTGTAAAATGAACGAAATATCCAAAAATAAGTAAATATTGAAAGCATAAATAAGACTAAAACTAAGTAAACAACCTAATACCAACACAATAAAAAATGATTATATTTTATCATACAAAGAGATTGTTGGTTTTAAAAAAATACTTTCATAATAGGAAATAATTTAAAAACTACAATTTCGCCATGTTGTTATTTTGTTTTAATAGACACCTAGCTAAAGATACTATCAACATTCCCATAGGATATTTTTGGTATAAATATAGTAAGGTCTATGAATCGTGGGCCCATTATAATTAGCTGCGCCGATTTTTTTCTTACTCTGAACTTTCCAATAAATATTTATTAAGTGAATGACGAATTTCAAATATAAGGGTGGATTAAATTTGTAAAAACGAATTAAAGGATAGATTTATAAATAATAAAAAAAAATTATATCGATTTAAAATCATAATTAAACAATCTTTACCTTTTATTTTTAAACTTTCTGGCTAAAACCTTAATTGTGTATTCAAATATTGTAGGTAATTATATAAATTTAAATAATAAAATGTACTAAGCAGCTGAAATAAAATCAATAGTTTCTTTTATTATATACATTTGTCTGATAAATTAACAGGAACATATCTATTGAATAATTCTTAGTGATTGTATCAAGAGGTCCAATTTTGTTTTTTAAAAAAAATGGCATAATATAATTATAATCCACATTAAATAAAGGAAATACACAATTTATTTTACTCATATAGACCCATTACTAGCTAATTACTACAAACATTTTATATTTTTTTTACCATTACCTCCCAATTAAAATATTGTCTGTCTGTTCGTGAAATACGTTCGTTTCGTTTATACAACAAAAAATAGTATCATAATTTATTAGCATAATTTAAAGATTCGTTTGATTTTTAATACATTTATTAAATCTATTTCAACTGAAATATTATAGTTTAGTTACACTTTGTATTAAAAAATGAAAACAGAAATATAAATACTCAGAAATTATTTTGATAAACAAAAAATATTGGGTTTATTTAATTCATATATACAACAACCTTAATAATAATAGATATTTTATTTCAAAAGCCTAGGATTACTCGCTTTATCCCTTTCAGTATAGACAGAGAGGGCAAAACTGTTGTTGACATCTCTCTCACTCCTATAAAATATGAGTGAGATACAAGATATTGCTGTCACTTTCCCCATTTAATTTCATAGTTAATCAAAACATGTAATACATTTATAATGATATATAATATTTACAATATAATACTTAAAACAATATAAAAAAATTCGTAACACGTTGAAGCTGGCGTAGATTTAATAAACGCTTCCATCTTACATTTCTTACAAAGCTATAACATGCTAACATTTGTTTTAGACGTGGTTATGAAGAAATTTATTAATCGATTTTATTTAATAAATCGAAATGATAAAGATAATGTTGTATATATATCAAACGATACGAAATGGGTGCCGTAATTAAGACAGTCTTAGTGTTTAGATTGGATCGTATTTTGATTTGTTAATTTCACCGCATTTTGAATTTTTGAAAGTTAAATAAAAAAATTGCAAGATTCATTATAATCATTATTATGTATATAAAAAATCAATTTCATCAACAATACAAAAAAATATATACGACGAATAAAATCCACTTTAACATACCACTCCTATAGATTATCTGTTTAGGGCAGTGTCACTAATTCGTGTCACGTCACGTCACGGTATTGTCACGTTATTGTCACGTCTAGACTCGAAGTCAATGACGCGGCAATGCCTTGTCACTTTCACTTCACTTGAGTTTTCACGTGCTGAAGGAATTCGTAGTAAGAAAACGCTGATTCTACACGATCTTCTATCAAACGCTCTGTGAATAGTTGTCGGGATGGCGAGTTGTCCCTATAATAAAAGACATAGAATTAGAATTTAATTAATTTACAGTACGGTCGAACAGTCGTACCCGTCCTGAAGTTAGCTTTTGATGACTGCGCAGATTTAATATGATTTTTCTTACTTTTGAGTGTTCCTTCCTGACAGAACAATTCGCAAAAAATGCAAAAACTAACTTCACGCGGCCACGACTCAATCGTACAGTATTATTCTTTTTTGTAACTCATAGTGATAAATATGTAAGTTATATAAAAATGAAGACATCATGAGTTCGATTTTCACTGGGGGGAATAAGTTCTTATTTTCTTTTTAGAATACATGTAAAAATTTGATGTAACTGGATTTGAATCCGCGCTTCTTGGAAACCGTTCAAGCACTCTGACGCTACGTCGAACGAACTTACATTTGTTGCTAGCATCTCTGTAGGGAGATTTTCATACAAATTTTCGCTACCCAAAGATAATTTAGAGCTTAGAATTATCACTTGGCGAGAGAATGCTATTTTTATTATTTTTTCTTTTTTTATATTTTAAAGTGTTATTCCACACTTAAGAAAGAAAAAATGTAAAAAATATTTTGTTCAATTTTATATCTTTATATCTATATTATAACATACTAATACATAACTTACCAATTTAAAATTTTAATCTATGGTTTTGTAAAAAATAATCAAACACAGATTAAAAATAAACAACATACCTAAGTATCAACACGCCAGATGGATACGGGCGATCCTCATTCAGCTTATCTATAAAAGCGTGTAAAGCTTCATTCCCATCCGTCTCTACTTGCGGTAAAGTTCTTGATTCGTCTTGTATTTGGCTGAACGCGGCGACCCCGAACATGTCTGACAGGAAAGCGGGACTGACACCATGACAGATGTAAATGATCATTGTTTCCCCATCGTCTAATAAATATGCACCGTTTATGTTCACTCTGAAAATTTGTTATTTTTGTCAACTAACTAATACTAATTTCTACTATTTTTTGTTAACTAACTAATACTAAGTGTGGATATAGGTATGTGTTAGTAAAGTACTAACACATACCTATATCCACACTCACACGTACTCTTAACGGGCTTGCCGCTGTCGATCGGCCTGGCGATGTTAGCAATAATATGCACTCTGTCTTATACATTCATGTATGATTGCGGGCAAGTGTGTGTGTGTTTATAATATATATATACACTGACCGTTCGGCGGTGAGCTGCAGTCGCGGCAGGTCGTGGTCGGGGGCGGCGGTGGGGGCAGGGGGCGCGGCGTGCAGCGCGTGCAGTGAATACAGGTCGGGGTACACAGCGCGCAGCAGTTGTGGCAGCGGCGCGCACTTCATCAGGCACATGTCCGCCACGCGCTCGTCCAGTCGCGTCGACGTACCCGTGCGGAACGCTTTCTGTTTTCAATAATACTAAATGAAATTATTCTTGAAAACAACTATTAATTGTTTATAATGAATGTGATGATAAAAAATAGTAAACAAATCATTGAGACCGTCGAGGTTTTCTTCACTCTTTTAAAAAGGCGAGCGCTACGTTAAGTTCAGCCATACAACAATGTTGCAATGTAACAATTCATGAGAAACGTAAAACATGAACCTTATCTACTTTATTATGTACTTAAGTTTAAAGATTTAATAATAACAATTTTCAATTTACCCGCTTCAACACAGCCAATATGAACAAGGGCAGCAGTCTCAAGCAGTATGGTGCGTGTAGAGCTGGTGACGACACACCAGCAGGCAGGTTCTGTGCGAGGCGGTGAGCACACAGCACGTCTACAGCTGCATTGATCAACGCCTCTTTCGCTTCCGACATCGATGCTGACACACTTCTGTCTACCGCTGGAGTGTAAGAACAAGATAATACATTTAGAAACATTTAGCCTATTAAGTAAATTCTCAGAAGAGAAAATACATACTATAATTAATTAATTTGTATTCTCTACTATATAAAATTAAACAAAGGCCGATTTTGTATTTTTTAAAGACTCATTCAAATGGCACAAAAATGTACGAGTATGTACGTAACAAATGACGGATTTTATTTTTATTAAAAAAAAAGATTGTAAATAAATTAATTTATCCAAATATATTTTTATAATGTTATTATAATATTTATCATATTATAATAACATTATAAAAATATAATATATAGATAAATTATTAATATTATTATCATATAAATGATTAAAAAAGATATAAATTCTCACCCATTTTACTAAGTAATCCAATGATACATTGTTGATCTGCAGCGTGCAACAAGTCAGGCAGGGTGGTCGCTATTGGTAACGCTAATGTATGGACACGTATCCTTCGTTCACCTGTAAAAATTATAAAAAATCAATACAAAATATATCATATCTTATAAATATTGTAATTACATTAACTGAATAAATTTTAAGTTAACTGTATGTGATGTAGTCCCAACTCGAAGGAATTCATTATTTTCATTTTCCCGCTCTGGTAAAAAAAATACGTTGTTCCGCCACTCATGACTCGGACGCGGAAAGAGAAAACAGATTTTATTGACTCTCCATTCTTTGCTATCTATGCTATACAGCGTGAAGTTGAAATAAAAGTTTAATTCCACTCACCTTTACTGCTTGTATACAATAAAGCGGCTTGGAAGCAAACTTGCTGTAAGTCAGATAACGACTCCTCTATAGCCAATTGCATTCCGAAACCGGCGTCCGGGGACACATTCGGTAGAGACAGTAGATCTGTTGACCTCACGAAGAAATTACCGTGGAACGTGTGTATCGTTATACCTCTGAAATTAAAGATATAAAACATTTCAAAAATATTATTGCCCAATTGGGAAAGAAAAATATTTTTTTGGAAATCGTATAAAATTCGAACGTAGCGCTATTTGAACCCTACCTAAAAAACATTGTTAACTAGGACTTATCTAAAGTGTTATTCACTATTACAAAAACGTTATTACAGTACGGTCAGGTCGTGGTCGCTCTGAAATTAGACTTTCTGAATCTTTCGCGCGTTGTTCTTTCGGAAAAAAAATAATCAAGTATAAAATACTAAAATCAAATCAACTCACGACTTGTAGGCGACTATTACTGACCACTATTCTAAAGGAAACTACATTTTCAACTGACCTAGTACACCTAACTCTCATAACGGCTTCAAATCCAATCTTCCTTGTAAGATATCTCGTCAGCATATTAGTTAATTGTTCAGATTGCCACATCCTTTGAGCTTTGAACAATGGAATATGATACACTGTGCCCGCGCTGAATTTACTCATGCCACCTGGAAAAGTAATTTATTTTATTAGAAGCTGCTTCACATTTGAAGAAGACGTAGCGCAGTGGCACAAACGTGTGACTGTAAATAAGACGAAACTGATTATTATTCTCTCAACATTCAATGCCTCGAAAATTCGGCCCAAAATTATGAACGGAGTATCTTAACATTAGGATCCGCCTGCCTTCTTCGTGTTAAGACACTCTGTTGCCCATTTCTACCTCATTTTCGAAACATTGTGTATTAAGTGGGGAAACTGAACGCCGCGCTTAGAAAATAGCGAACGGAGTATTTAACATTAGGTTCCCTCTGTCAAGCATGATATAAGCGAGAGACAGCTAAAAAACACTAACTTAACGAAGCCAGATCGCAGTACTGCGAGCTGAG
The DNA here is from genome assembly GCA_036379175.1 of Heliconius cydno galanthus. NCBI lineage: Eukaryota > Metazoa > Arthropoda > Insecta > Lepidoptera > Nymphalidae > Heliconius > Heliconius cydno. The sequence goes on along the minus strand of JAKRZM010000425.1, from coordinate 43,910 downwards.
CAGGAACAGGTCGACGGCGACCTGCGCGCCGCTGCAGTCCAGCGCCAGCCGCTTGTAGAAGTCGGTGGCGGGGTTGAGGTGCGCCACGTCTTTCGACGAACGCGCGTTGGGATCCTCTCTGTAACGGAGTTTGAATGTATTATTGAAGAGGCCTTAATAAAACTATTTCTTATTAAGGCCTTTAGGGAGTATAGTATATTCGATTAGTCGTAGCTACCCTGAAGTAAGCTGATGGCTGCGCATATTTAATTTTAGGATTTTTCTTAAAAAATCAAATCAAATCAGCTTCACGCTGTATCCCGCATGCAGCACGGTAGGCAGAGGAAATCTAGTGTTAAAACACTCCGTTCCCTACTTTCTGCCGAAGTTTGGAGGCATTGAGTGTTGAGTGGCAGAACTCAACGTAGCGCTTTGCCTCGAAGCCAGAGCGAAGAAATGGAAATATAAACGTAAATAAATATTTCACTTGCACACAATGCGCAAAATTTCAGAAACTAACTTCAGGGCGGACCAGTATAGTATTCTACAATATAAAAAATACATTAATAAGAAAATATACCTTGACTGCAAGGCTCCAGGTCCAATATTAGGCAAGCATGTTTGGAACACTGTTATTCGTCCACCTGTAGGTGACTGAAACACAAATTTAGATATCCTATAATATACTAATATACACATATTATATTAAAAAAACGAGATTAACGTTCTAAGGTTTAGGTTAGTTTTAGAGTAAATAAAATTAATATCGAGATTTCGGTAAACAAACATATAAAAACGGAAAACATGGAAACGCACCGAAACATGGAGAAATTTAAATGTTATTTAAATAAAAAAATTAACAACAAGGAATATAGAAGTTCTAATTAGGTTGTCCTTTTTTATTTTAATGCTACTACAAAGTAATAAGTATTAATTTAACACTACAAACACTCGATCGGAACCCGAACACTTGAACCTAGTTTATATAAATGTTTTATATGGTTATTACAATTATTAGTTTCTCCAAAATTATTACAAAAATAAATATATTTACTATCTACCTGCGACGCAAGTATATTGCGATTACAGAAAAAATTATGACAATTAAAAATTTTGGAATTTCTAATATTTATGACATTTTTAAAGTGTTATCCCACACTTAGGAAGGAAAATTACTTTTTTTTAGAAGACAGAGACGTTAACAAAAAATATAAACTAAAGCCAAGCAGATAAGAATTTCCATGTATGTAGATAAGAATGCTTCAAATATTTATACGATTTCTAAAAAACATACCATAAGTTTATATGCGGCTTGCAAAGCGGCGCCCAATGCCGACGCGGGCACGCCGGGATTGGAGTAGCGTTGAGGAAGGATTGTTAGTAGCTCCTTAATTAAATCTTTGTATTCTCCTAGATTTACTAGCAACGATTCTGGTGACGGCAAGAATATATCTGGAAAATGACAGAATTTTCTAGAATGAAGGTTTTATGAATATTTTTTTATTTCTGGCAATGTATTTTTAATCCTTAAGCCGTATCAGTATCATGATCATCAAATAATATAAAATAGTATATATGTGCGTATCATAGCATATAAACCAATATATCAAGAAAAAGAAAAACTTTAATTTCTCACATAAGCTCATAAATTTGATGCTAAGGAAGTATTTCTTTAGCTTCACGCTGTGTCCAGTAAATTAGGCAGAGAACGTAGTCCAAAGACACTCTGTTTTCAACGCACCGCCGAGTTTTTGAAACCAAGCGTGTTGAGTGGCGCTTTATCTTCGTTGAAAAGAGAGGAAATAATAATAAATCGTCTCCTGACGGGGTCGATTCGGCGTCAGGGGACGATTTATTCGACATACACTCCTGTTCAAATGTCACTCACCGTCTATATCCAAAACCGTCATTTCCTTAGGTCTCGTCAGGCCGTCGCTCATCAAGTAGTAGTGTATATGCTCGTCGTAGCATATGAAACCTACTTGCGTGCGCGCGTCACCCGGCAGCTTGTCCAAGTTGTCCTTTAGGGTATCGCACACTACCTGTGGAGGATAGATTCAATAAAACTATATATTTATAATGTCGTATAACATTTGACTGTAAGCGTGACGATTATGGGTTTGGTTCCTACTCGGGAGAATTATTCCCATTTCCCCCATCTGGTAACAAAACAAAGCCCTATATTAAACAAAGCTCTATATCCTTTATAGATATTTTTGAGCGCAACGTTTTGTATATGTTAGACATTTATTCAATGTTAAAACTATTATCAAATAATTGATAATTAGAGGAAGGAAGGAAGGAAGGAATATAATAAAATTAATTAATTAATATAATATAGTTCAGCCTGCCTTGTTAAACTAAAAAAAATATCTTAATTACCTGTAAATATCCAGAATCCCTCGCAATTTGTGAGACATCAAACAAAAACAGATACACAGCAGGTTGCGGGGGACGCAGCATGTATTCACTGGGCGCTATAAACTCTATTGTAGCTGATTTTATTTCTGGTCTTCTGGACGGATCGCCGTAGGACTTGCTTAGAGGATCGTATTGGAATTCCTCTGGCACTGCAATAAAGTGTTATTTCAATAAAAAAAATCTTGTTAGACCATACATTTTGCAACTATTCAAAATAAAAATAATACAAATGGAAAAAAAATTTAAGTTTTTAAAATAGTTACTTTAATGTGTAATTAACGCCATGACGAAGCTATATCTACAATATAAATGGCAATATAAAGCATAAATATTCCGATAAAATATTCGTTTTATTTTAGTTTGTTATACAGAGTTATATAAGGCCATCGTGGCGCTAGGGCATAAGGGTGTGACTGTAACGCGACGGAAGTGGGTTCGATTCACACTCGGGGGAATGAATTATTATTTATTCATTTCTTTCTTCTGGCACCAAGGCCAATGCCTCTAAAAACTCAGTGGAAATTGGGGAACGGAAAGTTTTAACACTAGGTTCCCTCTGCCTACCCTGCCGAGTGCGGAATACAGATAGCTTGAAGCTGATTATCAATGTAATCATCTCTATTCAACATTTCATCATTGCAACAACATAAATAAATGACGCAATACTCACATTCGTTGACTCTGTAACACAGGTTGCACTTCCAGCGCTTCGAATCCACGAAGTATACAAAAGGATTGATGTAAGTACGACACGCCCGACATCTTACTATCGTCGTACATTGTATTACTGGTAAATGCTGAAAAAAAGTTAGTTAGTTATTTTAATGTAATGATTTTACTGTAAATGGTATCGACAGTCTTTATCTTTCTTAGTACTTCACGCATTGCTCACATTTTTCTGTAATAGCAATTGATAATCTATTACTAAGTAAGTATATATAAGTAAACCAAACAAATAATGACATTTTTATATCATAATAAAATTATTATTCAATCAATTATTTTTTATTAATTGTACTTCTCGTGGGTTAATCATAAAATTGATACGANTTTTTTTTTTTTACTTTAAATAATGCCTCATTGCCGAACGTGCATAAAATTTGGCGAGTGACAATTAATAAAATGGAAATAATATCGGTACTTAAATCTTTTAAACCAAAGGAAACACCTAATGCGTTGATAAAATTCACATAATAACAAAGCAAAGTAATTGATATATCTAAAGATTATTGTCAGATAGGATGACAAGAAATCCATCTGCCTGACCTAAGTATAAAAACCTTTAACAATAACTTAATACTTGTACGACGTATATCAAATACGTAATCAAATATATAATCTTGAGGAATAAAAATAACAATTATACTTAATTGTACATATTTTGACGTCATTTCCTTGCGCCTAACCGATACATATTTATCTATATTGTACATATTTACTACTTCAAGATATAATAAAGTGTCAGTTATTTGTAACTGACATAATTATAGATTTATTTAAAGAATTTAACATTTCAAAACTCGAGTTATGTCCAAGTGTTTTCAAAGTGACGTAATTTAATTATTTGCGTGCAAACATTTTAATGCATTTGGAGCTATTGTCATTTAACATTTGGCTTTCAAAGTTAAAACATTACATTCCTCACAATATATTCCCTTATAAGGATGTATATTATATCGATATAATGTAGTTAGAAAAAATAAATATTATTTCAGCTTATGGACCTCCGAATACAGAGGAGTTTAAGTGTCAATATAAAGAACATAATAAAACAGCACCTGAATAAAGTTTGTTATCGTAATTTAACTATACAAGATTTACGATATATATGCAATATTAAATATCGCATATATTTCATAATTATCAAGGGCATTTTACACGGTCCTTAAATGAAACGCATTAGGTAAAATTATCACTATAAGGAAAAATATTATAACGATACCTTTGTCAAACAATCCAAAATTAATATTGTTTGAGGTAAAATCAACACTTTCATGATAAAAATGTTTTAAATAAATAATACTTATTTGAAACGCGTTAACCAGGTTTCCTTTTGTCTGTCTATAGTAGGACAAATATAGCTTAATATAATAAACGTATTAATAAATATTGAATACTCACATTTAAGTCTTTGAAGGGATGTATTAAGATTCCTAAAGGTAATCTAGACTTCTGTAACAGCGAGTTTGTCTCAGGAATGCGATTGACTGTACATCTGAATACCCTGTAAAAAAAAATAGAAAAAAATATTGAGTTATCTTTGTATTAATAATATAATAAAATGCAAAAAGAAATGGCAATTTTAAAGGCAATAATTATATGTCATTCATATTCAAACACTACAGCATTTATTAGCTCACATCATACTTAATAACTATCTTATTCATGTATTCAAGAAATTCTAGGCTCTTAATGGCTCATTATTCTGTTAGCTCCAAAGTCATCAATTCGTTCAAGGTATAGGAATAGTCTAAGTTATTATTTAATTTTTTTTTAAAAAAATATTGCACATCAATAAAAAGTAGCTATTCTGAGATTTTATAATTTGTACTGGTAAATGTAATTAACTTGAGGACATTCGTGAAAGTGATCCGTTGAATAAAAAATATATAATGTAATAATATGACGATCAATAATTACTTAATTTTTTAGATGGTAATTTTTTCACCTTTAGTTACGTGCGATTTTCGACAATCAAGGTCATCGCTAAAAACTGAATAAATACCAGATATCGACATGACATTGTTAAAAATGTATTCTATTAATTACTTACCGAGTATATTACAAAGAAAAATAGATTTTTTGTGTAATTTACTCGGTAACGAAAAGATTTTTTTGGGAAAGAAATAGGTTGTTTGCATTTACGGATTTTTCAAAACATGTTCAGTATTTACACTCACAAGAAATTCTTATACAATTTACTATAATAACACTTTAAAATGATATACAAAAAAAATAGTTTTTTGCATACCATATATATAAATAAACGAAGTACGTGATTCGAAGTCAATATTGTTAAAAAACAAAACAAAATTTTGATATGGACATTCGGGAAAGCATACCAAAAACAAAGAGACCTAAACAAATGGATTTGAATAGTATACACATATAACCATGACCTACTTCCCAGTATATCATTTACTCCAATTCTAATACTATTTTGGTATGCTGATGTTAAAATACTCTGTACACATCGTTATAGATACAATTTAACATTATATCGAAAGTTTTAAAATAAACAAATTTAAGATAAACACAAATGTAACTATTATTAAATATGCTAACTAATTTAGATTATGGTTTTTTGTTAATATAACATTAAATAATAGGACATAAGAATACAGTTTTACATATTAAATATTTTTATTGACTAAGGCGTTGGTAATGAGTTCAAATCGCTTTCTGACAATTTTTTTTAATTGTCTTTTTTGAACAAATATTAGAAATAGCAAAGGAAATAGCAGAACAGAGTTAAATATGTATATTCACTCTGTTAACGGGTCGGCGGGTATTAATTGTTTATCTTATTTTAAACCTTTTGGGGTTAATATTTTCTTCACAATTGTATGTTAATTGTTACTTCTTTAAAGATTTTTAAAAAATTATTTAATTATAAATGTTTAAGTACAAGGAATTAAGAGCATAAAATAGATTTGCATCTGATTCTATGTAAATTAGATTGCAAAAACAGAAAGATAGCACTTGAGAAAAAATTGAATAGCTATAAAATTTATTTTACATGCATCTATATAACATCTATAAAACAAAGATGTTTGTTTATATTTAGTTGATATTCTGTTAATTTGATACAATTGGTTCAATGTCCGCGACTGATGCACTCACTACAAAGAGACTACACTTTAGTATACTAAGATAAGGTTATCGTCGCAACGTGGGCCACGATCAATAGTTCCATATAAAAAGTAAATAAATAATATAATATATGTATGGGTGTGCAATTATAATCTGTTTATATTTTAAACTTGACATATCTTCCGAATATTGAGCTATAAGCGTAAATTAGTATAGGATCATTGTATTATTTTACTTCCGTCGATAAATAAAAACAACATTATATGGCAAGTAGACGTTAAGAGAGGAAATAGAAATATTTTAAATTCTCAAAAATGAGATTCGAGCTCCCAGCTATTTAAAGTAAAGTGAAGATGCCATTTTTTTCTATATTTGGTGTACAATGAACATATAAGATATATTCTTTGTATTGAGGCAATCTCTGGTATGACGAGCGTAAAAAGGAAAACATAGTGTTTGACACCAGTTTCTTACTGCCAATCCCGCTAACCAGAAAAAAACAGTGGTGAGATATGTAAGTTGAACTAGGTCGATGTCTACCTTTAGTGAATAAATGGGGCCAAATGTACACTACCAAGATACATTACGAGATTTAAATAATAACAAAATGAAAGTAAAATTAAAAGTCGCCACGCGCCTTCATGGATTACAATACGTAATGTTTACAAAAGTGAAAGTGGTTGTGTCACTTAATATAAATATTAATAATGTTATAAGTACATTTTGGGCCTGCCAATTTTTTCAAAATATATTTATAAAAAATTAAAACAATTATTCCACATGATTGTCGCTATTAGTAAATTTAATAGAATCGACCTTAATTGCGCAAGCTTACAAAAGACATATTAAAGTTTAAGTCATAAATGGTGTGAATAATAGATGAAAGAAGCCATCGTGGCTCAGGTGCACAAGGGTGTGACTGTAACACGACGGTTATGGATTCGATCACCACTCGAGGGAATGAATTATTATCTTAATATTTTCTTGGCTCTGGCAACAATGTAAAAACCCGATGTTTAGTTACGCCACTCAACATGGCAATGGCTCGAAAAAATCGACGGAAAGTGGGGAACGGAGTTCCTTTCCTATCCGTATTTTACCTGCCGTGTATTGGATATTTCTTGAAGCTGCCAGCTTTTTACACCAGTAAATAGTCAATCCTAAGGTATTTTTTCGCATATTAGTGATAGAAAAAAAAATATTGCTTATAAAACAATGTATTAAGTTAAAATCAAGATCATTACACACTAGTGTTCATGGAATGATATTTAATGCCTGTTTCTATTGTATTCTAGTTATATCATTTAACATAAAAATTGATGTAGGCTTCTTATATATTGACTGACCGACACAGTTATTTGAAATTATTAACTAACTAAAAACTACAGATATTAGAATATTAGAGCTGCTATCAACCATAACATAAAAAAATCCTCTAAAACTTTTTGAAACTCTTGACCTTCATATCAATTTAATCAGTACAAGATTTATTGATAGTAAAGATAACAACTACACTATGTACTTCAAATACAACCATCTATACTTGTAAGAAGATGATTTTAAAACTTAATTGTTGAAATAAAAATTAGATTATAAACATATTTTTTTGTATATCTCGTCAAACAATGTCATACACTCCAAAATACTAAATAATATTACTTTTACTATAGAATACTTGACAGATAAAAATCTTGGATTATATTATAGAAATATCTAAAATTGATTAATTAATTTATCTATAAAAAGTTATAATTTTATATACTATATGTGTATACCAATAGTAGGCATAGTAAACCTAGTGTTAAAACAATACATTCCTCACCTGCTACCCAATATTCAAGACATTGTTTGTAGAGTGATGGATCTCAACACCACATTTTGTCTTGCTAAAGCAAGAAAATGAATTTAAGCCATTAGCAAAAGCAGGAATCAAACCCACAACCATTGCATTTATACTCAGATACTGTACCACAAAAGCCTTTAACCTTTAGCCTTAACAAGAAAAAATAGTACTCACTCAGGACTACAATTAGGGGAATCAGCAAATTGATTTCCAAGCTTTATTTCCATTGGATCTTCGGGATATTCAGGCAAGATATGTTTACATTGTAGCAGATCGACCATCTGATGACCCCATAGTTGATCAAAGCCTTGTTTGGTTACACTCAAGTTACTCATTTGTTGAGTCACCCCGTACATATTGTGCGTTGGAAATTGTTTTGAAATATTCTGTTGCACTTGCATTTGCTGTTGAGCATTCAAATTGTTGTAGGGCATTTGAGGATATCTATTCTGCATATTTGTAGCTGGAGGTCCTTCGATTCCACTTTTTGGAGGCTGACTCATTAGACCTGATGTTGGTCCACTTGGCAAACCAGGCCCACTCAAGCTCGATGGCCCAGATGTATAATTTGGCCCTCCCGGTTCCCCATTGGGTCCATTTAATGGCTGGTTGATGTTAGATTGCATTGGCGGCATTGGTGGCCTCAAATAAGGTTGTGGACCAGATTGTAGAGGACCACTCGGTAAGCCCCTTGGAGGTATATGGGGGGTTGGTGGTCCTAGCATTGAAGGTCCATTAACGGCATTAACTCTCGGTGGGCCCATGGGCCCAGACAAATTAGGTGGCAAACTAGATGGCTGTGAGTTACTAGGTGGTGGTCCTGTTGTTAGTGGACTGTTTCTAGCAACAGACATTGGTGGTCCACTAAATGGAACATTAGGTTGACTTGTCATTGGTCCTGGAGGAACTGATGTTGGAGGTCTAGGACCATAGGCTGGATTGGGTGGCCTAGGTCCAAAGTTAGCACTTGTAGGAGGTTGATTTACTAAAGGGGGAGGACTAAATGAACTTGACGGTGGGTAATGATGTATAAACCCTTGGGGTCCAGAATTTGGTCCATTCATAATTGGCTGATTATATTGACTAGAAGGAACAACAGGGGGAGCATTATGGTTAACTTGCTGTTGTTGTAGGGGAGGAAAAGATGGCGATGATACATTTGGCATGGAATGAGGATTAGCGGAGCTATATGGAATGTTCTGCATTTGATTTAAAACTGGTTTCATTGGTCTTAATGGTGATGATTGCAGACTTGTTGGTGGTGGTGACATCATCCCAGGATTATTGAAAGCTGGTGAGCTATTTGCACTTTGGATATAGTTATTTGATTGACTATTGTATACAGCCATTGGTGTTGGATTAGTCATGTTACCACTTTGTTTCAAAGGTCCAGGTAGCTGGCTTGCTGGGATTTGATTATATTGTAAAGTCCCAGGAAGTGAGTTAGGTTGGCCAGGACCATTATTATATTGATTTGGTATGTGAGACATGGCTAGTCAATCTGTAAAAGTAACATTCAACTATTTTACTTACACTTTACAAGAAGTAAACACTACATCAAGGTATACTAAAGAAGTATTTGTATTGTGATAATAAACTTGATATCGAAAAGGATGTTTAATTAATGCTAATTCACTAAGAATGACGGAAGGACAAATGTACTGTATGACTTACCGATGGCGGGACGAAGTCAAAACACAAAAAACTTTGCACACAAATTTGTATAGCTAGACCATTCTCACATATTATCACAAAAGAGTAAAATTACTACGTAAAACAATTTTTTTAAGAAAAATACGACCCTGACTTACGTGGCCGAGCGATTACAAGCGCCCTCTGCTGGTGACAAAGATTGATTTTTGACTTTTGACTGTCAGCTGCGTTTTGTAATTGCAATGGATAAAATTGACGTCAAAATTATTTAATATAAGATATAAATATATCGGAACGCCAGATTTGAAGAACCATACCATACACCATATAAATATATTTTTAAACTATGTTATATGGCAGTTCTACTAAAATTGTTATTTTTAACCAAAAAAAATGTCATTTTTAAAACCAGCGTGTAAAGCTGAAATTTTGCTGATAAAAGCTTAGACATTGTAAAGCACGTTTATTAAAGTGGCATCTATGAACTACCCCTATTTATTTAAAAAAATGGAATTTGCAAAAAATGTGTTTTACGGACCATGACGATTAGTGTAGAATAATGATAAGCATACATAATCAATTGAAATTAAATACTTAGCTTCACGCTGTATTAGTAGTAGGAGTGGGAGAGTCAGAATATTTAAAAATTGATCTTAATAATTTAACGAAAGTTAGGTACTATTTTTCTAATTAAATTATATTAATAAATTATATTTATATTTAGTATCTTTACCTCTTTTTTTTACCTTATAACTGCCAAAGTAACCACCACTCAAGATTCATATTCCTTAATAGTAAGTACTATTAAGGAATACCTAACATACTACCGGTGTTTGGTGTATACGAACAGAAACTTTTAAGCTTTTTAAAATAACGAAGATTTGACTACTTTTGGCTTTTTCTCGATCTAAATCGAATAATTTTATTGATTTTAATAAGAATTATAAAAATCGATAAAAAGTACCATTTAAAAAAAAGTACCATTTTTATGACATTTTGTAAGTAACTATTTAGTTTGGATGTTCCCAAGGTAAAGTATCGGAAGCGAANCAGCGTGTAAAGCTGAAATTTTGCTGATAAAAGCTTAGACATTATAACGCACGTTTATTAAAGTGGCATCTATGAACTACCCCTATTTATTTAAAAAAATGGAATTTGCAAAAAATGTGTTTTACGGACCATGACGATTAGTGTAGAATAATGATAAGCATACGTAATCAATTGAAATTAAATACTTAGCTTCACGCTGTATTGGTAGTAGGCAAATAGTAAGTAGGCTGAGTAAATGTGTTCTGTGGAGAGAACGGAGCGCCAACTGTTACGGTCTCTATATACCTTTTCTACAAGATATACAAAAAAACTATTATGTGAACTAGTACTATCTAAGCGCCTACGAATATAATATACTGAAGTTACACGTAGTAACTGACTAAAACAATTTATTAATAATTTTAACTAAATATTTAAAAAATATTATTTGCTCATATAATCGTAAAGCTTATAGAACTCGGGGCTGTCTGACAGGAAGTTAAAACCATTCATTTCTAATAATATTAGTCAAAAAAATATTTAAAAATTGACCTCAATAATTTAACGAAAGTTAGGTACTATTTTTTGCATCTTTACCTGTTTTTTTTACCTTATAACTGCCAAAGTAACCACCACTCAAGATTCATATTCCTTAATAGTACTTACCAGTGTTTGGTGTATACGAACAGAAACTTTTAAGCTTTATAAAATAAAGATTTGACTACTTTTGGCTTTTTCTCAATCTAAATCGAATAATTTTATTGATTTTAATAAGAATTATAAAAATCGATAAATAAAAGTACAATTTTTATGACATTTTGTAAGTAACTATTTGGTTTGGATGTTCCCAAGGTAAAGTATCGGAAGAAATTATTTATGTGTTTTTTAAACGTGTATGTAATAGAAAACTACCCTTGTTAGTAGATCAAAACAGCAATAAACGATACTTGCGATATTTCACCTTGGGACCATTGATTTAGTCATAAAGTCAATTATTTATAAAGTATAATGGTACATCAACATTTATACATTTAAACTCAGGGAAATCAGTTTTTTAAATACTATGGGAAAATGGGAAAATAAAATAAAATTTCTAAATTCAAACATCTGTATTTCAAATGATAGTTCAAATCAATGATTGTGTCGAAAACAAAATTTTAACAAAGAAATTTGCTGCGATAATTTTAGAATTGATTGGATAAAGCCACCAGAACTATACAAAAATAAAGAAAGACTTTGAAGTTATTATGAATTGTAAATATAAAATTTGAGTAACATAAACAACCAATGGGTGGCGTAGACGAGTCTTTTTCCAATCAACGATCCGCAGGGTTATACTCTAGCAAGTCTACACTTAACATTATTATAACATTTCATTCTTCAGCAATATAAAAGTATTCAAACTGATCACAATTTTATGGCAGTTCCATGGAACTCCATGCAACACTTAACCAACGCAGTTCAGGTCAAAAATATATGACATTTCATACAATTCAGTTCACTAGTGCCCTTTACACACAAGACAGTACAAAGCGAATTTAATTCTTATTTTGTAATTATGCGCATACACCCTTACACTCGAACCTCTCAGCGAAAATGTCACATACCATCCCTCAACTTTCATATTAATCTTAAATTGATTCTTTCTTAATTAATGAGATGTGGTTTTCCGTCGTCGGTGCAAAAAAATGCAAAAACAATCACATAAACAGACTAGTATCCGAAAACTCTATCGAAAGAAACAAAAAAGTTTGTTTTTTTTACTGCAAAGGATAGGCCACGAACAAAAGGCAATCACACAAATAAGCTCAATTTTAAACAATCGGATTTCATAAATCCAAAAAAAATATATAATAGTATTTTAACTCTGTTTTGTAGTTTATAATAAAGTATGTAGATCAGCACAACTATCTCAATAATATAATACGATTTTATCGACCGTCGTCGGTCTCGACAGCGCGACCACAGTGGCGGCCGCCTACAACATAAACTCACAAATACTCTACACATCGATAAAAACTATTCAGTCGTTTTTATTTATTCATAAAAAATATATCTTTAAAAGGCTCAAAATAAAACTGTTACAGCTCTAAGTACCGTCTACTGTGCACGGCGTACGTGTATATCACTGGAGTGGCTGCAACCGAAGGCTATCACATGGAGGTAGGTCCAGTTGTACTGCGTACTGCGGCACGGCCGCACAATGTTGTCTCGCAAATCGGCGGGTGTCCAGGGCACCGGCGTACTACACATGCAAAGTGTACACTGCTCCGCTGTCCGTCCGTCTACTGTGATCACTGCCAGGGTGGAGGGGAACCGATGAGTCCAGATCCTGGCGTCATATCAAATAATCCGTTATCTTGATCGATACCGTATCAGAAATGAATATGAAGGAAAGGGGATAAAGGAGAAGGATTTTTTATTTTTTAGAGGCGGATTTAGACAGGATAAGTCAATGTACAGGCAGCGGGGGCGGCTTAACACCGTTCTGCATACGTCTACGCAGTAGTTCTGAGTCGGTGGGCGGTGATAGGCCTAGGGGAGCGTCATCGTCCTCAGGGATGCGGCACGACTTGCTCGTCCTGAGCGCAGCCGGCGGTTGCTCTATGCGGTCCATATACGAGTAGTTCATTGAGAAGTGCTGCTGTATCACCCGGTTGACCGCCATGGCTGATTCCGCGAAGTTGGATAGGTTGCGAGCTGACATATTGCTGTTCACAAATATATATTACGAGGTTAGGACTTCATTATAATTACTGTTGCTTTAATTAATATTTATCAGATACAAAGTAAAATATAATTGATTGTAAATTTTATTGTTAGATGCACTTTAACTTAACCTATGCAATATGTAATAATATGATAAGCTATTACAATGTTATATGCTGCATGGTTATAGACCTTTTAATATCAGATCAGTATTTCAAAACTTGACAGATATTGACTGAATTTCAGATTTTAAAGTTTCGAAGTGTTTACTCAAATACTTTTTGTCAATAATATCCAAAATAAGAAAAAATCTTAAATCAAATCCATGCTGCCATCTGCAGCTAACTTGATAGTGGCCACAATTGGTTGACCATACTTTAAATACATCAAGTTAATTTACTAATAAGTGTTTCAAAAATAGAAAGCCCATACCGTTTTATATTATGTGGCGTATGCAACGGTGGGTAGTTGACTTTAGTCGCTTTGGCGTCCGCTCGTCTCAGCCAGGGGTGCTGCAACACTCGTTCAGCGCTAATACGGTGTGATGCTTCACGTACTAGCAGCTGGGCGATTAGTTCCTTGGCTTCAGTGGAAATGTGAGACCATTCCTCTTGTGGGAAGGAGTAGCGGCCTTCCTGTTGATGAATTAAATTGTTGTAATTATATTTAAGTTGACAATTTATATAGCTAATTATGACGTTTTGAAGGTATCTGTTATTTTTAATTTCAATAATTCATATCACAAACATTTATGGTGTTTATGTGAATTTGTAAATATAGATGACTGTCATTGAACAATGATGGAAATTTTCAATTAATTAACTTTCGATTATTTTATAAAAAAATGTCTATAATAAATACATACAAATCTTAATATTAAATAAAAAAATTCTGTCATCCTCTGCATACACATATAATCATTAGAAATATAATGATATATTGATTTTATGATTATATTGGTCATTCGTAATAAAGTTAGCCTCTTTATTCAATAGAATTACCACTATGTTGTAAAACCCATATATAAACGGAGACATTTGACGTCACAAACCTGTATAGAAGTAAAGAGTAGATCCTGGCAGGCCCTGCAGTTGTCGCCCCGCTCCCAGCCACAGTCGGCACCGCAGTCGGCGCGGAAGGGCGGATACCCGCACAGCAGGATGTAGGCGATGACGCCGAGCGACCACAGGTCGCAGCGCTTGTCGTAGTGCGTGGCGGCGGAGCCCGCGAACAGCGACACCACCTCGGGCGCCATGAACTCTGCGCTGCCCACCTGTTGGAAATTTAAAAAAAAAGTTTAATATTAACTGTGTTGTTTGAGAAATGTAAGTGAAAATTACTAATGTTTTCTTTTTAAATATTTTTCTTTCAATTTAATTTTTGTTTATATCACCGTCTTCACGTATTAGATGTAGGTAGGCACGAAAAACTAATTTTATTTCACTAAATATAACTATTCCCAGTCAACAAAAACAAATTCGCAACTAAGGTGTTTTCGAAGAATTTTTATCACTTAATATTTATATTTATAAATAAATAAGTAAAAGATTTAAATTTTTCCTAAGAATCTCATCAAATAACAAAACAATATCTCACCGGCGTCATGAGCTGCGGCGTCGCCAACGGGCTGGCGAGGCTGGACGTGAAGCTGATGCCGCTCCCTAGATCGAAGTCACAAATCTTGACGGGGCAGAGACTGTCGCGGTTCACGCACAGAATGTTCTCGGGCTTGAGGTCGCGGTGGGCGACGCCCTTCCCGTGTAGGAAGTGCAGGGCGTTAGCGATCTCGCGCACTATCTCTGCCGCTTGCGGCTCGGAAAAGTAGTGGTGCTCCTGTATCCTTGATAGGAGCTGGCCGCCGTTGATCTGTAAGGGTTTTAATGAGGTTGTTTAAAATTGTTACACTAATTAATATGTCGTGGCGCAGTAGCACAGCGACTGTAAGAGCTATGACTGTGGTGGATTCGATTGCCACTTATTTATTTAATATTTCCTAGATACGGTAGGAGCAAAACGCGGTGTTTTGTTCCGCCGCTCACTAATTTCGAAAATTCTGCAAAAGGTGGAGAGCCGAGTGTCTTAACACCTAACAAATGGTTATTATGCTATATGTGGTAACCAGCGTGAAGCTAAAGAATTAAAAGTCCAAAATGTTAAGATTTTGTTTCTTCCAGTATGCCTTAGTAACACAGCATTAAAATTCTAACACAAGATACGCAGAGATTCTGTGCAGAGGGTCTGCCCTCTGAGTGCTAAGTTCTCGTCATATTACCAGTTCAGTTTATGATATAGATACAAATTATGATATTATATAATTATTATAAAAAAAATAGATTTTTATAAACAACATATTTATCACAAGTGCCGTACTGTACTGTAATAAAATTTTCTATATGTTGTTGTTGTTATAAAGTAATAAATAAAAACATATACAACAATAACATAAATAAAAATAAATATCATGGACGCGCGAATGGCGTGCCGTTATTTCACAGCTTACAGTGTTTCTTTAGGTCGGGTCGAAATAGAACATCAAAGCAGTCACAATGCAGAGTCCAAAAATATTTTTAAATAAGCTTCGTTTTAAAATATCTATTTGGTACAGTCTAAATAAAATATTTTTAGACATCTCCCACATTGGGCAGGCAAAAATACTTCAATAATTCAATTCTATATAAATGAAACGATTTATTACTATTTCTATATTCCTTAGTGTTTGACAACCATTTTAAATAAAAACGTAAACCTAACCCAAATAATATCTCTAATTAATCTCTAATATTATTTCTACTAAACGATTAGTTAAAATTAGAAATCTGCGTATCTAAAAACAATAGGTTTACTTTCTTTCTAACATTTCTAAAAATGGGCGAAAATAAAAAACTCAATGTCTCTTATTCTAGAGACGTCTACACTTGATAGGTAGGTTTATTAGCATTACGCTAGAACAGTACTAATTCTGACCTTGCGAGACGCTTAGCACTGCTTAGGTCGGCGCAAACAGGCTTCTCTCGCCTACCTTAACCTGATTCAATGCTTTATTGGTTTAAATATCATCATGTATTTATGGAAAAAAAATGTAAATCAATAAATTTGTTCGGAATACGCAAGATATATTTAAGTTTTGGAAAAAAGTATTCATTGCCATTTCTATAATTAATTAATTTAATTACTAAACTTAGCTTAGTGTATTTTATTTGCAGTTTTTGTTACTAGAATTATAATAAATAAATACTTCCTTTGGCATTCATCAAAGCAACTACAAACTTGCAAAAAAAATTACCATATACAAAAGTCATGTCTACCGCAGCTGTTCCCTAATTGCAAAAGGGTAACCCTTATTGTAAAATCCCCCTAAATTTACTATTATAACAACTTCAACGGCATGAATTTATAAAACAATAATTACATACTTATTCCGTGAGTCATTGTTAAAATAGTCGCAGCTAGTCATAGCCAACGGCTATAAGGCATTGAAGTACTAATAAGATTTATTTAGTCAAATGTGTAAGCCGCCTCTTAACATATTACATAATAGACTATTTCGTATAATATACTTAACAAAATTACATTAACAATAACAGTATTAATGTAACAGATTAATTATACACGTAATGGAACAGTCTAGAAGAAAATAAAAAAAAGAAATAAAACACATGTCATCGTTAAAATATCAGCATGAAAATGAGATATTTGTGAACAATACCGTTGTATTTATTTGATTGGAAATTCACTTTACATATGATAATAATATACTTATATTGACGATTGTTTCAATTGCATTCCTCTGTTTATTGAAATTGTCGAGCCATACTTATCCAAAAGTAATGATAAGCATTGTTATTTGTTGTCATTTATTATTTTTGATGCGTCAGACATTGTTTATTTGTTTATTTATGTTATTGCCTTTTTTATGTAAAGTGTAAACGATGTAATATTTATTACTTATGTAAGTAAATATAAGAAAAAAATTGGTACAACAAATAAGCAAACAGCGCGGCTAAACTAAGAAAACCATTTCACAAGACAATCTGTCCTCCACTTTTTGAAAGATATCGAATGTTAGGTGGCGGAACCTAACACTGTGTTACTAACTACTAGAAACTATAAAATACAAATATTCATCATTTTGCCAAGAGAAACTTCGAAACAAAGTCATAGTCAACACAATTATTCATGGCGCAGGGGCACAAAGTGTGACCGTAAACGCGACTGGTTGTGGGTTCGATCCCCACTTGAGAAATGAAATATTTATTTAAATGTATATTTTCATTTCTTTGCTCTGGTGTCGAGACAAAGGGGGGAGTTGAGTTCCGCCACTCAACACGCAATGACTCCAGAATTCGGCGGAAAGTAGGGAACCTGTGCCTATCCTGGGGTGCGTGCGCTGCTGCTGATTTATTTATTTTATTGTATAATTAAACAAACCTTCTCAAAGACAAGATAGAACTTGTCCGTGTCCTCAAAGAATTCAATGAGCTGGATTATATTCGGGTGTCCCTGGCAGTAGTGGAAGGTCTCCACCTCGCGGAACACCCGGGCGCGGGCGTGCCCCGGCACTTTGTCTATGATCTTCACTGCGAACTCCTGGCCCGTGTAGATGTTTACACACGTCTGCACCGAGGCGTACGCGCCCTCGCCCAGTACCTCTCCTGTTAGCTTGTAAAGGTCTGGAACAATTGTTAACATTGCGTTTAATTATAACATACTTTAGATATTGATTTTATGGTAAAATATATTATGCGTCTAATGTTAACGAGATTGTAAGTGTCCAACAGAAAGTTTCGGCAGGAAGTGAGGAACGGAGTGTCTTAACACTAGGTTCCCTCTACCTACCCTGCTGTTTGTGGGATATAGCGTGACGCTGTAAGTTTTCAAAGCAGTTCCATCATCATCATTATCATCATCAATCATCTCATTTACAAGATGTTGATCTTGACTTGGACAAGATAAAATCTTTCTGAAATTAAGTAGTTTCAAGCCAATTTTTGAGACATTTGGTACAGAACTAGGGATGAGTTCGATATATCAAAACGTAACTTAAAACCGATATGTTAAGGAAAACATATCGTATCGTTATATGTTTTTAGAAAACCGTTTTTACAGAAACTTAAAACTCAACATAGCTGTGATCTAAACAAAAACGTAATAACGCAAAACTTCTGAAACGTCAAACGATCGATCGTTTTATATCGAAACTAACTTCCTCTCTTTCTAAGTAATGTATTACGAGCGGGCGTAAATGAGATAAGGCGAATATCTAATAAACTGATATTCGCTACCTCTCTTTCTATCGGTATATTCTTCACGGGTGTAAAAGAAATGAAGCGAATATCCGATAGCTAACTAACTAGCAGATTCATGTTTTGGCGGTTTTCTTAGTTAGTTACTATTTCTTCGTTATGAAATCGAACTTCTAAATAAATGAATAAGGTAGGAAATTTGGATTTAAAATATGATTTTGTATTTAAACATTATTTCAATTTAATTACTAAATATTGTTTTTTTAACTTATGTTTATAGTTTATAAAGCATTTTTATGTAATACTAATTAAATATATTTATTATCATATTATAATTTTATACTTATGATTGCGCTTATTAACAAGTCGAAAAAAAAACGATATCTGAAAACCGTTTTTGATATCGATACGAAAACAATATATCGGTTTCATAACCGTTAACGGAAAAAAACGATAACGCCCATCTCTATACAGAACTCAACGTCGGACTTTTTCTTGTTACCAACCAAAGCAGGCAAATTAAAAGAAATAATTTATGTAATTAAATA
Organism: Heliconius cydno galanthus; assembly: GCA_036379175.1. Lineage (NCBI taxonomy): Eukaryota > Metazoa > Arthropoda > Insecta > Lepidoptera > Nymphalidae > Heliconius > Heliconius cydno. Next base: position 24,672 of record JAKRZM010000425.1, on the reverse strand, counting down.
AAATAACCAAAGAACCTACATTATATTATTTATACACGAGTTCTAACAGTATACTTGCGTCACTAATGCCTAAGGGGATTTTATTTGTACAGTTTTAGTGTGCATACTGCTGAAGCCGTTCAAATGCAGACGTGCAGTTGCGGTGCACGTTTTGTAATTTGTATATATATATTCGTATATGTACATACATGCATTTAAAAATAATGTTGCTTATTTTATAAGCGGATGCTCTTTTTTATATAATTAAATTACCTAAAGATTAGAACCCAGCAAAAGTTTAAACCTTGAAGTAAGTAACTTTAAACCTTTTTAAGTCTTAAACCTCACCACATGTCACCAAGGGGGAGGGGGAAACTACTAAAAAAAACCATCACGTGATTAATGGACGGCCCCTAACTAACTTTATCTTTAAATTAAAATTATAACAAGAACTAAAGAAAATGCAATAAACTAATTTGTTATAGAAATAATTATTAACTGATACATATTAAAATAGCATAATTGTTAATTGAACCAGTGAGATATAAATAAAACATGAAAATATATATTCAAGTTTTTCATTAACATATGGCCACTTGAGAGAACTTATTATTAGTAGGCAATTTATAAATATACAACGTGCTAGAGAAATGTACCACATTAGTGTTATCGCTCATGCACGAATTGCCATTTTATCATAATGGTGCTGTTTTGCACATTAATATATTGTATTTCATTGAAAATTTGCTTAAAAAAACAAGTGGGATCCATAATTTCATTGTTATGCCCTGAATTTGCCCGTTACTTTTGTCATTTTTTTTGCTTCACGCATTATCCCGCGAAGCAGGTTAGACCTGTGTCAACTAAATATTTCCATTTTTCCCGTCCAGTAAAATAAAGTACGACGTTGAAATCCGTCTGTCAACATGCAATCGGTTGGTCGGAAAATAGAGAACAGTGTCTTGCCACGAGACCTCTCTTTGCAACTACACATTGGTTACATTGTGAACTAGGAAGTAAAACCAAAAAATACTAACCTTGGAAACATGACGTGACCACTGAGCTGCCGGAGCGCTTCTTCCTGCGGCGTTTCCTGCGCGCCTCCTCCTTGCGGCGCTGCAGCTCCTCGCTGTCGGGTATGGGCACCGGCGCGGACGCCTCGGGCCCGCGCGGTATCTCTTCCGACTCGCGCTCGCTACCCGACTGACTGCTGCCGCGGCCGACGCCTGCACAACAAAATATGACTATTTAAATTTAAAAAAATACAGTCGAATTGATAACCTCCTTTTCTTACTGAAGTCGGTTAAAAATATGTTTAAAATGCGGAAATAAGCTGTTAATTGTTACCTAAGAAGCCTTCAATTCTTTAGTTTTGTTATTTAACACTAAGAAATTACAGAATCTATATTTTCGATTCGATTTTCGAGATAGTAAAAAGACATTTTTATTTATTTTTTTCAGTGCATCTAATCTTACGCGAAATCACATCACATTATAATATTAAAATTTAATGTCACAAAGGACTTATCTGTCATATAATATTGACAAGACATATCCACAGATACTATATCACTGGCAATCGAGTTTAATCCTCGATTTGAGGCCGAAACAATAAATTGAAAATGTTACGAGGTCGACTGCGTAAAGAAGAGCGATTGCGAAATGTCTTTGGTTAATTAATAGAGACGAGATTTATGTTATTAAAGAAGACGTGCTCACCGGTTAAGCTGAATATGTATACCGAGCGCCATTCGACCTTATCTAATCTGGACCAATAAGCTACCGACAAGTAACTAAACTAATACAGCTTTCACATCCGTCCACACAACCGAATGCCAAGCATAAGGCGTTTTCTGCATGTTTTGTATACACACACCATTGTGTAAGGCTCCAGTATCAAGTTTCTCCAAATTTCGATATGGAGAGCAAATAAACATCCATCAAACAAAATTTCTCTTTGGAGATAAGTTAAACATTCACGACATTGAAAACAATAAGTGACCCGCAGTTATAGCTCTCTCTACGCTTTCTGTCATTGTAACGAAACGTTTTCACCGTTCGTCGGTTGAATATCAAAAATCTATATTCTAACGAGTAGCAACGGCGGTAATCGGCCCTTTGTGTTTTAGGCACACACTCGTCGATACAACGCCGCTCGGACAGCCGGGAGACAAGAGTGCAGCTGAGTTGGCAAACAAAGCCGGTTCAACGACCTACATGGCCGCGCCCAGCTCTGCGTATGCGCCCACGTTACGCGACCGCTTCCACCGAGGTCTATGAATCCTACCACGATAAGACGGTTTATATTTTATTATGTGCATTTTCTATAAGTTCCACGTTAATACGAAAAAATCCGGAAGCGATAATAAACGTTACGAATCGTAAAATAAGGTTATTATTGGAATCTAAAAAAAATAGCTTTTCAGTATGTAATATGTATCGCTTTGTTTTATGTAGCAGTGACCTAAGACTTGGTGACGAGTTCCGTAAAATAATTATTCAGATTAACTTCCTTATTGTTACTGATTAAAGACGAGCGTCTACATTGAAAACTAATATTAATGTGCCCCGCATAACAACACATATATTTTGTTCAAATTATTTAGTATTTTTAAACTATTTGTTTGTATAGAATATATTGACGTTATTAATTACGAACTGTGACCTCGGACCAGAAAGCAGCACGATATGGCTAATGCCTACAAAATGGGATTAATGGAATAAGCCTTTAAGGCCAAGGAATATGACATGTTTTTGTTTCACGGTAATAAAGCTTTAGCAACACAATTGTTCACAGAGCACAGGATACATAGCGAATGCGCAATAAAATGGCGATTGTTACAATCTGTAGGCACACCCACTTTGACAATCGCATGTTTTTACATAGACACTTCCTGTTTGTGTGATCATATACAAGGCATAACATGGTGGACATGTTTATCAACATTGAGTAAAGTTATAAAATCATATTTATTTGGATATAGCTTATTAATAAATGATTCACCAAATGCTCGTCATCGCGACATGATACGGAAATCTGAATTTTAAAACCCGCCTACGTTTAGTCTGATGTAACTGAACACTCCTTTATAGTATTTTTTTGCTTCTCGCTGTATCCTGAAAATTAGTGTTAAATAACTCCGTTTCCCACGCATCGCCCAATTTTGATGTCGATGTTACCAGAGCGACGAAATAAATATAACTCATTTCCCTGAATCAAGATCGAACTAACAACTACCAGACGCTGTTTACCTGCGCCACGACGGCCATTTTGTATTTAATATTTTTAACATCATACAATAATATTTTTATCGCATTAAAGAATAATTCTGTAGTTATTTTTATTACAAGTGCCTCATATAAACTAAAAGGTATTCATTCATTGAATGAATTTCATTCTCAAGTAGCAATCCTTGTTCATTTCGTTTATTGAAACAATTTATATCAATGGACTCATCACGTGATACAATTTAGAAGCAATACACAATGTGAATTATTAACTACACTTAAAATGTATGGTTTCATATTTTTAACGATTGATATTATTAGGTAATAAAAACAAGTGTCAATTCGTAAGTATGTATGTGTATTCCGTACATCAAGGTAGGCAGAGGGAACCTAGTGTCAGGACACTCCGCTATTAAGATATCCCCACTTTTCGCCGAATTCTGGAAGGTCAACTCAGCGTCGCGCTTTGCATCGTTACCAGGGCGAAGAAGTGACAATATTAAATATGTCATTTCCTCGTGTGGGAATCGAATTCACAATCTGCCGCATTTACAGTGTGGCCAGTGTGGCCTTTTGATAAGTTAAAAAGTAAAATTTCCACAACACGTCCTACCGCTACCACTCAGTAAAGTTCCCACTTTCTAATTTACCCGACGGTATTAATCTTGGTCATGATCTATCATTTGAATAAAGAACTCAATATTTTTATACCCTCCAGCTAGCAGCATGCTAACTAAACCACTTTCTAATGGCCTGGCCCTTCCAATAATTATGTTTATTATTTATAGTTGAAATAACATCATATTGCTGTTAGTAACAGAGAAATCAATTATCAGTAATAAACAAAATTATAGTTCTTAAAGGTGAAAGAGTGTATAGATAATATAATTAATTCCACTCACGACATTTCCTACATTTATATATGGCACGATATACAAATTTCTCATCCATTACTTATTGTTTTAGCAAGTATTATAAGAAATGTACGTATTTTGTAAGAAAAAAAAGACCATGGGATAAATATCGTTACAGCTGTTTAAATAAACATAAAAATTTGGTTTTTACGAGTTTTAATTATATTCGAACGCATTTGGAAAGCCATTGATAAGCCTACTGATCCATGACACTGTTGTCCACTTTTTGTTATTTTAAAGTTATTCTTTGTTAATTTGAGTTGGCTGAAGCGTGGCAGCGTTAGGTTCCGCAACTCAACACGCAATGGCTCAAATCCGACCGGATTGTAACGAACTAAGTGTCTTGACAATGTTTACCTACTCTAATATTCAGAATAAGCGAGAATCCTCTTGCTTTGCTGTTTTTTTATTGTAGAATTGCGGTATTCAAAATATTACTTTTTCTACATAGGAATTAACTTGCAACCATCATCCTAAGTCGAACATGTCCGAACTGAACCGCAACGACGAACCACTTTAAATAATGATCTTTCTAAAAGATCAAAGTCGACTTGGTAGATCAAGCTAAATGCATAGCAGCGTTGAATAAATTGCCAACTGGGCCTGGCAGTCACTAAACTAAACCAGATAGTTATCGGAGTGAAATCTTGATGAGGGCAATGCTATTTCTGATTTACAAAAACTGCTTTCACTGGTCAGATTTAGCCCCTTAGCTAATGACGCTTATATAAACGGCCTACTCTATGGAAAAGTTGAGGTGACATAAGTTCACGGTGTGAATACAGTTTTAGACAACACGTGCAGTAAATATCGACGTGTTCCGCAATAAATTATTAAATAAACTTATTAATAAATAAATTAACTATATCTCATGTTATATTAATAATAGATTTGTATTTTCATTTTTTATAACTACCGTTGTAGTTTTAGGCATTTTATTTTGTAAGAAATAATTATAGCATTTATGTCACTTTTAATTGTATGTAAAAACATTTAGTTTAGTTATATGTATATTCTGGAAAATACAATGAATCAAGAAATCTGCAAATCATTGTCGGTCAAGGTCTTGGTTAATACTTGGCTAAAACCTTTTGAATATAAATTAAACAGTTGCTATGTGTAACAAAGAGTGTTCATTTCATTATCTTATTAGAAAAAACATTACATTGTGTACGACGCCATACATTCCACATAGGCAGTCAAGGGAGAACAGCTATCTGATATTACGCTAGATTTGCTATAGAATCAGTCACGGCCAAGGTCAAACTTGATTGCTGTGCAGTTTATACACGTGAGTCAATTTTAATCAAGCCTGAAGTTTATGGTTAATTAACATTTATTGTTGCTCAAAGTGAAGAACTGAGCAATGAAACACTGGTTTATCTATATAGACATCGCTTAAATCTTAAATAAAATAAAAAATAACCTTTCCAATGTAAATAATTAAATATTTAATTATTAGGCATATGTATATACATATATGTAGTAAAAAATGTAGCATACAAAAACTATGTAGAAAAGGTTAAAAGTTAATATGCAAATAAAAATGTCAACTTTACGGAAACATTTCAAGAGGCTAAAATTAAAACATATTTAATGGATAATGAGAAACGCCATAAAACCTGTTTTTATGTTAATTATTATGCATAATTATGTACTTATACCTACATATTTAACTTGTACAGCATGTGTTGTCGAAATCTAAAAATATCAGTGACAGGTTATTTCGTTTTAGTGCATATAGGTACCATGGGTATGTACCTAGGCTGTATAATATACAGTCGTTGCGCAGTTTCATGTTAGGTGACCTTGGCAATGAACGCTGTGGGGCGTCGCGCTTCAGCGGCCATGTTGGAATAAAACGAAGAAATTGCATTAAATCGTTAAAGCATTTTTGAAAAAAAAAAGGAAACTTTACACGCCGATCGAGCAATTTACTCGTGGGAATCATAGAAATAGCTTTTATAATAATGGTGTTCAATTTAATAAGGTTAATAATAGAATAAAAACTAAAAATATACCTCGTCTACATGTTTATTTTCAACTTGTATAGAATAATAAATAGATATAAAGCATTGTCTATTTATCATTTATTATAACACGTCAGACAGTAAATTCATAATGGTTACGAAATATTAAAAGTTTTAAATTTCACGAAATTGTAGACTCAAATATGTATATAATTACAAGTAAACGTCCTTTCAGTAGGTCATTCGAATGTACAAATTTTCAATAAGCATTTTTATTTTACTTTCATTAAGCAAAATATTTGTAAGATTTTGGTTTTAAATTCCATATATCTTAAGAAGAATCTCCGCGTAGGTATTTATTAAGTATTCATAACATTGTGCAGTCACTAGTGCAGGATTTTTAGTGACATCAATTTATGCATTGGTTTTTATTTACTTCATAAATCTACATACTATAATTATTAAGACTGAAAGCCTAGTTACACGTCTTTCTTTCTTGTCTCTATTTCCTGCTACCTAGCAAAGCCCATCGCGACATATTAATCATAGTTATTAACTCATTAGGCGCTAGGAAATTATTTTTTGAAGGCTACAATATTCTAAAATATAACTATTATTTATTTTCAATCGTTCATTATCACGTGCAACGAAATATCTATAATAAAATTTATTGGATAATTCATATCTAATAATTTCTTAGTTCAATGACATTTTGATATAAACAATGATATTGGTAAAACAAAAGAAATATAATTGAAGTATTACCGTCACGTCAATCGTCTACAAACTAACATCGAGGGTATTGTTAAGCTTGGTCAGTTCTGATGCAAATACTGTGCAATTGTTAACAATAGTGGATCATTAGTCACTTATAACAAACAATGCTATGAAACTTTCGTATTATAACATGTAATTTTAGTTTTAATTTCTTTTATAAATAGAAAAATGACTGAACTATGTTATTTTTTCCTTTTTTTTACATAAATCTTTAAAATGTCTTATCGATATGAAATACAATATATAATATTATAAAATGTTAATAGCACGTGATTCAGATAACGTTCTAAAGATTATTATTTAAAATCATTATATTTGATTGTCAGTATTAGTTTACGTAACTACCGAATCCTATAAGAACAGGATATAAACAGATAAGGAGGAATAAAATTAATATTTATAAATTGACTATTTTTAGAATATATGGTGATTATATATGTATATATATATAATTATCATATATATTTTACATATGAATATTTATTATTTATACAAGACTATTCATGTTATCAGGATGCAACAAGGTCTGATAGACACTTTGTAACTGGGGCATTCTCAATAATCATCAACCTCTTAAAGGTCGTCCTATTATAAAAAAATACTGATAAATAAAAAAAAATGTATACTACCTTCAATATTATAATGGATAATAGTAATGTCAGCAATTTTAACTTTTGTGTATACTTATTAAAAAGTATCTACATTTAGACTATGATTATCATATTTACTTGCAACCATGAAAAAAATATTAAATAGCTTGGTTACTCTTGCATAACCAAAAACATTAGCACAAACCGTTACATTATTTACGCAGTCAAATAAGCCGGTATGTAGAGATATATGTGGATGATGTCATCATTATTTTAAATGTCAGGAGAAAATGCACTTACCGCTGTCTACACTCTCTTCTGATATCTTCTTCACCATTCTGATCGTTGCCTGATGTGTTCTTATAACGATAACAAAATACGAGTAGGTGTTACTACTCTCAAAAAGCCGCTTTCAAACTTGTGCGGCCGCCTTCTCGACGTGAAATCGGAACGGCGCTTAAGATAATATAAAAACAAACGCCGAAAAAACTAAAGAAATAATAAGCACCACCGTCGAGAAGGATTTACGAAAAGTGCCGGAAGGTAATAAACAAACACTGCTAGAAGGCGGAATGAAAAAAACTACTTGGTGTTGTTAGCGATCCATCCTACACACGCCCGCCCGTTCGATGTTCTAAAATCCAACTGAAGAATCGCCGGTTGAACTCAGCACGGCGCACATCGTACGAGCCCCCCTCCCCGTGCGCTCCACCTTCCGCTCCCCCGCGCCGCCCCTCGCCCCGCGCTGTAGTGCGTCGTTGAGGCCTCTGGTCTGCGCATGCGCGCTCGCTCACACTGCTGACGTGTTTACAATTTTTTCGTTTATTTTTTCTTATCCATCGATGTGTAGCACGGCATTCGTGGCTTTATGGTACGCATATTGAAGCCAGATGTTCTCCGGTAACCTCAAAAAGTAAAAGAAAGAAATAATCAAGCTTACTACACCAATTCTACAATTCCCTTTGAAACACGTGAATGTGTTTTCAAAGATTGTTTACAATTTGCGAGTAATTGCATCATCTTGGATACGCCCGAAGCACGTAATCGCGGAGCTTCAAAAATTAAGCGTTTTAAATTTTCATCTGCCTCTGCCAACACCATGAAAACAAATTGTCTTAGAGTAGGTTAACTATTTATATTTGTTTATAATTATAGCGATATCTTTCTACCGTAACAATAATTTAATTAATTCGGTTCATTAATGCAATTATAGCGAGAATATTAAGCAGATGATTTATTATATTTATATTATATAATAGTAGTAGTAGTAATTAATGCAATATAAAAAAAAATACCTCCAAAAAATTGTTACCAGATGAAAAAAAATCTATAGTAATTTCCATTTTACAAATATAAAACACCGTTCAGCAAAAAAAGTCCTATTGTTTATGGAATTATGCAACGAGTCCTTTGTCTTGCCAACCCTTCGGGTGACCTTCACAGGGCGTTTGTTGACAAACATTGTGCGGCGTAGAGCACGTGCACGTGGTAACCAGTTCGACCGGCAACCGGCGTCGCCATGTTTGTTGTGCCCATATCTCTGTCTCGCTCTAGCGTCATCTGTTCCCCGAACTCCTCTCTCAAACGTACCTCTCGCTCTTTGGCCTACGTGACCGACAATAACATAACATCTGATTATATTATATTATTGTAAGTATAGCTTTTTTGGTACTGTTTTTGCTTGGTTATCGTAAAAGTGCTTATATTGAAGTAAACATTTCTTTTATCAGAAGATTGATAGTGTAATTAATTGCTTATTTAGCTTATTTTTCATTACTAAATGCACATATTTTATTACCAATTTTGCGTAGCCATTTTTATAGTTTGCTATATTGCTTAATTTGCTTAGAACATAATATCTATTTTTTACAGCATTAGATCATCATCTCATAGAAAAAGCAGTAAGCAGTGTAGCAAGTACAAGCCATGGTCAGGTGATGTTTTGATATAAGATCGATTTTATCACTATATTAATCAGAAGTACGCAGTAGCGAGCTGAACGTGATGCCAAGACAGGGTTCGTAAACAAAGCTGTCTCATCTTCGAGATAACGATAATAAGAATTAAGATTGAACGACATCTTAAGCTGTGTAATTTGCGAAAATTATATTATTTTTCTTATCATGTAATTTAGTTGTTTAGTGTGATAATTATTCTGATGATTACAGTAAAATAGGTCTAGATGATAAGGAGTATTAATGAAAGCTTTTGTTTTATTTTGCTGCTAAGTATTATCAACACATTATCCACTAGAATTAGGCGATTAGCAACTGTTTAAAAACAAAGACACGCATGTGAACGATATTCTTGTAAGCTTCTCAAATATACTTCGAATAAGAAGCGTAAGTTCGGGAATACAGAAGCTACCTTTTCGGCCGAACAAAAAATCAATAGTAGGTCCGTGTATAGCAACAAAAAGTTAAATTCCAAGAAAGGCAGAACACGATTCAGAGAATTACGTATTTGCCATTTGAGGGGCTTAGCGATTAGGGAATCCTTATGATATACAATGACAAATCATCCATTTTAAATATATGTACAAATATATATTTAAAACATATTTGGAAAGTGGTTAATTGTGAATTTTTCAGTCAGATTAAAAAAAATACCAGATTATACTTTAGTTTTTATGCAAAATAGACCTAGAATAGTAAAGTCACACTCTGTTCTCCACTTTCCGCCTGAAGTGGAGACACTAGAGTGAGGATGGAACCCACACACATTACGTTTACACTCAGACTGACGTTTTAGTAACATTAAATATGCAATAAAACTAAATGACTAGGTACCTACCTAAGAAAAGGTATAACAATAATTAAACATAAAATACGTGTATACGCCTATCTATGATATAACATCGCAGCCAAGAATAATATGAATTCAATTGAATGTAGTTTGACCAGCGTTTTAAACACCGTCAACAAGCTTTATATCTCAAAACCGGTTATGCCAAGTGAGAATGTTTTAAGCATTTAAATATATTATTACGACTTCTTTTATATAAAAAGGTGAGTTTTAGTTCTATTCTATTTTCATGATTTTAACTTGAAAGATATCTACAGTTTAAATAATTCAATTAATTTTAATATTGATTAGGTAGGTAAAAAAAAACCTAAAAAATCAAAATGAAATCAGCTTCACGCTGTTTCCCGCATACAGCAGTGTAGGCAGAGGATACCTAGTGTTAAGACACTCCGTTCCCATTTGTAAAAAAAAAACATTTGAATTAAATTTTAGAAAAAAAGCAGATTGCTTTGTAGTTTATTTAATAAAAACATTAAATATTTTCTAATGTGATGAATAAAGGAAATATAAACTGAATGTAAATCGAACTGACAACCCTTTCTAACTTCGTCATTAAACATTTTTAAAAATATTTTGAATTCATGTAACAGTCACACATTAAATATGGCAATAAAGAACGGGCTTTGTTACTTGCGTGTTCCCTTTGTCCGACATCCTCACAAAAGCCTTTAGCTCTTACACTGGTCCCTTATTACGCAGCTTTGTGAGGACAAAAGTAATATTAATTTTGGGAAGAATTCAATTGTTTGAATCGAACATTGACATGTGATATAAGAAAAAGAAAGCTTTTGTTTAATATCATATAAAAAAATTGTAATATTCAGTAAAATTCAATAAATAAGAATCTAATAACTGCAATAAAAAAATATATAATTGTATAATAACAGCTGCGTTGTTTTTAAACTGCAATATTTACTTTTCGTTTATCAACAGCTCATATTACTTACCGGACGCTATAAAGGATGCGATACACCGTACAATTATAGCAATAATTAATTGGTAGAGACACGATTTACAAATTAAAATTAATTTTATTTCTTCCATATTGCTAAGTGAACTTAACTCTCATCCAAATTGGATTTAACTTAATACTAAATATGATTTTTTGTCCATATCCTGGTTGTTATAATATTGAAGACATTTATGTAGCATTAAAAATTAACATCAGCTTTTAAATAAAGTTCAAGTGAAAATGAACGTCTGTGGTGTATTTTAATTTAAATTATGATGTGTTATTTATTTCGTTTACATTTTGGTGTGAAAAAGTGTTAACGCCATCTCCAAATCGCCGGTCAATGAACTGTATCTGTAATGATTACAGATTGTTATTCAAGATGCTGAATTTTATCATACTAAAAGAAATAATATTATTCTTTTATATTTACACTTTTCTATACCTACATATATACGAATATAAAAGAATAAAATTGTTTAATTTGCAAGGAGAAAATCAAATTTATGTTAATTATTAAAACCAAGTGCACATCACCTATTAGAACTAGGGTGAAAAAATTATACATAAGTTATATAAACAATCCTCCTAATAAGTTTCAAATGGAAAAGTGTTTTTGCTGTGAAATTATGAAAGACATTTAAATATCCAGTACGGTGCCGATACGGTTCGTAAATATATATACCTACAATATACATATAAGAAAGGTTACGCCAGCATAAATTAATAGCTCCACTACACAATTACGCAATCACATAATCGATTGACTCTCACTCTTCACATACATAGCTACTAATGTATTCATAAAGGAATTATTCGCCACCCCTTTTAGCCGTTTAATACAAAATCGACCGTAGAACGTTTAACGTAGACTCTTTTTGGGGTAACATTTTGAAGGTTTTATATCTTATTGTTGTGTTATGTAGAGTAGGATTGGGATTGCTCGAGGGGATTCCCGTGGATCAATTTTATCCTAGTCCTTTGTGCTTAAAGTCACGTAGACCATGCACCTGACTGATATAAAAACCTTGGCGTTTTTGCCCTTTTATATTTCTCCACGTTTTAAGCAGATTTTAGGGCGTCCTCATAAATATAGATGCTGTGAAAATAACGTTTGTGAAGATTATTAGTTTTTTTGTCCTATAGATATATGGTATGATAAACATGTCACTTTTGTATTTGCTTACTTACGCATTTAAAACATTTTCTTCTTCTGTGTGAATTTTATATTTATAAATGAAAGCGGCATCTCAAGTTCGATCTCAGAGCTGAGAGTGGCTTTAAATAAATACGATAGCTTAAAGTAGGATTTGATAATTTTTATATTTCTCCAATAAGTATATTTTTTTATATTTCAAGTAAAATCATTGTTAAATCTTTTAATTCTGAAACGTCCAACATTTTTAAATGCACCTAATGTACGTCCGTAATATCCAATTACTGGTTGCCGCAGAGCAATTATACTTATGATTTGTTGCAATTATACTTTGCGGTTTCACTGTTTCACAGCGTTCATGCAAATATAGAAATACTTAATATAAATATTAGGCAAATTAAGTAATAGGCTTTTACAATGAGAAAACCCAGAAAGGAGTGACACATCACTACTTTCGGGGCTTTCTGTTCTTTCTGTGTGCTTTTCCCTTATTACCTACTTTGCATGTAAAGGGATTCTAGTGTTACTGCATTCATATTCCAACATATGGGGCAGAGTTCTATATAGAATTCAATGCAAATTCTTGTGGGAATCGAATCCATAACGTTCGTACATACAGACAGACGCCATCACTGCGCCATTACGGCCTCTATGTGGCACGAAAGATTGCAAGAGTTTAATAAATCTACAAAAACTTGATGAATTTAAAAAACTAAATTAAAATAACAAACAGTATAATTTTAAATAGATTAGATACAAAATTGTGATATATATACAAGTAGATTAAAGACTTAATAATAACGGACATTACGTTATATCATTATCATTTGAAACATATAAATGCAAATCGTGTAAGAATATTAACTTTATTGTGTGTAAATGCGATTGCTGCAATAAGCTAAGAATATTCATTTAATTGTTCTATAATTCCAGTATATTATATTACACTTCATTACATAGTATACATACATATATTAGGAGAGGCACGAATCGAATGATCATTTATTTATGTTATTATTTATTTCACTTTACTATTATTTTTACTACACTTATGTACGATAATTATTAAAAAGAAATATGCAATATATTAATATTTTTTCTCTATGTTTACTATATATTTCCATTAAAATTTCTTTATCTTCTACACGATTTATATAAAGATATTTTTATTGTTTCACGCTATATCCTGCGCATAGTAGGTTAGGCAGAGGGAACCTGGGAACCTTGTGTTAAGAAGTTGTTCACTAACACTACCGTTTCCTACTTTCCGTCGAAGTCTTGAATGCATTCGAAATTCGCAATCGAAGCATTGCATGTTGAATGGCGGAAGTCAACGCCGCGTTTTGTTTCGTTAGTAGAGCAGAGCAAGGAAATCAAAATATTAAATATTTCATTCCCCTGAACAAGAATAGAACCCACAACCCTCGCGATTACAGTCGCACACTTGTGCCCCTGCGCCACGAAGCCCTCTGTGAAAAAAAAATATTGATAGTAAAATTACGCTATTAAAAAAGAAATATTGACTAATTCAGTCGTAATATTTCTTGAAATATGAAGAGGATGTTTATTTTCCAGGGAAGGCGCTGTTCAAGAAGCGATTTATAAGAATCAACTGTAAAGGCAGTGAGAAAAAAGTGAAGATTGTATACAATTCATTACTGATTTATAAATTGCTTCGGACTTTTAAATCGAAGTTGTTAATCAAAGAAAATAATTATGCAGATTTTTTTCTTCTTTACAAAATATGTAATGAGGTAAAACGCTTAAATGTAAATTACAAAAAATAATCATAATATGGTGTCAAATTATATAATAAACACGAGACGTAAGTACAACCGCAAGCGGAGTTTAGCCCGCACATAGCGCGATAGGCAGAGGGAGGGTAGTTGTAGGCTCGTCGCTCCCCCGTTTGGGAATCGAACCCACACCCGTCGCGTTTACATTCACACGCTTGTACCCCTTCGCCAAGACGACCTCAACATCATGAAATATAAAACATTTTGTCACGTAAAACCATGAGTTATTAACAATTTAGTTAACAAAGACTTCAGAATATTATGATAGCAAATTCATTACAACGAGTAAGCCTACGTTGACCCAGAAAGCTTCCAAATATTTATGTTAATGAACCGAAGGTTTAGCGTGGGCAGAAAGGCATGTGGACCACAATCGTTGTCTATACCAATCATTTCGATATTATATACAAGACATTTTCAATAGATTACATTTAGGTATTAGGTACAAGTGTCGTGTTCTAGCTTCGGTTTTATAAGAGTTACTTCATAGTTATTTGGATTGTTGGTGCCGTAAGGAGAACTTATACAGAACATAATTATATACTATGATAAATTATAAGTAAGTTTTTTTGTTGATGAGGATAGAACTCAGTTTCACGCTGATAAAAAAATACCGGTAACTACAGTGGAGATAATTGTTTTATTTTGTCACTCTTAAGATGATCTATTTATTGGTAACGCAGCTTTTACGTTTAATTAAAAAAAACTGGTCAACCGCAAGTCAGATTCCGATGATCTTTTTTTATATGAAAGGATACAACTTCACTTTGATTTCATATTGATTTCAGACTGAATACATCCACGCAATATTGAGATGAACGATTTTGACAGACGAACCGACGGACAACAAACTGATACGAAACCCTAAAACTTTACAACTATTAAAAAGTAAAACAACTTTACAACTATAAAAAAAATATAATTAATATATTTATTTCATAGTTATAAAGTTGTTTTTACTATTCATAATAGATAGTGTTGCTACATAGTTGTATTTTTTACTGCACTAAGCCGGAAACATTGTAAAACGATGTAAGAAACCGTACTTTTTGTGGTCTGAGGTAATGAAAGGGCTGAGTGATCTGTAAGGTTACAAGTTAATAATAATAATAATGTTTACTGACGACATTAAGCAAATTTGCTTTGAAATTTTGAATTAATTTTCAAGTATATGGGCACATATAGGTACCTGTCGCCATTTACTTAGCTGTAAAATTACTTGTCTCTCGAACATTACAAGATGAGGCTACCAATCTTTGTATATAGTTTCAGTAGGTAAATCAATAGAAACTGATGATATATCCTTCAATTTAGTTAAAAAGAACTGTTTTAAGACAGAACTTAACGCTACACATTGTATAATCAGACCAATATACATTTTAAATATAAATATTTCCTGAATAACTTTTAAATACACATCCACACTTGAATACTTACAAACTTCCTAATTACACTACAAGAACACGTTCAGTTTTAACTTAAAAATCATTTTGTAAAGTAATTTAACTATGCGACAATAGAATATACAAGGAAAGCTAAAAATATATTTCTAGTAGGTACTTAGTAGGTCTTAATCGTAATTCGATTTGCAACACATAGGTCCTTAATTGAATTGTGAATGTCACAAATATTCAACAACAGTAAGCGATCGAAATAAGTATGTAATATTGTATATATTATATCTACAAGTAAAGTTTATAAATATAGATTATATAATTTTAAAAAAATATAATTTATTAACGTTTAAAATTACATAAGAACACATTTAAATACCAACCATATATTTTATATACAGTTACTTTGACCGAATGAAAATTATAATAAAGTTTTCTTTACCCGCGGTTTGCTGTGCGGTCACCCGAGCCAAGGTTACGAAAATATACAAATATTAGCAATGCTGATCGGGAGTTTTTGTGTGATGTTTTAAACATGGCTCGAGTGAGGCCCCAGTGTGCCGTCAACCTCACCAATCTAAATATATTATATTGCATACAGGAATTTGATTGGAAGGAAAGTGGATAGCAGAGTAATGATTAACTACATTCTCTCCACCATTCTCTGAAATATATAAAAATTCCATTGAAATCCGTAAGCTTTGAAGAGGATTTCGTCTAAAAAATTCGTCACACAACAGGGTAGGCAGGGGGAACTTAGTGTTAACTGTAAAGACACTCCGTTCCCCATTTTTCACCAAATTCCGAAGGCATTACGTGTTGAGTGGGAGAATTCAACGTCGCGCTTTGTCTTGACACCAGAGTTGAGAAAATGGAAATATCAAATATATCATTTCCTCGAGTGGGAATAATTAAGTAATAATTATCCTCTCAATTTCATTATTATCTTTATAATTTTTCATAATATTAAACAATATGTCCTATATTTCTAAACTAAACATAACTACGTATTTACAATTAAAATTTAATTACATTATACTACAGCGAATAATACCTACACGTATACATACTGCAAAATCCAATAATAAATATTTAATAATTAATTCTACAAATCTATAATTACCTTGTTTATGCTTTATTATAAATCGAGTGTGCGATAATGGAATATGGTTGATGCATATTTTATTTAATCAGCCGTAAATTGGGTCACGCTGGTTGTGGTTAACCAGTAGTAGTACCTACCTACAGCTGGATATAAACAATAAACTGCGTATTTAATTGTTATTGGGTTGCTTTTAATATTTACTTGATAGCGTTTACTGATAAGACGGATATTTAAGGCGTTTACACATTGATATATTGTTAGACGTTATTAACTTTATGTAGGTATATTCTATTCTAGAGCTTTTATTTTTCGATGTTTTTGAATAAAATGCTATCTTATTATTTAGTTTTGAACGGATGGCATGGTACGTAGAGTTTTTTTTTCATTTTGTCTGTAGCGAGCTGGCAGAGAATTTAAATATACCTAAGTTATTACTTTTAATAAATGTTATTTGTTTTTTTTGTGGAGACAACGCGTTGGAATATGGAAGTCAACACTGGACTTCCTTTAAATGGTTTTGAACTCATAACCATCGGTACAATCAAATAACCACACGTCCCATGTATACATTATTAAAATTAGGTGAACGAATAAATAAATAATATTTGATAATAAATATATTCCTTATTTTACTTTCAACACAAGTATGATTTGTTGCCAATAAATAAGTCTGCTCTACATATTCCTTTGAAACAAATTATCCAAGTCGTATTCGTATATTATTTTAGTTTTACTTATTTACCTTTATTTTATTGCAATTTTTGGCTATTATACGATTATAAAATTGCAATATAATATATATAAATATAAATATAATATATCGATATTATAATATACGAAGACTTCAATTTCTAGTAGGTACAGAGTAAATGGATTATAGAGATTTTTTTTCGCAAATTGACTTTATTTGTCAATTTTTGCGTTTTCTGCCATTTCACGTATCATTAGCTTTGCTAATTGTCTGTGAAATTCTGCCTAGCAATCTCCTCGAACTAAATAGTTTTATACATATTTTTTTAATTTCATGGTGAATCCCGCATATAGCAGCAGGTAGATAGAGGGAACATTACTAGGTGCTTAACAGTTTAATAAACTCTGTTCCGCACTGTTTTGTATGTCGAGTGGCGGAACTCAACACCGTGCTTTGTCCTATTACCAGAGCGTAACGTATGAAAATAACTCATTCCTCCGAGTGGGATGTGAACCCATAACTGTCGGGCTTACAATCAGGCGTTGTGCTGATACTCCACGGTATTTAGTAAATACTTACATATTTTTAGGTACATAGCACAAATAATAAAAAATAATAAAGAATCTGTATAATATAATATCACAAGTGTGCAAAAACCTTATATCTACAAATACCGATAACAGATTATTAAACGCTTAGATCAGGTTACCCTGAAGTCATGTTCCCGTTAACCTTCAGAGATTTGTAAACAACCGCTTATAGAATCAAAAATTTATATGATTTTTGATTTTACTATAGATATTTTTCACCTGCAAATCTTCCACGAGGCCTGGGGTCAAGGACAAGATGATCCGAAATTTAGATGGCCAAAGCGATTCCCCTGTAGTGAAATTTAAATATAATACCGGGTTCAATGACACTCCTTATCGATACGACGACCACGAGTAAAGCAGGCTCGCGTTGTATATTTTAAAGGTTTTTTTCTGTAATATATTTGCATATCTCTATTGTTTTTCAAATGTTTGAAAACACATGTCGAGGTCTTATTTTGCTTGTAATCGTATGATCTTAATGAATTCATTGATTTTTGAATGTGTTTCTTTTGTCGTGTACAGACTCGTGACAAACAAGTCATAAATATCCTATAAAGATTATGTAGGAAAAGAATGTACACAAATATACTTTTAGTACCAGCCTAAGTATTAAAAATAATTTGGTCGACTAAATATAAAATCCGTATTGCATATAGCCTACCCTGCAGGATAAAGATTAAGGAACACTTATTAATATTACTATGTTGCCAAATCCATTTTTCTCAAGGTCGCTTGGAGATACCAAGGTAATTATTAATATTAATTAACCAGCTCTGCAGTCCCTTGGAGGCTGGTGCACAGAAAAATATGTACTTATAAGTTAACGTCATCAAAAGATAAGAGGGTTTATGCTTCGTTTTTGGCACCATGACGTATTAAATTCGCCAAATAATCAAAACTTACTATATCCCTATTTTACGTTGACTTAAAATTATGAACAAATAAAGAAAATTGTCCGAAAATTAGATATTTATAGGCAGGTATGTTTGTAGGGCGCAAACGTGGACATTGTTAGGGAACCCTCAGAGTCCATAGAACCTAGCGACAGCACACTATTGTCATGGTTACATATAAAAAATATTTTCACAATATTTCGAATTTAGGCTAGTATCACAAAAAGTATTTTCTTTGTAAGCAAGCGCTAAGGTTCATTTTATGTGGACAAAGTTCGTCAAGTATATAACATGTTTATTATAATATGTTTAATATAATAGCCATTTTCCATGTAGAATAAATTAGGTTATTTATAATTCTAGACTATTCTAAGTTTTTGATATCTATATCTTTTGTTAATAGGACTACTAATTAAAATTGACGATAAGTCGAATAAAAAATTCTGAGCGAGTCGTTTCCATCGTATATTGCATGATGTCATCTCTGTTATATAAGCAAATAATATATCAACACAGGCTTGTTCTTTGAGATTTAACAAATTTACAATATATTGACAATAATATAACATATTTTGACCTCTCTACTGTAGGTCATACGATCTAGATTCCTATCAACATAATCGACAATACGTTGAAGTTGTTAACTGTATAACAAAAGTGGATTAATATGCTTAGCGAAATTAATATTTCAGTTGAAGTGAGCTTTATTATATATGAAATAAGAGTCAAAATTTTGTTGATATAATTTTATATACAATTTATCATTTACATAAGAATCAAGACAGAGGAACGTTGTTTACCATTTTGGAGTAGTAATAAAAAAATGATTAATCTAAATATCTATGTACTATTTAGGTATAGATAATAACAATCTATTCATATAATAGGTATAATAAAACATTACATTTTGATACTAAAATATAATTTAGAGTAATGTAATACATAAGAAATTTACGATTTTTATTTTTATTTGGTTGTTTGTCTGGTTGTACACGCACATCTTTCGAACTGGACGAGTTTGGATGAATTTTTTTGTTGTGTATTGATATAGGCATTACATATTGACATACCAAAATAAAAAAATTGCTGCAAATTGCAATGAAAGCGGGTATGTATATCTTTCCATTATATATTTGAGAATTTAAAATCGACATGATTCTACTGCAGCGTTGCTGATAAGTAGCACCTAATAAATTATACTTATATAATAATACCTTAATAATGAAATCATTATTTTAAATCATTATAAAAAAGATCGCGTTTCAAGTAAGTCGTTTTTACATAAAATGCACAGCCGCTAACTAATTTACCCATCTACAATCTACATAGATGGTTGATTTTTCACATGTATTTACACGTGTTTTGTTACATAAATTTTACAAAACAAAATTTTTGAGATACTCATTTCTATTTTAAATTATGGAATATGTAATATAATTTTAAAGTATTTAAATTTAAAGAAGAATAATAACTTAAAAGCCTTTAAAAGCTGCACAAAACTTTAATAGCACCAACGAAGGAGCATAGAAACGCACAAAGGCATAAAATATAAAGTATTAACCTATAAGCAATAGATAATAAGATCCAACTGGAAAGTTCCATTGCTCGTGCAGTACGGTTTTAAAATTTAAATGGTGTTGCCTCAGCTACTTGACTATTGAATAGACGGCCCATTATAAAACGTAAGGAATGACAATAAGACGAATCCAGTTATACGGGAAAATATCACCATGTCGAGTATTTACCAGTGCTGCTTCTTGCTATGTCGATAAAAAATATACTATTTAATTTAGTTATCACGATTCGATTTCGGTCAAGGTCTCTACATATAAATTGTTGACAAAAACTAAGTTCTGTTTAACTTTTTTTGCTAGTACTACGAAACTTCTGTTCAATATTTTTGATATTTCCTATTAGTTTTTATTTTAAATCGACTTATTTATGAATATGTATAATGTTAGGACAAAAAAAACCGAGTCGGACTCGCCCATCACGCTTCTATATCAATTTTAGGATTGTAGCCCAACGGGAAGTACAACTTAAAAAAGTTTACAAACTTAAGTTTGCGGGCAATGCACTCTATTAGAATGAAATGAACTTCGGAAATGAACTACAAATATGACTTGTGATTTTTTTTACGAAAAACTACAAAATATATAAGTTGTTGTAATTATTTTTTTACTAAATGCTTATTAATTTTAAATTTTCGGACTTTTTCCTTCTTATAAGTTCTCACTTCGTGCTAAATATCAGAACTGTAGGTCCACGAGAAGTACACAATTGGTTTTTATTACGCGGCGAATTTTATATAAAATGCAGAAAAAGCGATGAACAAATACTCGTATCTTTTGATTGTGTTTACTTAGAAGCTAGATTTTTATTTCTGTGATCGAAAGGGTTATACACCTGAATATTTGGTATTAATTTTTAATATAAAATCTTAATAATATCGATACTTTACGACCAATGGGACTCTCTAGAGCATTACTTGTTGTTCTCTTCACATAACTATTTCCCGCGGTAATACTATCATCATTGTGATAATATAATATTTACTACTTATTATCCATTTTTAATCTGTTGTTTCTCTAAAACAATTAGAAGAGGCATCATTTCTCTTTTGAATCGTAAGTACTTTTATTGATGAAATTGACAAGACTTAACTATAGTATATTCTTCTTCTTCCCTGTCGTAACACTCTTGTCAGAGCGGTCGTGGTCATCACAAAGTGACATTCGCGGCAGATGATTCGCCACTTATCTCTACTGGCTGAGAGCCTGGTACACTCATGTAAGGGTCATGTAAGGGTAATTTGGGCGGTCCAACGCATGGGAGATCTTCCTCGCCCTCTAGTGCCTTCCACTCTGCCTTACCGGACTAGGCTGTCGATGGAGCCACTTCCCCTTCGGGAGACATGTCCAAAGAACTAGTATATTACAAGACTTTAAAAAGCTTAGGAACTAAATTTTTATAAAATAAATAAGGACTTAAATAAAATTAAATATTGTGGTCTCTTACCCAAAAACGATGTGACAATTTGTCAATAATACATCGATGAATTGATTGAGCATTGAATTGAATAGATACAATTGGCTGACTCGTTGACTAATCGATTGGTCGATCGGTTGATGGATTGATTGATAGACTTTAATTTCTACTGCCAGTGCAAGGGAATCTAGCACAGTAATTTAAACTTTAAGTACATTTACTTATTAAGGGTAAATTCGAGTGGGTATAGTATCTAAAAAAGATCATAACAAAAAATCGTTAGTTATTTTATCATTGGATAATAAATAACGCCATTTCATGTCATATATAGACAATATTTACACATCTAAGGTGAGAAATGGCTAAAAATAAAAAAAAAACTTCCGTTTTTAACGGCTCTGATATGTTCCAGAAAGTGAAACTAAAATTCATGTTACAATGATATCGCAAATGTTATCAAACAAAGAATAGAAGGTATTAGTAGAGATCAAAAATGTCTGTATTTGTTGAGAATTATGTAACAGTAACGATAAATTAAAAAAGCAGCCAAGCGAGAGTCAATAACTATTACAAGGGTTCCGTATAGTTCATTCGTCTATTTTTGAAAAATAAAATACTCCTTTCGTAGAAGTTAACTTGTTATTCAATTGATTCTTTATTATATAGACAGTTGGTTTTGTAATAAGCTCGTGAAGATTAATTATAAAAAAGGGTAAGCAGAGGGACGACGGGGAGGGTCTTATTAAATTTCTTTCATAATTTTCCGCTCAATTTTCGCAGAGATTTTGCCTGAAAAAATATAATTCTCACCCCAAAGTGGGAACCCACAATCGCTGAGTTACCAGTTATACGTTGTGCCCCGACAGCCTCATGATGATCAGATCAGATTTAGTCTACTTCACGAAAGTGACCAAATAACTCGGCGCGCTACCAATAGCGTACGGATACAGAACTCTAGTAACAATATAAATAGATATGATGATAACCGGTGATAAGAGACACGTACATATGTAAACAAGTCCGTATTGTATACTTTACACTTTCCATAAACAAATATAGGTCGTGCGATGTTTTTGCCAAACTTATATAACAGTTTGAGCTCAGTACGTAAGTAGTAAGTATAAATAATAACAATCGTACTTATAATGGCGTGTTATTCTGCGTAGAAGTAGTAGTTTGGGTTATAATTAAAATTTGTATTTTGTAGCTTTTTGTTTTCAATTAAGTGTAGTTGCCAGTATGTTGCCAGTTCCACGCTTTTTTCTTACATTTAAAACAAATCTAAAAAAACATATAAATAAAAAAGCATAATAGCTTTATAAACCTATTATTTTTGTAGAATAAGTTTTTATAGTGACATGTAAATATCTAAGAGTAGGGAGAGGTAAGGAGAGAAGGGTGATTTATGTATCTCAAAAAGATCCCTAAAAAATTAATATTTAAATAATCCTATCTAAGTTAGTAATATTTATAGGTCTGGCGCCAAAACACAATACAATGGCTAGTGATAATATCAATAACATGAACGTTGTGGTAATTCAATACAAATGTTTATAAACTTGCTAATTACGTTTACGTATAAACGATTTTCTTCCTCACATGTCTCATAATAGCCGCTATTATTTTCAGCTGTTATTTTCCTGCTTTTTGTTTGTATTCCTATCACCCGATTGTTTAAGTAAAACACTTTTATTTACTTTATTAAAAGTTCGATTCCCACTCGATGTACGAGGTAAAGCGCGGCCTTTGAGATTCTTCATTCTACACTCAAAGCCGGAACGGAAAATGGGGAATGGAAGTATCTTAATGGGAACCTCTTCAATAGGTTTCCTTAGGAACCGAGGGTCCCTCTACCTACCTTGCTGTGTACGGGATACAGAGTGAAACTGAAAAAAATAAATAAAAAACTTAAATATATTTTTTACGTTGTGTATTTTATTATAACAATGCGTTACGATTTATTGACAAATAATTAGACTTACCTATAGATATTTACCACATAGTACCTATACTAAATATTTTAAAAAGGCAATATTATCATTTTAATAGGATAATGCCTACTATAAATTTAAAATAGATATCTCGTTCCGGAATCAAGATCGTAAAACCATTGAGGCCAAGGCTAATGCGATAAAGGAATAAAAATATACTTACCGAATTTATGCTGCCAGCTTATTTTTACAACTATCATCTTACATATTGAAAGTGTTTTTTGGAGATGTACTTACTTATTAAATATACTCGAATTGTTAACGTGACTAAAAACGTGGCGGCTGTGGGTTCGATGTGTTCGAATGTAGATATTACTTCTAGAAGAAATAGAATAATATTTCCACTTTAACTACTTATTTGCTGAATTACCGTATTTTTTCATAATGGTTTTACATTTCCAGGGCTATTTTAGAATATACGAAGACGGGATATTTTCTCTCCAAAAAATATTTAAAAGAATATATTTTTTTTAGCTTCACGCTGTATACCGCACATCGCAAGGTAGGCAGAAAGAACCTGGGAAACTAGTGTTAAGGCACTCCTGCTTTTCACCGAACATTCGATGCATTGTGTGTTGAGAGGCGGAACCCAACGCTGCGCTTTGCCTCGTTATCAGAGCGAGGAAATGAAAATAATAAATATTTCATTCCCTCGAGATTTGTATAATCAAACCCCCAACCCCTATGCCACGATGCCTCACTCATTATAACTTATTTATTATACCTATAAATAGGTAGAAATTAATTACGTAGATAAAGCAACATTATTTTGAATTCACTAAAGTTTATGCCAGACAGGTCGACTATAGTAAATCTAGGAGCAAATTGCATCAGAATACAATTGAGACTA
>JAKRZM010000422.1:856728-882952 GCA_036379175.1 Heliconius cydno galanthus | reverse complement strand
TTATTGAAATAATACTTCCTGTTTTACGTTGGTGCATATCGTGCATAGAGGTGCATACTGCTATTAATTTGTTGGTATTTTTTTAAAGGTATACATGTGCGAAAAAATTCAATTTGGATACAAAGATACGAGTGTACAAGCTTTTATAGGTGTAATACAGTTGTTTTTTGTCTATTTATAATTAACAAAGTAATTGTAACCAAAAGTAAAAATTCCATTTCAGACAAAAACATGTGATTTAAATACAACAACAACAAAAAATAAAGTAAATTCACTGAGAACGAATGAGATCACCAGCATCCTGACGTCTCTACAATTGGGTGAACGGTCGTAACTGACGCGAGCTACTGGTTAGTGGCTACAAGGGTTACCTGCGCAAGCGCCGCGGCCAGCAGCGTGCCGGCGAAGACACATTTCCATATAAAACACAACATGTTTCACAACCTCGTAGTCAGTTTGTCACAAAACGTTTTTTTAAAACACGGGTCAGCCCGTCATGGCTGGTCGGGGCGGCTGGTCGGGGCGCGCAGCGGAGCGACACTGCCGAGGCCCGAGCGCCGCTGCACGTCGAGTACGAGAACAACAAGCTTTAGTTTCCGCGGCCGTGTTCACATTTACGTGCATTATCTGGCTCTACCATGGCCTGGCCTGTGAGGGCGCCAAAATTATTGTTCTAATAACCTGCCGGCTTACTTAAAATGACGAAGTTGATTAGGTAATTCATTTATCATCACGCATCTTGCTTTTTACGTGGTTTGTGATTGTATTATTGTTTAATAATTTATAAGTTAGGTTAAATATATAGTATGGTACTGAGTATTGTCGCACAAGTAATGATATATACTATTTTTTATTAAGGCATTAATATAGCTCTATGTGAACGAGAGATGTATGTTGCGTCGGCGGGCAGGCGGGCACTCGCGCAGGCATTACGACATACGCCTACATGCGCGCCTCTCACCTGTACAAAATGTACTTAACGCACACTTACATAACGACAGGTAAGGTACCGTCTGATCTTCTTTAATTTTTTTTTATCAGGCCACTTAAATTGGCGATTTTAATGCAGATATGTATAGGATATTAAAATAAATATTTCAATTTGTACATGTGTACTTATGTATTATTAAATTTAATTTTTCATTTTTAAGTTACTATATTAGATACCTGTACCAGAATCAGCTGATTTGATTAAAATGTCTTTTTTATATAAGTAATTTCATAACATTATAATAACGTTGGCTTACTCATTAAAAGAAATAAAATTCATTATGACCTTCAAATTTGGCGCTAAAGCACTTTTTAAAAGATTTCAACGCGTGCGCGTCGTAGCTTTTAGAGTAAAGTATGAGTACAAAACTATTATTTACATTTAAGGTAGAAATTTTTTGTCATTGGACAAATTTGAAATTTATTACATGATATAGTATAGTATTACATGATATAGTACTATCATACTAAAATTAAAATAAAATATTTATAACGTTAAGATCATAGCGAATCGTACGCCATCTAATGACGACAAAGGACAACTTCGCAGCCTCGTTTTTAGTACCAAAAATGATTGTAGAGGGCGCGTACTTAGCTCGTTGCCGCCCAAAATCAATACTAAGGAGGCGTGCGCCGTCCCGCCGATTTTCACATTAGTCTCGCAGAAGGCACCCCCATTTACATTCATTTTCCCACCCGTTAACGCGCAACCAGTGCTCCGTAAGCCGATTTCCCACATTTCCGGATTTCCCCTTACGAACTGTGAGTATAACTTTATGTAATAATAAGAGAAAAATCATCATATAATAAAACATTTTATTAATTTTATGTTAAAGTAAGTATGAATAAGCTAAAATGGGGCGAGAGTCTGTTGTGTGTTAAGGGTAAAGTTTAAATGGGTATATGGGGCGGGGAACAAGAAATATGAGTACTACGCTGAATGTCGGTCGCTCTACATAGCGCTAAGAATATGCTTTGTATAGGTAAAATTATTTCTACAATAAACTAATGTTATTATAATTGCTTGACGAGAAACTAATCGGTTTTATATTAAAATGGATTGACCTAATTTTCTTTATAAATTTATTAATTAACGTGCTTTTTAAAAAACTATTTAAATAATGTTTTTTTAAACATTTTTCAAATTTTTATTGCCATGCGATAATATTTTATAACCAAAGATTGTATAAGTTTTAAAGCGTTTAATTTTTAAATAATAAAATTGCTATACACGGATAGACCTTGTGTGGCCACGGATAGATTGACCGTGTATATTTTGAATTATAAGCGGTTAATTATACATCTATCTCTTACTAGAGCTACAGTTATTGAATTTTATTAAAATTTATAAATTAGTATAATATTTCTGTCATGTCAAACAAGATATTATGGCATCAATTCTCTAGTATTTTTCAATTGCGAAATCTACCATTTTTAAGCACAGTAAAATTCAGTTCAAACCGTCACTTATTAAACTGACTCTGGAATAGCAAGTCGTAATGTATCACTTTATTTATTATATTAGTAGTTTAAAAGACCTCGTGACGCGCGTTTAAACGTTTTTTAGTAATACTAAGCATAAAGCGTGTTAAATCTTATTGATCGTCTGACAAAAAAAGTGTTATGCTTATATATTATTATAACGCCCCAAAGCTTTCATGTAACATTTGCGTAGAGGAAAAAGTATAATAAGTTTTTATAGTATTTGAAGAGGACAAATTTCAAACATATATAATTTAGAAAAACATGATATTTATGAGCTTTACGCTGTACGAGTATACCACCAGCAGGGTAGGCAAAAGGAACCTAATGTTAAGACACTCTGTTCCCCACTTTCTGCCGATTTTTTTACCAGTTAGTTAACAGAACGAAGAAATGAAAATATTAATTAATAATAATTCATTCCCACGTGTGGGAACGAACCCTCAACCGTCGCACTTACAGCAGTATGCTTGTGGTACTGCTTCACGTCGGCCTCAATTAACATAATAAAACATAATATTTTTATGTACGTATCTTAAAAAAGAAAAATATTTTATGACTATATTTGTCCTTATATTTACAATTTTATCCCCAAACTACAATAAATAATAAATTATCTGAGTATTGTTTGCTTCTGATTGTATATTTATTGTATTTTACTCTTGGGACATAAAGTGGTAACACAGAATATTAAAAAAAGTCAGTAGTTGTTGTTATAGTATTAAAAAAGGCTTAGGACTACTTATTTAAGCCGTAGAGTATAAATTTGCTAACAGCATATTAAGCAAATTCACAGGAGAGTTGAGAGAGAGGAGAGGGAGGTTTTTTTAAAAAAATATGCGTATCGTAAAACATTAGAAGGTTTTTACGTTCGTATATTATCAGATCTTGACAGCACCATACATTACAAAAGTATGGTGCTGTCAAGATCTGGTGATAGAGCCGGAAGGTGCGAAATCCTGCCATATCCATTAGCAAATGCTGCAGCTGACCACAATGTGCAAGATGAATCTGTTGTCCTAACAAAGCGTCTTTTAAATTTGTTAAACTAATAATTTATTCAACCATGCTTAGAGTAAAACAATAATGGTATTTGTTATCTTTTGCCTTTGGTTTTAATTACTTATAATTAATATACTGATGCTTTAAAAATCTAAAAAAAGGCTTTGAGTAACTAGTAGGGATTTTCTTTTCAAATGAGATGATTGTGTGCCACATCTTCATCGCTGAACAACAAATCGATTCTTCCATGGCGGGACGTCACAAAATTGGCATTACTCCAGGAGATGACTGGCGCTTTAAATTCTGGCAAATTCAGTTTAAAATCTTTGGATATATATGGATTTTATACTAGTAGAGACATTTTTAACAAGTTTTACTTAATACCTCTACTTCTATACACCTATATGTGGTGAGGTGTATGTAGTTTTTTAAAATTATCGTATAAGAATTAACAAATCAAATAAATATAAAATTTTTCCAGTACTACTAATTTTAAGTAAATACAAAGAAAAGCAAAAGAAACAGTAATATTAACTAATATATGTAGCTTAAAAAATAAAATGTTAAAAGCAATAATATGCTAAATGCTATTAAAATCTTACATTAAAATGAATCGCATGTTCTCTAATTTCTGACATAGCCTTTTGTTAACCCTACTTAATAAACGACTTTCGCGTGGTTATAATAGTTTGATAAATTGAAAGGTTGAAAATGACTACCTGTTTCTAGCCTGATTAGAAAAATAGTTCCCGTGACACGAAAGTTTTTTTTTCATATAAAATATTCCAATTTGTTATTCGTTTTTTAGGCAATTGGATTAAAGTACATTTATAATATAAATCATTTCCATTTTAATACGGGGCTATTACATTTTATGTCCTATCTTTTCAGATTTATAGTACACCCTTTACGACCACCAAGACCGCCCGGCTACCATTAAACAAAAGAAAAAACACTAGTTAAACAACACCACCCTAAGGTTTTTATGATTTAAATACTACCCTTTGTATATTAAATCTTTTAGTTTGTGCTTTTACGAATTTATATTCTAACCTGCAATTTGTAGCTCTTGTAGTATAATTATTTCTTTTCTTATATATTTTATTAATGGTGCATCAATTACTATTTATTTATCTCTGCTCTTGAATAAAGTCTAGAGTGCTATGTTAATTTTCATTATTATGTCGTATTTTTATTAATTTACGTTATTTACAGTTTAGTTAGTTAATTAACTTATATTAATATTGAAAGTGATTGGTAAAACAATATTATTATATTATGGTTGAGAAGAATACGTTAAAAAATTCTTGCTTTTTAAAAATATTTTTCTAGTCTGTGGATCATCAGTTAATAAAAAGTACTACTGTTGCCAATTAAAATTAAGCACTATCAGATATGGCTTCTTTGTACTCGTATAAGCGAGCTTCTAAAGTATTTTTTTTATTCCATAAATAGATCGAGGTCAAGTGTCAACTTGACAATAGAAGCCATTGGGCATGCATGATATTCTATTTTCAATTTATCTCGCTTTTTTGACAGTTTACAGATTAAAATTAATTAAGTATCTATCTATATATTTAGCTGTAATTCTATTAACCTTAAATTTACTTTAAAATAGTTACATTTTTGCCGAAAACATATTTTTATGTCGTATTCTGTGCATAGATTTGGGGTAAGTGTGAACTTGAGAATGGAAGTCAATGGGGCTGAAATAGGTAGGTCTATGGCGTAGGGATGCAACGTGTGACGACACGGGTCGTTGGCTGGGAGCCAAATGTATCTATGTCGACAATTTAAATTAAAAAATATGGCTCTTTAGCAGTTTAATTACGCAAAATATAGATGCCTAAACGTTTTATTATTAAATATCATACTTTTAAAAGTTAATTAGTTTTATATTTTCTGTAAATTTAAAAATCTACACTAACACTATATAAATATGTAGTAAAATGTAATATGACTTTTATTGAAGTACAGATGACTTAAAATTTGTGTTAAATTTTCTGTAGACATGAAATAAACTATGTTGAGCAATGTAACATGGAAATCTATTACCTACTTGTGGGATCGTCTATACCGCAAGTTTCATGTCACGCAAACTGTAGCCGAAATATTAACGCTTTGTGCTTTAATATAACTAAAGTTTTCGTTATGTACAAAGTTCTGAAGAATTTTGTGCGAATAGTATTAAATTCATAAATAGTTTTTCATAATGTCTACCTTTATAGACATAGATATTATGCTTAATGCACATTTCTATGTAAAACAAAATAAATAATTAACAATAAAATAATATTTTTTCTTGCATTTTATGCTAAATTCAGGAGGCATGTCTTGTTGAGAGGCGGAACTCAACTATTATATTAAATATCAAGTGGGAATCGAACCCACAACCTGTCGCGTTTATAGTCGCACTTTCTGCCCATGCGCCACGTCTGGCCTCAATTAAATTACATTTTATTCTTACTGATTCTTTTTCATTGAACCTACTTAAGTACTGATTACTAATGGAAAAGTATAAATATATAATCTTTTAAGAAGTAATACAACCAGCCAACTGTAATTTTTTTTTTATGAAAATAAAATGGAGTGGTGAAAAGAAATTTAATAACCATTTTTTGTTGGCAGGAACCTTTATCGTACTCGACGTTATCGGCAGCCAGTGTTCGTTCCGATACTATCGAGTTGCACTTGCGGGTGAATATCCCGAGGTAAGTTGAAACACAATTTAATTTCCTTTTATACTTCCGATGCTACATTCTCTCGAGCAACACTGCACTGACGCTGTGGCCGGATTCAATAATTTATAGAGACGTATATTAAAGATAAGCTTTACTTGTACTACAGAATATACTTTTATTAAATTAGTAAATCAATTTTACATTTTTAAATATAAATTATTATACTACTACTATATTAATAAAATACTAGCGGACGCGCGCAGCTTCGCCTGCTTATTTGCACCCTCGGGGGTGAATTCTAATAAACCACGAAATACGTGTTCAATGAAATATTTCTAATAGTGTGAATTCCAAATTTCATAAAAATTGGTGCCGATTTCATTTTTTCCATACAAACTTTCAACCCGTATTTCGTCCCTTTAGGGTTAACATTTTTCAAAATCCCTTCTTAGTGGATGTCCAGATTACGAAAGTAAATATCTGTCCAAATTTCACTTTTTACCATCAGCGGTTTTGGCTGTGCGTGCGTCTTATCTCAATCAGTGAGGACAAGTCCTTTTATATAAATAGATTATTCGTTTGTTAATTTATCAACAAAATAAATTTCACTACTTTATTTTTATTTTTCCAATAAATAATAGATCTGTTTAAACAGACTTTAGTAATAATAAGTTTAATGGTTTTCTAAGGAGCGGTCAAAATAGATCGTTCAGGGTGTCCTGGAATCTGTGGCCCGCAGGCCGCGACCACATCAACCCTGTCTTTCTCAAGCTTCCGAAATTCTTTCACCTCCAATGTCAATTACCTGAAAAGAAGGTGAGTTTTGTTTTTAAGTAAAATAATCTGGTGGACCTGAGGAGCTACTTCTCTTGTCCTTGCGTATTACGGTGGCTTCATAAAGAAGCACACTCGTACTTTAATACGCGGCGTTATAATTGGCGTATTTAACTAATGGCTCCTCGGAACCACCTCGCACGCTTTTTCACTTTTCCTTGGTTGAAATTATGTGTGATATTTTTTTTATAATTATTTTTATTTTAGATCTACATGTTATAATTTATTTACATTTTAATATGAACTTATTTGTTATGTAGATTTTTTAAATAAAATCTTAGAATTTTTTAAATAAAATGTTAAATAAACAGGAGATTTTCTGCTGCCGAGGAGTTTTATCAGAAGTTTATAAAATATGTTTACCTCAATAAGCTCTACGCTTTATTATTATAATAGTAATGTGTGTTCATAAATATTATTTGTGTAATTCCGCCTACTGCCGAATTATCAAGTGTATTGCACAGCAGCCCGCTTGATAATGCTTCCTTATTCCGCACTTATTCCACATCGTCAAACTTACAACTAAAAAGAAATATACTAGCATACAAAAATATATAAGTACATTTTTATTTAAAAGGTTGAAATTACAACGGTTCACCTTATCTTATTAGTTGTAAGGACCCATCCCAAGTCATATCCCTTTGCCGCATACAGTGTAACACTCATCTGCTCTCAGATTTAAATAATACCTGACCAACTTCGTCAATGTTGTGATTTAGAAAAGCCCAAAGAACCTATCATCATCAGTGCATGGTGCTTATATCATTGTGGCAATTACATGTGCTTTAAAATATGAGGTAAGTCGTGTTACACGATATAACTAGGAAATGTAGTTTTCAGATATTCATTACATTTAATGAATTAAATTTGCTTCTCAATAAGGAACATTGAAGTTTTGCACTTTTAAAATACACAGTACTGTAATCGTGTTAGCAAAACACAATACCTATATTACTTTTTCGTTCTACAAATAACATATAGATACTGAAACAATATCTAAACAATTATATTTTATACAAACATAAGTGGACGATTCAACAAAAGGTGAAAACACACAAAGCTCCTGATTACTCATTACAAACAAACAAGTAGACAGAGGTAGTACTGAGGGCGTCACGAGGGTGAGGGTGAGGGTGTCTACATGTGTGTGTCGGTTTCCCCCCACGTGTCCCTGTCCCGGCGGTGCGGCGTAGCTCAGCGGAGGCGTTGCGCAGATTCAGCTCGGGGGACCTGCAGTCCGAGTGCGATGAGGGCGAGGTGGACCCCTACACCGGCCGACCGGCGACCACCAGCCAGCCTAAGCCGCAGAATCAGAGGCCGGCCTCCCAGGGTGAGTTATCTCATAAATTAATGTCACTACTTATTAGGCATCATTTTTTGGCCTATTATACATAGATGTTGTTATAATTTTGCCTACGTCTAAATCTAACCAATAAAACAAATATAGATACTATAATTAAAAAGAAAGAAAATAAATATAGAAAACTTAAAGATAATGTTACATCTTTACTAATGGTTTAAGTGTTTTTTAGCAACCGGTGGTAGTATCGGCAGTACATCATCGTCACCAGCGCCAAGTGTTGCCAGCACCGGACCCAGTACTGGTACTGGTGGAGACTTGTCCCTTAACCTTCGTGGAGGTTCTAGGGGTACTTCTGCGCCGTCCTCACCAGCGAAGTCCAGGGAATCGTTGCTGCAACGTGTGCAATCACTAACAGGAGCTGCACGGGACCAAGGAGCCAATTTATTAGGTAACATATAAATAATTCAATCTTAATGGAAGAGCAAGTAAAGGATGACATCATATAATATACTACAAATGTTCGGAACTAAAAATGTGAAAATAATATCCCCAACGATCACATTTCCCGGATTACGTCTTTTTGTTTTTTTCATCATTATATTATATGAAAAAGTTATTTAGTGTATGTTTTTAATATTATATACCAGAAAAACCGCTTTTATCAGTATATTTTTTTAATATTATAACTTTGTTTTGTGAAATTGCTATTTATTATGTTAAGGAAACATATTATTTAATTTAAATTTGACCAAATAAATCGAATATTAAAACAGGAAGCGTAACATCGGTTGCATCTGTTGGTCGTGGCTACAATAGGGACCGATGTGTAACGTTGCTGGTTGTCGACGATCAGAACACCGACTGGTCCAAGTACTTCCGCGGCCGTCGATTGCCCGGCGAGTGGGATATACGTGTAGAACAGGCAGAATTCAGAGTAAGTTTTACCATATAAATATATTAGTAAAACAAATAACTGCCATTGATTTAGTACAAATAAGGATTGAATCACGAATTATAATCTACAAAGCGAAACTTTTCGTAGTACATTAGTGTAATTGCTCGCGTGCTTGTAACTTTATATCTGCGTGTAAAAGCAGCTTAGTTACCGCGATGTAAATACGTTGTTGTCATAAATCTATTCAAATTCACGATTACGTTTAATTATTTGGATTCATTAAATTATTGTAATATGTACTTAATTACTATTTTGTAGAAAAATGTTGATATTCATCGGAACATGTGTAACACATGAATAGCCAGTTAACCATGCCAGTACTATAGCCATGTAGCAGGGTATGCAGAGGGAGACTAGTGTTAAGGCACTCCGCTACTTTCTGCTCATTTCTGAAGTCATTGCGTGCCGAGTGGCGAAACTCAACGCAAACCGTACAAATATTTTAAAAGTTTACTGCAAAATAAGAAGTAAGAACGAGAAAATTATTATATTTCAAGATTACATAAACCGACGCAATTTCTTACGGCTTAAACGAATATCATTTAAGTAATTTAATGTAGAAGGAAATTGTTGGACTTATATTTTTTATAGGAGTTGTCTGTGACGGCGAGCTCCGACGGCGCTAATGTGTCGATGGCGGTCTACCGCAGCGGAACTAAAGTGACGCGCTGCTTTAAGTAAGTACCTTGGCTCTGTCTATACTTATTTAACATGTCTTTGTAGTACTAAAATCTATAAATAATTCATTATGAAATATTTAGAAGTTGGGTAAATATGAAAAGTAGAAAATAGATTTTTTTAATACTAGGTTATCTCCGCCTTCTCTTCCTAATGCGAAAGGTGTTCGGTAGTTTCTTTAATAGACGAGAGTTCGACTCCCGCTATGTTGTTTTTTTTATATTTTCAAATATGATATTTTCTTATAATCTTTACAAAAACACTTTTAATAATTTTTACATTACTTAATTTAATTTTTTTTTATTCTAAGGCCGGACTTCGTATTGGTGAGGCAGAACGTCCGCGACGCAGGCGCTGACCACCGAGCGCTGCTCCTCGGCCTCAAGTTCGGCGGAGTACCTTCCATTAATAGTCTTAACTCTATCTATCACTTCCAGGTAATGTTTATGGCACGTTTTTACCATAATTTGTTTTGTTAATTTTATATGGCTTAGATTTTTATATAATAACTAACTTATACCTGCGGCTTCGTCCCTTAATCAATGACATCATCTTTTTTTTTCAAATTAGTTGTTTATGCTG
Organism: Heliconius cydno galanthus; assembly: GCA_036379175.1. Lineage (NCBI taxonomy): Eukaryota > Metazoa > Arthropoda > Insecta > Lepidoptera > Nymphalidae > Heliconius > Heliconius cydno. The sequence goes on along the minus strand of JAKRZM010000422.1, from coordinate 872,445 downwards.
GTAAGCAGTTAATTTTTTTTTTCCAACAAAGATGTAATACTAAGCTCTCGATGACTCTTGAAAATATATTTCTGGAAAAACTATGAATTTAAAAAATAATTATCGTACTTTTTAGCCTTTTAGGGACCACTAAGCATCTACTGTCTGTCGGTCCGTCACCAGGCTGCATCTCACGAACTGTGATAGTCAGACAGTTGAAATTTGCACAAATTATGTATTTTTGTTACTGCTATAACAAGAAATACTAACAAGCAGAATAAAATTAATATTTAAGGGGGATTCCTACAACAAACGTAATGTTATGCTCGTTTTTATAGACAATGGTACGGAACTCTTCGCACCCGAGTCCTACTCGCATTTAGCCGGATTTAAAAAATAAAAATATTTCAAAATTCCGTACTAAGGTATGGTATTACCTACAGGGAATGTTTGCGTGGGAGTGCATACAAATTTGCATATGTAAAGGCGTAGCCTTGCTATAAATCAGTCACTTCTATGGTTGCAAATGATATTGTTAAAGTTAGAAAAAGTAGACTAATTTACATAGTCGTAAATTATACGCTGCCCGAGGGAAGGCAAAAATGTTGAACGACCGCTAGTTCAGTTTGGTAGATAGGAGTTTACTTGTTTGATAAATTATCATGTACGACATAGTTTTTATTATAAAGTGGAAATTTTAACTTATTTAGTTATTAATGCATATAAAAAATGCATTTAAAAATATTCCTTAATATGACACGATCATTCGTATTGTGTTTTTGATGAGATTTTATTATAAATATTTTTTATATTTTCATTATTTTTAAATTATATTGTTGCGCATAATAAGTAGCAAGTAGTAGCTTCATATTGTATTCTACACATAGCAGGGTAGCAGAGGGAACCTAGGAATCTAGTGTTTAGGCATTCCGCTCCCATTCAGATATTTCCATTCTTTACTTTCCGCCAAATTCTGGAGGCATTGTAAGTTAAGTGGCAGAGGCCGCGCTTTGCCTCGTTGCCAGAGTGAAGAAGGGAAAATATAAAGTATATTCTTCCCTTGAATGGGAATCGAGGGAATCCGGAATCGAATGGAAATGTCGTTCTTACAGTCGCTCGCCCCTGCGCCACTAAAGGTTTTCTTTTTATTCGTTTTATAACATTTTATCTAAAGGCATTTTATTAAAATTCACTCAAGAAAGAGTGAATTTTAAAATTTCTACTTTATTTATTGAGAATAGTGTAAAACCTTTAAACAGATATTTATCAATTAATCAATAGAATATATTATTAACTTACGAAAAGAAATATAAATTCAAACTATTCGATTTTTATTTGTTAGGATCGACCATGGGTCTTCGGGCATTTGTTACAACTGCAGCGGCGTCTCGGCAGAGAGAACTTCCCTCTCATCGAGCAAACTTACTACCATAACCACACTGACATGGTAAGTTTAATTTCCATTTACTTTTTTAATAAGAAAATTAATGATATACACTTAAAATTGGTTTCTTAAGTCTTTAATGTAATTACTTATACAACTAGTTTGTTAATTTACATCATTTAACTTAAACATAAATATAACTTAAATAAATAATACAAAATAACGTCAATTTTATAATTGTCCAACGAGACAAAACAACAATTTGAGGCCGAACGCCAAATCGTGATATAACAAATGGTAATGATTCGCAGTAAATTCGTTACAATCAAAGTCTTCATACAGTCATAATTTCTTTACATCTCTATAACAAACATCTCATAGCCACACATTTGCTGCCTAATTTAGTCTAAATTATTACTGTTAGACATAGTCGTGACTAGCCAGAACTAACATTCATCCATTAATTTGTTGTTAATAAATGTCCACATTCAAAGTCTGCATTATTAATCATATTTAAAACACGCTAGGATGATAATGGTGGCTTAGTAAATCACTGTTTTAACATATTATTAGTAACAATTAAAAGGTAACAGGAATTTCAATGAATTCGAATCGAAATATACAATTTTGTTACGAATAATTAAAGTATTTCGCGTCGTTTGATGAATCAAGTCATGGTGCTATTGAAGTGCTGTTTCTGCAGACATCTTGTGAGGGCTGGGGCCCTGGAACGTAAACCGACATAATATAATCACTGATAAATAACAAAGCAACGAGCTGCACATCAAAGTGATTCTATATTTAGCATCGGTAACAATATTAATTCTGAACTCTAATGAGATTTGCGAATGCACGCTCTAACGTTAACGTTAAAACGTTATATTTTATTTTCGTATTACTTTTTTTAGATATATTATGTATACAATTACGACATTGAAGGTCAAAATTTTTAAGCAACAGTCCAGAAATAAAATAATTATATATTATATATCTAATCTAACTTTAATTAATAACTAATTAGCATAATATATTTTTTTTAAATTATATTTTACTGCTTTGGTGTCATTTAGAAGATTATTATCAGGAGTATAATGTAATATAATTACCTTGTCCAACGGCAACGTCGTTCACGGTCGTGAAGGCAGATGCCGTGTCGTTCGAAACACTCGTCGTAGCCCGTTACACACGTGTTCGGAGATTTTGTACTGCGTCTGTTTACGTGCACCTGGATAATGATACATATAGCTGTAATATACTACTTTTTACCATTTATATATATTACTGTATAAATTATAATATTTCAATCCCTTGAGCGGGAATCGAACCCATAACCGTCGCGTTTACTGCTACTGCCATGTGCCACTGCGCCACGGTGGCCTCAATGTAATTAATAAAAACTTAATATTTAGTAACTAAAAAAAACATAATTTTTATTTCATATAAAAAATATATGAAGAGAAAAAGAAGGAAAATTTCCTCTTTGTTGCTCGATAAGGCAACTGATTCTAATGTGTCTTTGAAAATTTAAATACTATGCTACTTCCAATAACATTTTTTTCCTGTCTCTCTGAAGAGAATACGAAGGTATTATAATATGCCTACAAACCACATGCTGACTGTTCCAAACATGATGCATCATGAGCTTTTGTAAAAAATTAAATAATATAAGCACGTAAAATGAGCAAACCGTATGACAGAACAAGGCCTTCTTTTATTTAAAGTTTTTAAAAGAAAGAAAAAATGCGTGACTCTTTTACGTAAAAGCAACAACACATTTAAACGGATTTGCGGCATTAACTGTTGAGCGAATCTAATAAGCTTCGTTTAGCTTGAGGATCATCTTTCCACTCCCTTTATGTGACCTGCCAGTCTGACACACTCTTCATTTATATTCACGTACGGAAAAAATGTTGGGACAATTTCAAGCATTTTATTTTTCAAATTACCCTTGAGTCGCTATATGGAAATGGGTCCCGGCTAGTTGATGCTAAATAACGATTAGCATGTGTGGATTCTTGTATTTTTTTATATTGTAATAGATTTATTAACATTAACTTTATTTTATAAATAGGTATATGTATTAAGATCTAGTTAAAGATTTTTTTTTGATTCCATTATATAAATGATTTATAGGAATAACAGATATTTCAATATATTGATACATTAAATTCCTTTTTGATAATATTTGAAGGCAAACGGTGCTACCCACCTTGCATGTGCATCCTTGTTTGTAGAGCAGCCGGAATCCTTTTCGTTGTCGCGGTGTGACTTCACGCCACTTATTTATATATCCACAAAGATCTATATGGGCTTGCAGGTGAACCACACGACCTGAAATAAATAGAATTGGCCGTATAAATATTTATAGTAGTTTTAGTTAACATTGGAAAATGTTTGATCTTCTAATATAAAGGCGCGAATAGACATCAAGAGTTTGCAATATATTACCTGTTATTACATATGTCTCTCTAGGCTGAAGCTTGACGCCGCAAAAGGAATCTCCTGAGGGCGTAAATATCCGCCCTGATTTTAATGCTAACGCTGCCTTCGGGGTTGCCTGTTCAAGAAAAAAAAATCTTATAGAACATATACTAACACTTTTAAGTAGTACTTATCGCCTAGAAAATTATCTTGGGTTATAATTTATTGAAACATAATACTCACTTTAAATGTGTTTCTGATTTTAACCTTGTAAGTGTCAAGGAAATCACTACCTCTGAATAATTTCTGTACTCGTCCTACGATAACTGTAAATAAAATATATATAATGAGACCTTTCGCTTATAACATGACATTATATGTAATATCAATTTAGATCAAATTAAGATAGAAGATTTATATCTATTAGGGCTTCTTTGGGCACAGACTATCTAAATCATAATCTTAATTTAATTTTCTATAGTTATTATTATTATAAAATAATCCTATTCTTGCTTTTAATATTCTGTTTACTTTTTAACCTAAATAAGGTTACAACTTATATATGTTACCGTTACATTCTAAAAACCTTTAGTTCATAATTTTTACAGATTACAATTTCGCGTTTGGCGATAGCGTAATTTTGTAATATAACGGTTTTCATAATCTTACGGTGACATTTACACGTAACATTAATGAGAAAACACGATTTCTATTATCAAAAAAATGGTCTAGATAGAATAGCTTAAAATAGAATATAATAAATATATGTCAATTTTTATATATTTTTACACGTACCAAAATCACTCTTGCAAAAATGTGTTTGTGGATGGTCATGAGAACAAGAGCAGGCGTCGGTGGCGTGCCAGCTCGCCGCCACTAGCGCCAGCGTCAGCAGCCTGGTCAGCATGTTTCTATAGTTCTGTATAAAGAAAAACGTGATGTTAGCGATACTGTCCTTTGTTTATATTTGATACGAATAATTAATTTATAAATTTTATGAGCTTCACGCAGTATCCCGCATAAAGCAGGGTAGGCAGAGTGAATCTAGAGGTATGACGATCCGTTTCCCACGTAGCGTCCATTTTTTTTGGGGTGGTTAAATTTAACGTTATTTATATTTTTATACATATATGGAAGAGATGAACATAAAATGTGCCATTAGGTACATTTTCTTAAGGAGTTTAGAGTTTTAATTGCTTTCGAATTGAATTGAACTTTAAAATATTAAGTTTAAATAAAATAAAATTAAGGTGCAAAAGAAGAAGCTGAAGAAATACTAAAGTTTATAGAGTAAATTTTTATATTATACATTTGATAATATATACCTATAAGTATTTTTGAACAGTGTAGCAATTTAAGTAAATTGGTAGTCAATATGTCTTTATTAAAATAACATCTTCCAATAAAATTTGGCCGTGAACTTACAAGTTTGTAATAAAATTTCTTATAGCTTTTAAGTGTAGCATATGCGAAGGGAGAAACACAAGTAATATTTTGTTGATGCAAAACAGTGCAGCAAGTAAGACACACTTGTTTACCTGTGGTTGGTCAGCGTAAGCTTTCTAAGCCGCAATACGAGTACGATAACAAAGAGCTTATTTTGAAGTACATTACGTATAATTATTTATGGAAATATTTTAATACTTTCATAATATTTATAAATTCATTTATCTTTTATAAAGAAAACATAATGTTGTCGGAAAGCAAAATTAAAAAAATATGAGTAAATATGTATTTTTACTATTTCGAAAATTCGTATAATAGGAGTAAATGGTAAATAAATGTTGGTACATAATGAAAAAAAATGGAAGTAGGCTTACTCTCCAAGCCAATATACCTACAAAAGAAAATCAAAATATTCCATAATCAATTATCCGTATCCAAATAACAATACGTTCAGGTTAAAATCAAGATTAAGAAGACAATGTCATCATAAAATGGGAAACCAACGATCCAAATCAGAAAATAAATTGCCGATTGTCCATTATGCACGAATATAATCGTGTAGTTCCTAATACATCGAGTGCATCGGCACAATAAGGTAACGACGCATTCATTGCCAAAAATAATTTGTCAATGGAGATGATGTCTGGTCGTCTGGATGCTTTTTTAGCGGGAGCAACTGGTTCTGAGTGCTTCTAATTACAATGCGCCTTGCAGCTGGGCCGCACGACTCTTAACCTGCTCGTGTCCTTAAATAACATATGTCCGAAATAAGCGATGCCATAATAATTTGGACTTATAATGAAACCAATTTGGAAACTAATTTGGTTGATTGTTTTGCTTCGTTAAAGTATTTTTTTTTCTCTTTACAAAATTTCATTGTTGTGGTCAACTTGGGCCCTTTAATATTGTTATTCGTGATTATATATTTTTTGTATATAGTATTATATTTTTGTTTTATATCAAAATGTATATTAACTGATTATATACTTGAACAATTAGCGATTAGCAAACATTTAAATAATAATGAGTTAATATTTTTTAAAAAATATGGCAAATATAAAACATGATTAAAAATCGTTTTAGTTCATGGAGTACCTAAGTACATTAAAGTCTAAATATCTGCAACTTTTATCTAAAACCAGTTAAATGAAATATTTTTAAAAATTCTTTCGAATAAAAAAGGCAACACGACAAAAGAATTCTCAAAAGAGCCAGTGAATAAATAAACGCCATATTTTCGTGAGGGTCGGCCTAATCCGATTTGCTTACATTATCGCACGTTTTTGTGTTGATATCAAAATATTATTATTTGTATACAATTTTTAGCAAAAGAATGACATAATTCGGATGACTTATCCGTTTTCTTATTGCAATATTAAGTTTTTTTTTATGATTAAACCAACAAATGTCAATATTGAAAGAGTTAAATTTTATATAGACTTTCTCCAGTAGAATTTCTAATAGCCGTGTTATTTTCATATACAATTACAGTATTAGAGAACAATAAGCAAGCTATTAACTTCGGAAAGCGTGTAGGTGTGCTTGTTGTGCCTCGTACACTTAAAGATGCAATACATCACGCACAGCCACAAAGGGATTTAAAACACGTTAAAGTAACACGTTAAGTTCCTTTTGAAAAAGGTTTTGTGGTTCGAAAGTTTAAATTATATAAATAACTTTATGATATGTAGATATTTATTTAAATTTATATTTTCATTTCTTCGCTCTGGTGTCGAGGTACAGTGCGGCGTTGAATTCCGCCACTCAGCAAGCAGAGCCTTCAGAACTCGGTGGAAAGTGGGGAACTGAGTGTTTTAACACTAGATTCCCTCTACCTACCCTACTTTGTGCGATAGTAGAAAGTTTTTAACTTTATGAGAAATAAAGGTTAGTCTATACTCGATTTTAATGTATATATGTATTGTATGAAATATTTAATTACTAAAAACGAATATGTGTTATATGCATTACGTCAGGCATTTATAATCTGTGTTAACAATATATAATTGTTACTTTCCAATTAATATTTATTAAGGTTAAGCTTAAGTGTCGTTGTCATGATTTTAATGTCACGTTTAATATTTAAAAGCAATCAGCGAGTACTGAGAGTACTGAGACGGTTTTATCAAGAAATTACACTGACAGGACGCTGACACTTCGCGTTGAAATATTCTCAGTTCATAATTAGTGCGTTTATTGAATTATATAAGTTTTTTTAAAAGTTATTTTTTTTTCTTTCATTAAACTTTTTATGTTGATATGGATTTGATACACATCATAGATGCCATCATACTGTCGCTTGTACTTTAAAAATATCACTACGTTTAGAATAGTAGGTATATATATTTATATGAGCGTCATAGGGGATGGTTTCAAGTTGCAAAGGTTATTTATATAATTTTGAATGAATCTCTACCCGCAATTTAAGTAATTATTAATTATCTGTTAATTAGATAATATATATAAGCATTGGAAAAAAAATCTACATATACTATAACGACACGCATATTCAACAAAGTAATCTTAAAGGCATGTTAATTACTATTAATAAAACAAAGGGGGACAAAACGCATATTCTGTGGTCAGTTCAAGGTAAACGATTTTCCGAATTGCGGTTACAGAAGAGCCCATTGAACAATATTTATGCTTAATAAGCTATGTGAATGGGACTGATAAATAATATTTATTTAATTAACCGCATAGCTAGCATGAATAAGTGTTATTTTTATTTAATGACCCAGTTCACTTTAATAAATGTTAATAAAATTTATGAGAAAACGCCTTTATAATCAACATTAATATTAAAACAATTCCATTATAATACACTAGTGTAATAAAAACGCATATATAATCTTTATCCAAGTTTTATATAAATATTTTAAATCATAGAAACTTTATAATATAGAATTTTAAATAGGAAATAAATTTGCAACCCAATTAAATAAATTTACTAACGCCAACAATCTTTGGAGGCATCACAGCTGTCGGAGTGCGCGACGTGCGGCATAAATCCCTGTTGGATTCGTGTCACATCAATCATTACCTTGAACAAATCAATCAATTTGTTGAGAGCTTATTTGAATCTATTAATCGGATAAGCCAACCGCAACGTGTGTTGGTGACAGTATCGGCGTTCATTTCATTAATTAGCACGTACTTTAATTTCAAGTTTTCATGTAATGTTTGCAAAAAATTTAACATTTATACTCGTATTATACAATCAAAAATTATGAATAGCTAACTATGTAATTTCTAAAAATTAGGTAACTATATTTGTAAAATATTAATACAATTAAGTTTATTTGTAACGTATATATATAAACGAAAACGTACTATGTAAGTAAGAGGAATGTATGGAACTGGTACCTGTATATTGTTAACAATAACTTTATTGTCATAAGCTCAATAGATTAGAATAGAAATACTCAATAGAATAGTCATAAGCTCAATAAATTCATTTTTGTTTTTTTATCATATTTATAATTATATAGCATAGATGATATTTGCGTTTTGTTAAGCACTGAGAGAATAATAAAAAGAAAAGAGTGTTTCCATACACGGCGCTGACAGGTGTGGCGCCGACGGTATACTCTTGTATTATTTAATTTTAATGGGCATTACAGTACATTATTGTATTCTTCTTTAAATTACAAATTAAATATTACATCCCTAAGATAACATGAGTTAAATAAAAGTGAAAGCTATTTTCTTATACAGCCTCCGTGGTTTTTTTGGTATTTTTTAAATATAATTTTCTAATAAAATGAAATATAATCAGTTTAATTGATCAAAATAATAGTAAATTTTCGTATAATATTTAACGTATATAACACATGCTATTAATATTCTTAAGAAAGGAAAAACAAATATTGCAATCTCATATGTTACTTGTAGTTAGTTATGTTTGGGTAAAATATCTACGTGTGTCTGAGAATGTTGGAGCCATGAAAGTTTACAAAAGTACATAAATTTGTCCGTTTGTGTAATGTTTAGTCAAAGCATGAGAAATATTATGAGTGTGCTTGGGGATCGGCCAACTCACGTACGTACTTACGATGTTTGGGTCTTCAAAATTCTTCGTACGTAATAGCTTCACGAACTTTTTGTATTCCATTTGTTATAAGGTAAACGAAATATCTATAACTTAACCATCGTTTTGTAATATATTAGATTATTTTTTTTAAATATTATAAAATTTCAAAATTAACCTCGTAACAAAATTGTAGTTTAAATTAAACGTCTACACATTACAGTGTTATTACTGGAATGTGTATATGTAAATGTATTTCCTTCAATATATTTCGGTTATTTTTACCTCAATTAACCACAGCGCGTTCTAACCAATTACCGCGAAACGCGAGCATATAAACAACCTGTTAGTTAAAAAACAATTTCATGAATCATAGCGGCCCCTCTATTCTTTAAGAGGCAGTGAACTGTTGACCCCATAGTGTTACAGCAGACTAAGCAAGGGAACACGGCCGCCCACTTGTGTACACTTTCCTTAAAAGATAAAGCAATAATCATTTATCTTATATATAAATGTACAATATTACGTTTATGTCGGTATACCTGAGTGGTACATGCAGATATTTAGATATAGGATTAGTAACCAACCTAGATGATAATACGATTCGTATTTAATATTATGTATAGCAAAAGTTATAGTAATGTGAATAAAAAAATATTATAATTAAGCAATTTGAGGCAATTAAATAAACAATTAAATATAATGAATAAACATTTTTTTATTTATTTATTTTTTAATGATAATGTCTTTACATTGACCAGAAATCAAATAGAAAGAAATCAAAGCTCGCCATACAGAACAGTAGAAGAAACGAATAGTACTTTATTTCAAAATTCTGAATGCCTGATGCGTAAAAATAAAAATGATGATAATTAAATACAAACATATATTTTTAAAAATTACCAACATCTGTATTAATATAAATAGCTAAATTTAACTTAACTTGGTAAAATCAGAAAAACAGTCAGTTACACATACTTTATGTAGGATAGGTATGGACAATAAGGTATGAGTCAATATGATTTAACTAATCTTGTTGCTTAGCATGGTAAGAACGAGGCACTTCAAACGTGCGTATAGTGTATCATATTTCTATATTTACATACTTATATCTTATACAAAAATGGCAATACAAATATAAAGTTAGCCAGCCTCACGATGTAAATTCGACGGCGAAAGCGGTTGGATTAGCTGTGGCGCCTGCACAGTGCACCGGGCGTTAACTTTCGCGTGCATACTCTCCCATGGCGTTGATATTCCGATTATGATACCTACATTATATGTGAGGTATAATTTCACCTATAAAATTGTTGTCGTCTTTACAAAGTTGGTAGTTATTGAATTAATTTTCCTGCTTATTATTTTCAAATCTACTTCGAAAGCCATCCCAGGTACTATTTTTAGTTAAAATTGAAATATCAATAATTAATAACACCATGATAATTTAGTTTTTATTTTACGGCATAACACGTTTTACCCTGCGTTCTCGACGACCCGGTTGAGTAGAAGTAACTCATAAAGATTCTTGACAGTGCCTATGGCAACTCAGACCACATGTGCAGTAGGATACATCGAAACTTTTAACGTGATGTAATAAGACTTTTTTGAGGAAATTACAGCCTTTTATGGAAGAAGGAAGGTCTATACAAATATACAATTCAAAAACAAATTTCCAATTCTAACCAGTATTGCTTGAGATTACCACGTTCAATCGAACAAACTCTTCAGCTTTATAATTTTAGTATAGGTAGATATATTTATTAAAGTCCAATATTAATACTTTTTAGTTAGGTATATAATTAAGACGTTAATAATAAAACTATCAAATTGATAATATGTGCCGTTATTATCATTTGCGATAGTATATAATTATACTCCTACACTAGATAATTAACGCTGTATCAATCTATTATATCTATTAAGTATTAATTGCTCATTAAGCTCCCTTGCTCCGGTTTTTTAACTGTACCACGAGATATAAAGATTAAGAATTGCCGTGTTTTTCATAATTCAAAAAATATAAATTCCCACTTCTTTCTTCTGGTCTGGTGATTCCAGGTCCATACAACATGGGTACCTTCAAAAAACGCGTCTATCTCCACCTTAAAGGCCGACAACGCACATGCTCCCTGGTGTTGCACTGGGTCGCGGTAATCACTTACCATCAGGTGACCTGTACGCTCGTTTGCCTTGTCTTTTCCATAAAAATAAGATTTATGGGTCACATCCTCAGGTATATCCTAATACGGCGCCATATATTTGTCATAAGGCAATAATATATTTATTTATAAACATTACACCACAAAACGTTCGATAATTTCGTAGAAATTTCCTTTATCGCCGCAGCCATAATGCCGCGTCATATGAATGGATCGTGATTCACTGCTTATATTTTTAGTGTATTGCGGTATTCGTATAATTTACTACGGAATACGACGATTCCCACGCCAGTTACATGTTTAATCAATATGGAAATAGATTAAGAATGTGTGTTTAGATTTCAGAACGTGAAAATAATGACTTCATATTTGCATGTACTGATTGATGTTAATTAATGATTGAATAACTTTAAATATAATTAAGTATAGTTACAAAAGTTTGTAAGGGAAGTAAAAATTGTTATTACTTCATAAATCAGTTTCACGCTGTATCCCGCTCACAGCAGGGTAGGCAGAGAGAACCTAGTGTTAGGACACTCCGTTTATATAATGTTAAAGCCTAAAAAAAAAAAAATTTGCTGNGGGATTTTTATTTGTAGAGCTCAGTAACGTTGCTACCATACCAACCTCGTAAGTAGATACAGCTATTACAAAAATGTGGATTTAAACAATAGCGCATTATATACTTATTTTTTATCGTCTGGGAATCCCAGCTTATCCTGAAATACTTGTACCAAATAAAAATAAAATCGTGCCCTATCTCGTCCGAGTACCCTCTGTCTGTTGGGAGTATCCTTCGGTTTTAAATCTTTTATTCATGGGGTCGCGCTCTCACTTGTTCTCGTATTGTCTACGTGTCTGCAATTATGAAATTTATGCTTTAAACCTTCAGGCAGAACGCATTAAAGGAGTATGCCTGTATGCCTGAGTCATCGTTGTGCTTAAATAACCAAGGTTGTCCACTTGTTCAGCGAACTGATGCTGATTTATCGGACTCCTATCAATTTTGATCGATATGTCTGGTGGGAGCTCCAAGTTGCAAAAAATTACAATAGCGTTAATTAAGTGTGAAGTAGCCAACGTCATTACAAATCCCAATATGGGATACGACGATATACTACGGAATCATTTTTAACTATCAATGATAGTGGTTTATTCAAGCACTTGTTTGAGAATAGTCTCTTATGAACATAAATAACTAAAATAAACAATGTTTTTAGCTTTCAGCTGTATCTTGCTTAATGGTTAATAGCTTATAAAGCCTTTTATAGCAGGATAACAATAGAAGATTAACTTAAAATGCAATTTTTTTAACTATTAAAATACGATTATAAAGATTTACAAAGTTGTGTTCCAAAGCGATTTCCTATAAAAATATTCAGTCGTAAATGTCGCAAACATACTCGTAATATAAGTTCGTGGTTTGCTTTTTGCCCATAAATCAAACATTTAACAAGCCAACATGTTGTCAAGTCAATAAACTGCTATTGAATGTACGCTTAGATGTGAATATTCCTTGACAAATAGACTATCTACCGAATGCATCTACAGAACGTATCCGCATTCATCAACGAATAGCCGAAGATCCCAGGGCCTCCAGACCTACGTTATTTTGGCAAAGCTGAAATTTTGAGAATTGTTAGTCTAATATGTAGTTAAGACGGTCGGTGTGCGTACTTATTAACTTGAAATTAGACTAACAATTCAAGTTAGTGAGTACGCATACCGTGTTAACNTAAATCAAACATTTAACAAGCCAACATGTTGTCAAGTCAATAAACTACTATTGAATGTACGCTTAGATGTGAATATTCCTTGACAAATAGACTATCTACCGAATGCATCTACAGAACGTATCCGCATTCATCAACGAATAGCCGAAGATCCCAGGGCCTCCAGACCTACGTTATTTTGGCAAAGCTGAAATTTTGAGAATTGTTAGTCTAATATGTGGTTAAGACGGTCGGTGTGCGTACTTATTAACTTGAATTTAGACTAACAATTCAAGTTAGTAAGTACGCATTCCGTGTTAACTATAGTTAACACGGTATGCGTACTTACTAAAATATAAATATTAGACTGCTAATCCGCTAAATTTCAGCTTTGTTAAATGAAATGGGCCTGGGGGCCCTAGGATCTCAGTCTAGAATCGAAAATATTCCTTTTGAAGTCCGATAAGAGTTGTGAACTAGACGATAGTTGACAATTCGTCACATAAATGTAGCTCAATTATATTCGTGAAAGGATTTATGTCTCTCGGACCAGACTGACGCTTTAATAAAACACGGTGGACAACCAGAAGGTTGCCCGATGAATGCATTCGCATTTTAATGCATTGATAAGGAAAGCTTACGAAATTTAAAAATTAAAAAGTCACATAAGTTGTCAAAGAAATTCTCGATAAAAGTGCATTTTTATTTTTGTATAATTAAATATACAAATTTACATAATGTATGTATATTGCTTTTAGCATTTTGAATATAACTTGTTTATTTTAAAAAGAAATGTGATTTCAATTTTGTTAAAAAACAATGAGTATTATTAAGTTAATTTTAGTAATATTACCTAATAAATGAAACGGTAATTTCACATATCTATTTACAATGTATGTACATGCAAATACTTGTATCTTAATTAATTAGTTTTCTTTATATAGATACATGAGTGCAGTCTCATTGCTAAGAAACCAGAATATCCGAAACTACTTTATAAGACATGTTGATGTGTCCTTGTCAGGTGAAGTGATCTTACTACTCTACTAATAGCATATTCATTTTGTTACTCAATAATATTAAATATTTTTTTAAATACGGGCGCTACCCCGCGCTCTGCCCCTAGACAGAAGGGGCCTAGTGTTAAGACACTCCGTTCCTCTCTTTCTGCCGAATTCTGGGGGCATTGCGTTTTGAATGGCGGAACCCAACGCCGCGCTTTGCCTTAACGACAAAGCGAAGAAATGAAAACATTAAATATTTTTATTTTCTAACAGATTATTATCTAATAATAAATCAAATATTAATTCGAAATAAATATCACATTAATAAGAAGCAAGGATGTTGGCAATAAAAAGTAAGTGTGAACGGGCGACTTCAACAAATTATCATTGGTCGGCAACAAATTGAATTAGAAGTAGTCGCAGCTACTTTGAGCACAACCGATAACATCACTTGTTTATGTAATAGCATTTAAACATTATTTATGTAAAATATTACTATGTTATTATACAAAAATATGCTTTGGCTTGCAAAAAATAATTAATTCGAATTTAATATTTTGTTAATGAATTGGCAATTTGAATTTGTTTTATTCTAATGTGAAAGTTTGTGAAGATGCATGTTTATTTCACTTTCACAAAAAAAATACTGAACGGATTTGGATAAAACTTGACAGTAATATAGCTAATACATCATGATAAGATATAGCCTACAATTTATGTAAATATTTGGCATATTTTTCTAATAATATAATAAGTTTAAACGTTTTAACGAAGCTGCGATTAGGTAAGTAAAATTATTACCTGAAAATGCATATTATCATGCGATTATTATTGTATTTATATTAACTTCAATTGAAATGATTACACTAACAAAACTGAACATAGATAGATATATGTATATATTTGCAATAAAATTCGTATTAAAATCGAGAAATGCATACGTAATATCTAAATTAAGACCAATGACTTCGAAATACGTTCGCATAAACTGGACTTTACGACCGGTGGAATCTTTAAAACGAAGTTTAGGTTATGAAAGAATACTTGAAACAATCTGAAATGCGTTCGCACATACTCGTAAAACCAGGTGGGCCTGGAAATAAAAACAGAAGTCGACCTTCTCGTTTATTTATATTATTTTATGTCAGGGAAAAAACGAACACTACGAAAGAGACGCGACCTCACCTGCTCGGGACGTCGACGTTAAACGTAATACCTTTTGTTGAAAAGACCGCCTCTGTAAAATACTTATGGTGCCTTTATGGACATTCTGGCTTAATGACGTCTGCAAATGTGATGGTTACCTTGTTTATTACCTGTCACTTTATGTAAATTTCATTATCGATGACTTTACTTTAAATATTTTTGTAATAAGCAGAGAAAAATAAGTTCCTTATGGAAATATATTTAGCATTATAATTATATATTATATTCCGTTTCCCGTCCGTCCTCGCTAGAGATACATCGTTAAGCTAAGTTAGGTTATAATCTATATATATAAAATCGAAAGGTCACTCACTCACTCATCACGAAATCTCAGAAACTACATGTGCTAGGAATCTCAAATTTTGCATAGGAGTTA
>JAKRZM010000422.1:797861-853016 GCA_036379175.1 Heliconius cydno galanthus | reverse complement strand
TCATGATTACATTACAGAAAAAAAAATGAACAAAGAGTAATATTTGTAGTCCTGGGACTTGAAAAACCATCACAGGGTGTCGGTTTTTGCGATATTTTTTAAAATCAATATAATATGAAAAATACATGACAAAGATTTTTTTTTATATTTTTCTCATAACTGTCACGACTTGGTCTATCACCTGGTTTCGTTTTATCGTTGTCTCCTGGGACACCCTGTATATATAATTAAATAAAAAAAAACAATGCTTCTAATAACTGAAAAATATCTGAGACAAAAAATTTATAAAGACACCTCATACATTTTTGTGCTTATTTAAATTTATGTTAACAAGTTTTAAAATTTGCATCTGGCATCTGCACAAGTCAAACTTAAATCGAGCATTGCATAAATACATGGATCGTACTTCTTGACTATAATTCTCAAAATAAAATATTGTTTCCTTGAAATAATTACAAGCCATTTTTAATATAAAAAGCCTGACGCGTTTTGCCCAATCTATCAACTAGTAAGTATTTAATCTCTGCCGGTCTCTACTGCAGGATGTATCCCTTATGCAGCAGGGTAGGCAGAGAGCATAGAGTTAAGACACTCTGCTTCCCACTATCCGTCGAATTCTGGAGGCATTGACTATTAAATGGCGAAATTCCAAAAAAAATTGAAAATTTTGCCTCGACACAGCAGCGAAGAAATGAAAATATTCAATATTTTATTTCCTCGAGTGGGAATCGAACCCACAACCTGTCCTCTACACACAATTGTCGCGTTTTCATTTGTAAGAGGAAATTGCGTTGCAAAAATAGGAATAATCTTAATTCACCGGCACACGTTAACATCATACAAAGTGACTATTAAAATACACATATTCATTGAAATATATGGGCCAAGTATGCAGCGACGGTGCGTATATAATATAAGCAATCTGACGCGTGTTCTAATTATAGTAGAGTAGTAATTCTGAGCGCGACATGCGATGCTCAATGAATGTAATTATTTCACGCATTACGTTCACTATATCTTTTTCCATATGTAAGGACTAATAGAAATAAAGCCGTCATGGCGCAGGGGTTCAAAGGTGTGAGTGTAACGCGACGGTTGTGAGCTCTATCCGCACTCAAAGGTAACGAAATATTATTTATTCATATTTTCGTTTCTTCGCTCTTGCACCAAGATAAAACGCCCGGCGTTTAGTTCCGCCAACGCAATGCCTCGAAAAATTGGCGGAATGTGCAGAACGAAGTGTTTTAACATTAGGTTCCCTCTGCTTACCCTGCTGTGTGCGGGATACTGCGTGAAGCTGATTATTATTATTATTTTTTTATAAAAATATAATCATTCTTCCACGCTTAGGTCATATCTCTCATCGAGTAACAAAATCTACGTATTGTAGAGCACGCGATATATTTCTCACCACTTAACAATAGGCACAAAATGACGTATGAAACCATAGTTGTAGACTTACTCGGCCTCTTCCACGATATTTTCTTTGCATTCATTAACCAGGTCATTTGAAGTCAGTTAAAATTAAATCACTAACTAGTATTAGTTCATTCTCTTTTATGGAGAGTTTAATTTTTATTATTGCAAAGCTTGTATTTTCGCTCTATTGAAAGAGAAACGAAATCAAAATTATTTTAGAGTTAATTATTTTCTAAATTCCGTTTGTAAGTTTATTTCACTAAATAAAAATTACTGATTGAGTACATATTACGGGTATTTCTTTTAACTTACGTTTGTACATTTATGAAGTAATAAGAAACGTACAAATTATTCAAATTAATTATAATTTCCTTATAAGTGCAGGAAAAAATAATATTGTGTTAATTAGGAGCTTATACGTATAATTAAGATATAATTTGTAATATTACATAATAAAAAAAGTAATACTTGTTCTTAAAAACATTGGCAAGCTACATTTATAGATGACATTATTTGTTTTCTAAATAAATGCACCTATTAAAATATTTTGCGATTTTTTTTCTGTAAATTAATATATTTTTCATACATCAGATCTAATATATTTTTTTTCTGCTAAACTAAAATGAATACATGTAATTTTGTAAACACATTATGTTATTTGAAAATTATTTAAATTATATACAACTACATATTATGTAAACAAAAATTATGTCACGCTATATTTATAGTCAGAAGCGAAGCGTATAAATACAATAAAAAATGGATATTGTACATTTTATATTTCATTTTGGCTACATTTAATAAAATAATATCCGGAAAGACGCACCCACATACTTTAAGCTTTTTTATAATCATTGCGCATTATGTTAAAATCATGGGATTAGTTTTATATATTCTTTTTATAAAAAAAATAAATAAATAATAGGTGTATAATTCAAAGTATTAAAAGAATATTGGATTCCATAATCATCTTGTGTGTGTTGCGGATACTGCAAGTTGCAGATCGATATGGACTATCGGTTGCAAACTGCAACGATATTGTCAATATTGCAACGACTTATTGATAACTCTCCAGCTCCCAATTGTTGATCAAAGGGCTTAATTGAAGCATTGCAGCTAACCCGTTTTTAGAAAGTTTTGGCTGAATGCCAACGGCCGTTGCTCCGTATCAAGTACTTACCCGGATTTTTGGTTCAGTGCTAAGGTCAAGGTTACTCAAGTGGACGATTACCGGCACTCTGCGTTATTGTACACTACATTTCTCTTGCTTCCTCTTATCTTACTTGTTTAACACTGACGTTTCTTTTTTTTTAATGAAGTTATTTATCTTATAATAATACAGTTATCTGTTAAATTCCATTGAAATTTTAATTTACACACAATCTAATGATAAGATAAGCACTTTGATAATAATTTCCACATAATATAGATTAAACTGACTTAGATGATCACAAGCGTAAAAAATTTATCGATATTAAAAATTATAGAACATTTATTTATATTGTTGAATGTTTAAAACATTTCAAAGTAGATTAATCCTTATACATTGAACATGTATTTTTAGCTCTTTTATTAACTATGTCATAAACGCTTAACAGAGACTAGGAAGCCCTATCCGTGGACTTCCTGAAAATGTGCCAGATAGCAATACAACGATCGTTCTGGCTGCAGCCCAGCGGTTTACGACGACACAACGATTAATACTGACCCTATAAAACCGTTGATTTATCATACTAAACTGTGTTCTACAACCAAAAATATTATTTAATAGAAGTGTAATTGTCTTAAATGTAAATACAAATTATATTTTAAGATATTCTTACGAGCGTAAATAATATTAATAGGATTTAAATAATAAGTCTTTAATCGTCGTTTAGTCCCATTAACATTTTTAAATTGGTGTTTTCGAGTTTAATTCCATTGCGATGATGCGATCTTTTGTGCAGCTAAAATAATAATAACTAAATGTCTAACGTAATACAGCCTGTAAAAAATTGCAGGTAAACAAAGCTAAGCTAAACTATGTTCACTCAACCTTGGAAGCGAGTTGGCTCGTATTTTCCGCAGGATGTTTATTTTAGATATAATTTCAATAGAATGACGTTCATAAAGTGTGATTTTTTTCAATTGTTTAAGAAAAAACTAGAATTTTCTGAGAGTAACATTTTGTTATTCAACAAGTGCCGTTAATGATATAAAGCAGCTGCCAATAACTTAGCACCAGCACTGTTAACCTTGAACGTGATAGTGCGAAACAAGTAGAGTAATGATCTTAAACTGGCTAGAAATGATTCTGAGGTTACATCATGAAACACGAATAAAATATCTACATTTTAAATCAACAGAAAGTTGTCTACAATTACCTACCTTGTGATTCATGACATTTGCTCAGTTTGGCCAATTCGTTATATAGAACCGACCGACCTAAACATATTATTTATTGGCAGTCTGTCAACTTGCACCGTAGTTTATTATGTCTAGGTATAGAGGTACATAAGCTCACTGGTTATTATTATTAAATTTTATACTAGCGACCCAAACGCGGCTTCGACCTAACTTGTGGGTATAGAATATCCAAATTATACAAAATCTTAACATAAATTGTAGCATATTAATTAATATTAATTCGTTGAGTAGTTTTTGATTGAAAGTGAAACAAACATTCATACTCACAAATTTACACATTCATAATATTAGGATTAATATAAGGATTTTTGTATATTAGGTTCACGTTTTATGCCGCATTTATTAGCGTGGAACCTAACATTAATATACCCAGTTTCCACTTCTTTCAATCAGACGAATTACCGCTGCGTCACATCAGACTACATCTACTACGATACATTTATAGAGTACTACTTCTCTGCTTTCTTTCTTTTCTTTCTTTTTATAAATATTTTATCAATTGATATTGATTCTAATTCTTATTAATCGTAACACGTGTATCTATATGTACGTTCAATTCTTCGAAACTTTACAATGAAACTTAATGTAGTTTTCACTAAAGATTCAAAACGAAGTTTATAAAAATGTACGATTAAAGCTTTAAGCGTAGTCCACGCGGGCGAAGCTGCGTGCGGAGCACTATATTACCACCAATTAGGTATTGTTATCGCCTCTGCGGTTAGGTTCGGTTAGGTGCGTTCAGACGAACCTTATTTAAAATTAAGAAAATATTAATCATCTGCTATTGTTACGTAATTTTACTAAACACCTAACATGAGTGACGCTACTAACGTTATTTTCGTTAGTTTGGTTGAATTGTTTTTCTAAAACTCGTATAAATACGGCGGCTTAGTCATTTCGGAATGACTTCCATAATATAGGCACCGTGAAATATGAAAACTATAGGCTATTATTAGAAAAAAAATATATGTACCAGGTTTACTGTTGAATATAAAACAAACATATATTTTTTATTGTGTTGCACAAAGGTTTCTTTCAAAACCAGGTCATTTTATGATGTAATAACCCACTTAATTGGGAAATGACTGTAGTTATAAATAAAACCAGGCATACTTGAAGAAGTCAATTGAAAAATACTTGAAAATATCAATTTTGCATATTTAACTTATACATATGTAATGATAGACACTGTAAACTATGTCTTAAAAATTATACTTCTATAAAAATTAATCGAGATTGCTAAATAATCACTAGATATTTTATATCCATACCTTAATTGTAAAGGGAAAAGATTTGCACCGAAAAAGGTAAAGCTACCTGTCACGATAATCGTTGGTTAAAGTCCATGCAAATTATAAAACGAACATAATGCGCGAATTAAAATGCAAGAGTTGTATTGCCCTGGATTCGTTGTGATTACAAAATAAAAGCGGATCTTGGAGAATAAAAGATTTTTTTTATTTAAACTATCTTGGTCTTTTTAAATATAAAATATACATATATATTAGCTTCACGCTGTATCCCGCATACAGCAGGGTAGGCAGAGGGAACCTACTGTTGGTATTTTTAATTACTGTAGAATGACAACCATATGTATGAAAATGTAAAGACAAGACAAGATGCGAATTTCAGTGTCACAATAAAAGATTGTTCGTTAATTACTAATAATTAACGAATAATCTTCTTTAATTTTGCAGATCATACTAAGAAAGAAATGAATAAAAGTTAAAAGTTAATATCTCTTGTGGTCGCAAATTATGATTGAGTGTTATTTTGTAATTAAACAGCAGGATGACGAAAAACCCACTATACGAGTACTTATACATGTTTTAAAACAATACATTTTAATTTGCATAAGTAAGGAGTCATCACATGTGATATTTGGTGTGATCTGGCATCGAAATACTCAAAATGCACTCGGTTTCATAATTTTGGGCATGATTCAGCTCTTGGAAATACTTTAATAATTGCAAAACATTCAACGCTTCTCATAATGCCAACAGCTTGGGTTTTCAATTTGTTAACCTTTTATTTTTAAATCTGTACAATAAGATAATTTTAAATAGATTTTATAAATGTATTATGCTGTTTACATATATAATATATTAAAATGTCTTAAGGATACAATATGTATTGGATTACGTAAGGCATTATTAAAAGTACAACACTACGAAGATACTCTATCATTAAATTTACACAGACTATCATTATAATTAAGACTGTGCATACAATATTTAAAGTAATTTTAACCATTGTTTTTCTTACTTATTTAACTTTAACTTAACATTTTAATTAACCAAAGACATTTTTATTTAATAGGATCATTTTAATAAGATTTAAAACCATGTAACACTGAAAGAAGAAGTAAGTGATATTTTTTGCATCAGTACGTAAAAAATAAGTAATTTTAATTATAACAAACAAGTATACTTACTAGTTCTCAAATATATACGAGTACAACATGTATTCCATTTTCGTCTCTTTACAATGGAAAACAGCATTTGACTTTTAGGTCACATCGAAAAGAAAATTATATATAATATACAATTCTTAAAAATAAAATGGAACATTTAGTAAGACCTATTACTTTTATTTGCATAGCCTGTCAAGATGCTCTTCTACATAGTGAGCTTAAGTTAGGCATCTTGTATTACCGTTACCGACAAAGCGGCGCCATCGTCACAAAGTCTATGTCGCTAGTTCACGTGTACTCGCAGTACGAGCAGTTGAGCACTCATATTCCAGGTCGTAAGTGATATTTGATACCCACACCTGAATATTTCACAGCGTAAAACTCTACACGGTCAAAGGTTACGTACGGTCCGCCGCATATAACGCCTCCAGTTTATCGTTTACACTTATGTTGTTATGTTAAATAGAAATGTGTTTGTGTTTGTTTTATCTGTGGTTATTTTTTTTTTGTTTTCTTTTTTTTTTAAATAATAAAGTTCCGTTAAATTATTATTTTAAACAGTCTTTCGCGTTGTTTATTTGTTGCGAACTACATCCGTTATTTCACACCTATGTTGTAGTCTAATTTTTTAAACAAAACATTAACTCTGGTTTCGTGTTATTAGAGAAAAATAAAAATTAGAGACATTAAGACTGTTCTTATAAGTAAAAATTATCTTATAAAAAAATAAGACAAAATTTAACATTTCATAATTATAAACCACTTGGATGTGTGCGCATACCGTTTGCTGGAAAATATATAATTAGTATTTTATGACATTCAATTGTAGACTTCATATAATTAATTGTTTTATCGCAAAACATATATAAAAAAATGTTATATTTATTCTAATAATTTAATTTAATCGTCATTTTCACGTCATTGGAGAAATAAAAATAACTAATTGAT
Source organism: Heliconius cydno galanthus (assembly GCA_036379175.1). Taxonomy (NCBI): domain Eukaryota; kingdom Metazoa; phylum Arthropoda; class Insecta; order Lepidoptera; family Nymphalidae; genus Heliconius; species Heliconius cydno. The sequence continues at coordinate 845,830 of JAKRZM010000422.1, read as the reverse complement.
AATATGTAATTTTACAATCAAGAACTAGATTTTATTTTATAGTTTTTTCAAACACTAATTGATAACATTTGGTTGATAACAAATTGAATTTAAATATTAAATAAAGGCAAAAGGCAAAAAATCTAGTTAGAATGACATTTAATGTTGGCATTCTCGGTGATTGTTGGAGCGTTCATAGCAGTAATCAGAGACGGTAGCTGCGCTCGATGCGATCATGCGTTACATACCGTTGGAATCACTTACTTTTTCACTAAAAAATAACTTATTTTTGAGAACTATTCATTTAATGCAAATAATAATAAAACATTTAATTTAATAGATACAAAAAATTTTTCTAAATTAATATTTTGCAAATATAATTTAGCTTATTCTGGGTAGCTTATTTTGTAAGAACATTTTGGAATAATGTTATTAAGGAACAATGAAGCCTAAATAGCGTGCGCCCCAATTCTCTATAAGGAATAAATGTAAATTTTGTAAATGTAAATGACATCTAAATGTTGTTAAAGCAATATCTATTATAGAATAACTGAAGGGATAAGGTACATAGATTCATTATTACTACATTAGTATTGCTTTTCGATTCTTACCCCGTCCGTTGTCGCAATGATTACTTTAGAATTTAGATTCTAATGTCATAAGCAATTATTTCTAATATTATGTACAGGAACCTCTAGTTTTTTATTCTTTTAGTTCCTGCCAATCTCTGCAAGTTTTTTTGTATCAATAAAATATTAATTGTATTTTGTTTCTGAAATTATTAAAAAAAACATTTGCAACAATATTAAGCAATTTCAACACACGTAGAGTTATTTTGTCACCTAAGTTGTATCGATGAACCCATTGTTTTCATTCCAGTGAAGTAATGCGAGTCGTGCGCACTTGCGGCTTAAGTCTAAACCAGGCGATATCAAAGTACCTAGCTCGATATTTCCTCTCTCGTATCAAACAAACATGTAATATTAGCTAACACTCGGTTTCTGTAACGTACCTATATCAATTTCAACTTTAGTCTACGGTTATTTAATTTGCAGAAATGTAAGGTAGCTGTCTGTCTACTTATATCAATCAACAACTTTAACATTGTTATTTCATAAGCTAATTAATGTTGACATTCTCTATATTTAATTTAAGCAACACGTGTTATGTAAGCCCACACATAGCATTAGAGAACCAAATGCAATTTTTAGTTGCATATATACTTATAATAAATATTTTATTTCAATATACTATTGGGTAACATTGTTATGTATAATTAAGATTGAATAATCTCTAGTCCAATAATTCTAAACATCCGGCACACATTCACGGGGTTTTTCATGTGGATGGGCGTGCTCTCTCGATAAACGTCGCCCGCAGCATTGAATTAAGATAACAGTTTTATTAGACTCTCATACTATTTGTAAAATATTTTCTTCTATCTCTGCTACTTATGCGCGCTTTCTCCATCACAACTCAGTTTGAAGATATAGATTTTTATATATTGCTTTAATTATCTTGTAAATGTGTTTTATTGGCTTGTATCCATTATAGTACATGGGAGTTATGGCAACGAGTGATAAAGTGTTTAAAATTGAATAGTAAAATGTTGATTTCATTATAATGTTAAAACTTGCTTTAGATACCTATATTTATAGCTTTACATACTGTCACACTCTAGGTATTTAATAAATCGGAAAATTTTAATGTATTCATCATTAATATAACACGTACAGATAAAATAGCTCAGATTTTTATAGTATTTATTATTTCTGGAATGCTGTAATCAATTGTTTCAATCTAATAAAATGTTATTTATTTATGAATGTCACATATTTTAGTATATTTATTTATGTCAGTGTAAAAAGTTATATTTAATTTTAATCATAAACTGGCACATGAACTTGGCCTTCGAGCACACGAGATTGGGTCGAGCAGATATTGCAGGAGATTGGTTGCTCCGAGGACGATATTCATTGAAACAATTAATATTATCGTGTAATAAACCTCATATTTTCCACTTACTTCATCTATATCTGTAATGTTTATTGTTACCACTTGTAATAACAATTGCTTAGGACGTACTCTATAAATTAATATTCTAAACTATATATAACTGTTAAAAATGGAGAATAAGAAAAATATATGATATTATAATTTAGATACTAGCACGTGTTTTATTTACTATTGGCTTCACTAGTTTTGGCAATCAATTTAAAAAAGTTAATCTAAATTTGGTAAAAGGGGAGTTTCCCGATTTCAAAGATTTTATTTGCAGAAAGTGTATAAATTTTCTAAACAGTTTATCATAGGTAAATAGATAAAGAGTCCTAAACAACGTAGAGCATAATATCATAATACGTCGCAATTAGCTGACAGCGAAAGTGCATCATATCTATTGTAATATTGTTGTTATTTATATAATCATCATCATCATCATCATCATCATCATAGGATGATAATGAAATTAATAGGTGACTAGGTATTTTACATTTCACAATTTATACTATTGTAATTTTTCTATATTATAGCATTGAATGGTGTATTTTTAATAGTGTCTACGACAGTAAGTCTTCTAATCTCCACGAGAAATTGCCTTCGAAAAATTATATCAAGTTCCTTAGGTAGTGAAGAGAGCCATGTCACTGCCACGGCCATGACACATTCACTTTGACGAAAGGCAGTGGAAACTCTCTTCAATATCATAACGAGAATTTTCACAGTATGACACTGATGTCCTTGCTAAGAAGATAACGGTTGATGAGAAAATATTGCAACTGTATTTTTATAGTTTATAAACTATTTTGTTTTTATTATATATTAAGTACTTGTCAATGATAATGATGCAGGATAAAATAAATCATTTTTTAATGTCAAGGTAAAGGACTTTAATGATATCGTAATTTTAGCCTCTCTACAATATTAATTATTATTTTTTTTAAGTTTTGATTATTTATCGTCATCAAATAATTATTCGCGCACAGCTTTAATAATAATTATTTGACATAAGAATTAATTATTAATTTAAGTAGTACGTCTACTATATCTATGTATTTAATTGTTTATGTAAATATACGATATATCATGTAAAAACTACCAAAACATACAGCAGGTTTCACAGAAATGAATTTTCGAGTTTTAAGAATTTTAAAATTACTAAACAAGCAATAATATTGTTGTTTATCGCCAATAATAAATAGATAATTGCAGGTACGATAAGTATTCAGTTTTATCATATTACAATATGTTACATGTACTAATATTACTTTTATTATTTTTAAATGTATTATTACTATTTTTTGTAATCTACAGAATAATTTTAAAATTTTTAAAAGTATTAAGAAATAATTTAATGAAAGAAAAATATCTTCTTTTAAAAACGTCTCTATTATATTTTCCACTTTGGGTCCCAATGAAAATTTCCCACGTTTTGGAATATAAATAATAAGTAACCACATGCATTTAAATATATACAAAATGAAATTTGTGTAAAGAACCGTAATTTAAAGAGAAATCGATTCAATATGGTTATAAAATTAAATCGATGTCATCGTTACTTATAAATACATTGAAGAGGACTAGAGCAGCGCGGGTTCTAGTTCATGATTAACTTCTTCCGTATACAGGGTCAATAATCAGGGGTCACGTTGTACTATGGGACCGAAGAATGTTTCGAATACCGTTAATATTAATTGTATAATATACGTATGCATGAATTTTACTGTATATTATATTGTATCAGTAATATTCTCTATTTTAAACATAAAAGAACTGCTAGTATCCCAAAAAATGTAAGCTTTTTAAAATATATAAAACAAAAATATAATTTAACGATAAATTTTGATAGTTAGTTATTCGATTAATTAGAATGGCTTCAAATGTACCTAAAAACCAATTAATTTGTACGCCTATGTTATATTTTATTTATAACGAGAAATTAAGTTAAGCAAATCTGGAAAAAAATAATATGTCAAAACTCAGAATGTCAAATAATCGGGTATATCGATAAATAAGAGAATCGAGAACATAATTCTTTATATATTTACCCCGATTTCAGTGTTTATAGGTATATCGTTAAAAATTACAAATATTATAATTTGATGTTTTTTTGTGAATTTTATTATATTGTGAACATGTCGCTCGACTATTTAAATATGCTTTAAAAACTGAAAGTTATTTCAAAACGTTCGGCAAAAATAGAGCAAAGAGATGGCCCCGGTTCTGACAGGGCTATGGAGGGCCATATTTATAATTTGTAACGCCTGTCCGCACATCTATTCGCTTATAGGTTGAAAGCCGCTTAAGGAATTTTAAAAGGCTCGTATTTGTAAGATGTTTTTTTATTTAAATTATAAATGTAGCGCAAAATGAAGAATTATACTTTGAAATGTTGAAAATTTCAAATAAATAGTAAAACAAGTTTGTGCGTTAATTCAAGTTCAAATATATTCTGTCACGAGAAGGTTCTGCAAGTCAACAACGTCATTATGCAATAAAACATTTCATTGATCAATAGAGCAGAGTGGGTCCAGCTTCTACAGTGTGTTAACGATTCTCTTCCTTCACCTTTATTGGCACTGGTCTTTGTACTTTTAACGTACTATCGAAACTTATTAATTTAGCTATTATATAAAATCTATTTTTTAACAATATTAAGTTTATAATTAATAATGGCTTTGCTCTAGCAAATGTAATAATTCTAAATGTGTAGAAAACTCCACCCAAAAAAAAAACAAAATATTTTATATTCTGATAATCATAACACTATTAACAAGTCTCACCTACCCTGCATTTGCAAATGTTATTCTCAACCTGGACGCATTTAACTCCGACTTCTCGTATGAAAACGCTAACTAAACGTTAACGATGTTTACAAAATATTACGTTTGCATTACATCTACCTACTATTTTTTTCTATTCTAATCACACTAAATTTAATAAAAATATCAATACAAAAATCTTGTCATATAAAAAAAATTACATTTAAAATTTATACGACTCATATAAACAAATGATAATAAATAAATAAATTTGCAATAACTATACTTGTTAGTAAACACATTTTAGCAACAGTAAATAGCGATAGGTTATATTTATATAACAAGTAAACATTGCACCTGTGCTCGTTGATGTTTCAGGTTCACTTTCAGTATTTGCCAGTTCTGTCATCCAATACTGTGGATACACTGTCTGTGTCGGCAAGTCACTTTGGAAGGTTCGATTGGTTTAAAACGTATATTTATATAGTGCTACACTGTTTATCGTGTGTGCTCTCGCGCAACACCGGCTTCGCATCGACGTCGACACGCGCTCCCCGTAGCGAGCAATCAGTGACTGACTGACTGAACGCTCCGTAGTGCCGGACCAGTTATTATGCGCCCACCGTTGCCATCAATAACTTCTGTAGCACGTGGGACTCGGTATGCTGAGGGACTCGCCGTGATATCTCACGCAGGATATGCTATGTACATCTCTTATCGGTGCATCATGGTAAAAGCTGATGAATCATCACAATTAGATTTCGCGCATGACATCAGCGGTGCGCGTCTTTGTAAACAAGAGGTTCTAAACGAGTCAGCACTTCGGCGCACAAGCTTTTAAGTCAGTCTTCACCGGTGCCGATGGCTATCAGCATAAGCCAATTTGCAACTATAATTCATATGAACATTCCAGTATGGTATTGTGAACTTGCGAAAAGTTATTTGTTTTTAAAGCGGCTCTTTTGTGTCACGTACATTTTGACGATTTGAGATAATGAGACTACATTACTGTATACTAAGAGATATTTGAACATTGACTAAATCTATATATTTATTAAAAGTATTATAAGTTAAGTCTATTTATTTATTATTTTTTTTTATTTATTATTTTGATATTTTAATAATATTGAAAAATCTATATTTGTAAAATGTAATATTTTAATAGTTATAGGTAATTGGTATGTTGCTAATAATTTATATTTCTGATGTGCCGTCATTGCGTATGAATTTAAACTGTTTACACAACGGGTAAACCCAGGGAAATTTCGTTTTATAAATAATACGAGTACCTACGTTATAAAAAATAATACAATAATATATGATCTTAGTAAGTCTTAAAGTACTTAATTTAGGCCTATAATAGGCCATACCTACATGTAGTAATAACACTGTTTGAGAATACCTCGTATTCTTATCAATTTAGGTCATACTGGTGCAATGTTGTCTTTATACGCTTTAAAAACATATTTCCAGTAATATACTATAACACTTTAGATGCTATGTCAGCTTTGAGACCATTAAGGCTTATATTTCGTGTCACTCGGAAGTCGTCAGGCATGTTTAGCATGTTTGCCGTACTTAAAGATTGCATTCTTGTAGAGAGAAGTTAAAAATTAACAACAATGATGGATACATAGGTGCCTACTATATTGGTACATTGTATATATGACAATTCAATTTTTACACACGGAATGATGTACAGGTCGCGAGGCTTAAGCTAAGCTTTAAATTTGTTTGAGTGATTATAAAAGAGAGCCAGAAAAACACTTTTATAAATAAATATTATCATTAGTAATCAATATTGTTTTATAAAGAAAATAACAAGTATATACATACATACACAACAATAAGAATTATAGGGTAGTGGAGAAAGGAGAGTTCTAACATTAATGTTAGGACTCTTCTTTCTATACTTACAAAGAAAAAAAAATCTTTAATTTATTCTAATCAGTTAGAAGTCAAAATTTCTTAGAAAAATGGCTTCTTTATTATTAATTTAACGTAAAGGAGCCGTAGGCAATATAATTTTTTACGCATATAAATCAGACCACCTGCAATGTGCGCAGATGTGTGTGTCCTTTTTCCATAAAAAAAATATGTTTTTGGATATATCGAACTTTTAATTTATATAAAAATATTTTTTATTTTTTATTGTCGTAAAAAATATTAATTTATCTAATTTGAAAAATGATATTGTTTAATGTAATCTAAATTAATAATATGTCGGCTATCAGAAAAAGCTAGCTAGCTGAAAATAATTACTTAACACAACAATAAGGATTATAGGGTAGTGGAGAACGGAGAGTTTTAACATTAATGTTAGGACTCTACTTTCTACACTTTCTAAGAAACAATTTTCTTTAATTGTTTTAGCTAAAAATTATACAATCTATTGATTTTCTATAATAAAATATCTCATATTAAAATGTGTAGGCTTATATTTAATAGGAGTCGTTATATCCACTTTATACGTTGTTTTCTTAATGCAAAACGTAGTTTTTTCTTTTGAAATTCGAGAAGTTCTATGTTAGCTTACGGTGGATGTAAATTTTATAACACATAAACATGTCACTACTATGTTACATGTAACTTTAGAAGAGTTTCTATTATTTTTATTTTCAGTCGCTCTTTTGCAGAATATAAGATTTTACGGACATTTTATAAATTTATAGAAGTAACTTTTTTCTTATACTTTATAGAGGAATATTTGTTATTATTAACTGGACTTTCCAAAGCTCCACTCCACAATACAGTTTTGCACGGGAAGGTTTTGGGTACACGCGGAGGAATTTCAGTTTTATTAATAGTAAATATGAAGAAGCACATTATTTTGCCAAAAAATATATGTAATAGTTATCTACTTATATGATATTAAATATTGTTATATCATACTTAACACTAAATATGAGCCAGCTTATTAGCAGTAAAAATTCTTCTGTAACTACCATGGCGCCAAAACCTAATAGCTTTATTGTAAGCAATGAACACACCTACCACGTCATTTATGAATTGGAAAAGTAAACGAGATGGATGTGCTAATTTCGTCGATGATCATACTTACCTTGGGTAAGGTCAATAGCAGTACTAAACACACGTAATATACAAACACAGCTCATTTAATTTTTTATTATTAGATAACACTTAAGAACTATAGACTGATGTCCATTTATAATTGAACGCTCTTATATTATATCAGTAGGTAAAGCGGAAAGATAACATCAAAGGCAGTCATTAATGTGATAAATGACAATTGTCTTGTCTTTTCTGAACAATATATGCCATCGAGACTTGTGCAATACTATTCCGCGCCTGCTTATAGCCATTAAGAATTATTGTCAGCGACGTTATTGATATTTGAATTGAATGCTTCCATAGACGCCGCAAAGGTATCATATAGATCGATCAGTAGATAAGTATTCTTGTTATGGTGCAAATTATGGCTGGATTGCACAGTGGCGCCAGTATAATTAATAATTAATTAATGGAACAACACTAGCTGTCATTTATGTATTTTTAACTTTTAAAAATAAAAAATAAATAAATGACAGTTTGTGTTTTTGGTCATTTGGTTCTCTTCAGGCTGTATGCAAAACATCAGTTCAGTTCTTAATTTATGGCGTTACGAGCGTGCCAGTTGAGCACTAATCACTTCGCAAATGTCACGTTGTATGAAGAACACACAAAGGTGATTGTACGGTAAAAAAGAGATTATATTACACAATAGGAGAATGCATGTCAAAAAGAGATCCAGTTGGAATCACTTCACCTATAAAATAAAAACGCAAAACATGTATAATTCTTATATACAACGCTACGCACATATCAATACTGTTAACACGTGCACGTGACACGTAATAGTGCGTACGTAAAACGCAAAAATTACTAATAGTAAAGAAACGTTTAATCGCTATTGATGTCTTTACCGACGAGTGGCGCACGCGCACCTTAAATAGTAATACACACGGTGATGTCTGTTTCTCGAAGTTGACAAGCGATGATGCGTCACTATCACAAGCTGTCACACGCTGTGAGCTTAGCGTTATAAAATCAACACTTATTGCAGAGCCACCCACGGATACGCCCCCATAGGAAACACGAGTATAGCCTCTCTATAGAAAACAAGAGACAAATTAAAGTGGGTACCTATGATAAATTATACATAACATTATTTTTTGAGGTTAGAATTTGTGAATAAGAAGTATGAAGAAATGTTTTTTTTTAAACTAAAGTAAGAATATACTTATATATAAAGAATAAAGATATGAAAAACATTCCAACAAGAAGTTGTGTACATACATAGTATATTTTGTAAATATGATTAAAATTTACCACATAGATATATTTTTTCTTTCAATATTTTTTACTAAAGAAATACAGTTTGTCATGTTTTCTCCACTAAATATATTAAGCAATTTTATGAGCGAAAAATATCTATTTGACATGCTTGTTTTCTTGAATAAAAACTTTTCTATATTTAGTCTATTAAATAATACTTTTTATACATTTATTTAAGGAAGCTAAGATCAATTTGCAATGCTTTACATAAATAACATGCAATAAGAACCGTACTATATCTTGATAAATCGTTCATGGTTAAATCTAACAACGTGTTCCATCCACGATGAATTCATCCATGCAATCGATTAGCAAAATCATATCGTCATAAGTTATTTAAATCTGTAAATAAATATTGGTTGTGTAAAGCATTACGTCAGTTTTTCCTTTGCTATTAATATAATATGTTTTCAAATGGAGAGCATACGTTTACATTGCATTACATTCTTTAAATATACAACACACATTTAACACAAATAGTAAGAGAAACACAATTTACTCATAAATATTTTACTTCAAAGTCTAGTCAATACGACGTAAAATATTTTTCAAGATGCTAATATTTAATATTATCAATTCTTTTTACCTATACTGTATTCAATATGAAACAATGGTTATTTAGCATTCATAACATCTATGATTCCATATATAGAGACAAAATATTTAAATTTAAATTATCTGTCTTTAAAAAAAAACAGCTTCACGCTGTACCCCGCACACAGCAGGGTAGACAGAGGGATCTTAGTGTTAAGACACTCCCCACTTCGACGCCAGAGCGAAGAAATGAAAATATAAATTTAAATAAATAATTCATCTGCTCGAGTGGGGATCGAACCCACAACCAGTCGGTTTTACAGTCACACTCTGTGCCCCTACGCCACGACTGGCCTCTAACGAAGTAGTGTCGAAAGCTTGCAATTTTCACGAGCATACATTAAAGTATTCAATAAAAGATTTAGTATTTCATAAATAATTTTATATGACAAACCTGCTACAGTGATAAAATATATGCCACTTTAAGAGAAACATTTTATAATTTAAGTTTTTATGATGTAATGTGAAGCATTTTTTTGTCCATATGTTGTAAATAAAAATGATTAATTAAGAGTGTTTTAAAAATAAATATTAATACACTTTTAAAACGAAACTGAAATTTTAAAAAACTTTCCAATGGTTTCCACTGCACCTGTATTATTCCATCCATCCATCAGTCCTTTGAAGTCAACTGCTGGAAATAGACCTCCTCTTTTGTTCGCCTCTCCGTCTGGACCTGAGCCTTTTGAATCCACTAAGACATTAAGGATGGAGATCGGATGCACAGTTTACGCTCTCCCTTCATAAGACCAAGGATATGTTCAGAGAGCTCCTAAGGTTTACTACTGGAGGTGGTTTTGCAGAACTTTGACCGCGTAACGACCGGTGTAACGCGTAAATATAGCGATTGGATTTAGCGATGGATTTGCGAAACCATTCCGTCACTCCAGCTGAAAGGTCTTGAATTTTGAAAGGTGTTGATATTGATATTTGACGGCATTTTTACCATCCGGTAATCGCTAACGGCTTTAACCCTCTTCGTATTTGTCCGTAAAAATAAAGACTTTCGCTATGAGTTAAAAAATAAATTACACAAGTATGTAATTTTAATAATATTTTTTAACTTAAAATCCTGTAGGTCATATTTTTTCATCATCAGAAGCCTAGTTTTAGAAAATAATATATACTGTTTATTGAAACAGTGCCAATACCTCTAAACCTTCAAACATATGCACGCAAACGAAATTCATTAAAAACGATTGTTATGACTTCTTTATAACCGTTCCGTCATAAGTCTTATAACGACAAAAATATTGCCTATTTTCTTGAAACATTCTTCAATTCTTATGAAATACTTATATCATTTTTAATAGATTATTATTTTATATGATTGTTTTATTTTAAACTATAAAACAGGGTACGACACCATTGTTGTAATTATGAAATTGAGATTGGGAGAGACTCGTACCTATATTTGGAATCCTTGGATCTTTGCCACCTTCCTCGGTCCGATCTCATATTATTCTATGATAAATACGAGTATTCTTATAGGAGAGATTTAACTGCAATTTTACCAGAACGATAGTATGAATATTTATATTGTTTCTCATATATGAATATTTTAAACAGACGTAGATCGGACCGAGAACGAACTCGGCACTCTAGAGTCAATCTCCCCTTAACATTAACTTTTCCCGGCTAAAGCTCAAAAAGGGTAAATTTTGTGACATACATAAACAACATATCGTCGGCGTGATAGTTCTGGTTTGTTGTGCGGTAAATAAAAATACATAACATATAATTTTATACCTATAGATATATGTTTGTATCGTTCTCTTCTTTTATTGAACAATACCAGAATATTACTATTTAATTATGTACTGTTTGTGACATGCACGAGTTTTACATTGTATATATGGCGTCACTACATGCAATATAATACGTTCGTACGTGGGTGCAAATTCTAGTCGCCGCTTGGTTGGTGGAAACCAAAGCTTTTATACTTCTATAAGAAAGAAGAGAGTTATTACGCTAAAAGCTAAAACATATACACTATATTTAACAATTGCAGCTTATATATAAAATATAACTTTTGTATCGTTTTATTTTCACGATACCTACTTTTGTTCAAAATTTTCTTTTTTCGATTTCAATGGACAATACAATTTTTTTTCATTCCTCGGTGTAGGCGACCGAGAGTCGCCGTGTGAGTCTACTAATGATTAATATCTCGATATAAAACCACTGATGACCTTTCGTCTCAACAATAAATGGAAATAGTAAAGGGAAATCTGATTGTCGAGCAGGTAACGGCGCCGAAGTTCCCAGTGGTGATCAAGATCGGGCACGCGCACAGCGGCGTGGCCAAGGTGAAAGTGGACTCTTTGGCCGACTTCCAGGTACTGTACGCTCACATCCATTATCTGCACATTGCAGTTTCAGTTGCAGACTTGTACACAATCAACTGATAATGTTCTATAGTTGCTTTGTTCTGCAGTCACGTTTAAGATTAGATACAGTATAAGAATGTAATATTATGTATTATTTTATTAAGATTTATTGTTATCATTGTTGGTTTTGTTGTTGATATTATTATTCTTTAAACAAATATTGATACGTAATTTCTCCGAAGTTTTCCTATATTTTGTAAAGTTAATAATTTCCGTTCCGTTATCTAGTCTAGTACATATAATAAATAGATACATGCTTCTGTTGTTACAAAATTTATTGATAAAAAAGTGTGTTTCTTATATTATTGCCTCAGTGTTAGTCCCTTTATATGAATTGTGTTTTACTTTATTACGAAAACTGAATTCAACTCCACAAATGTGTATGGGTTAATGTTGTATTTAAAATATGTATGTGGATAATATTACGTATATAAGATCTTAGTAGATCCTTATAATAAATTCGTTTATTGACATTTTCCAATATTTTTTTACTTATTATACAATTTTTTATCGTTTTCAGGATATAGCTGGTGTAGTTGCCATGCTGGGTACTTATTGTACCGTGGAACCGTATATTGATGCTAAATATGACATTCATATTCAAAAAATTGGTACTAACTACAAGGCGTTCATGTAAGTTTTGTTTGTTTCATGTACCAGGGTATTTAGAGAAAGCTTATTGTTAAGATAATTTCTTCCCCATTTTCCGCCCAATTTCCGAGACATTGCATATTGCACTTTATTTTTTTACGAGCGCGAAATAAAAAGAATTAATTCCTCTGAATGAATTGAACCCCATATTTCTTCGTTTTAATCTTTACTTATTTGAAAAAATACTAATAAGATCTTTGATTTTCGCAATTATTTTTACACACATTTTAAATGAACCACCGTGACCAATGACTACCTCAAACTGTTCGAAACGTCGCGTCGAGTTTCCAAAAATGTATAATACTAAATATCCGCAAATATTCCGGTTAAAGAATTTCTCTTAAAATCTTTTAAATACTGTTTACCATTTACCACATTTTCATGGCAAATCGCCTGTTAAAAACATATATTGGCACATCTAAAAAATAATTATATATTCCATGCAGGCGTTTACAATTGCCTATATATTTTTCCTACAAATTTACAAATTCCTAGTACCTAAATATATTTGAGTTATTGTTTTATATTTCAACTAAATATTTTTAGGCGCAAGTCTATATCAGGGAACTGGAAAACCAATCAAGGATCCGCAATGCTAGAAGCTATCGGCATGAACGACAGATACAAAATGTGGATTGATGAGGTAAAATAAATATATACAATATATACGTAAGATATACAAAAAATATACAATAGATAACTATACTCGAATATCCAAGAAGGCATAAAATGACTAGACAGCCATGAGCCAACACTAAACAGTCATCCAATTAATAACTTCTTGGATATTCTTGCATATTCAGTGTCCCAACAATTATATCGAAGTGACGAATTCCACCTGTCTAAATTGTTTCACATATTAGTCATTATGCAAACAACCTGTGACTATATTAATTTGCTTTCATAATTCTGTCAATTTCTGTAACAATGGATATATATGTTATCTATATATATAAAATCGAAAGGTCACTCACTCATCACGAAATCTCAGAAACTACATGTGCTAGGAATCTCAAATTTTGCATAGGTGTTACTTATAGGACGTAGGTGCTCGCTAAGACGGGAATTTGCAATATTCGACTTCTAAGGGGTTGTTTTTGGAGTCGAAAGTTTGTATGAAACTTCGTTACTACAAATGCTAGAAGTCTCAAATTTTGCATAGACGTCACTAGGACGTAGTCATGAAGACAGAAATTAATAATAACATATTTCACGCGTGTGAAACCGCGAGCGGGTCGCTAGTATAATATATGATGTTAATTATTGAATATGTATGTATGTACGTATGCATTCTTAAAAGATTATTTGCAGTAGTGGATTGTTTATTATGGAATTATATTAAGTACGGGCAAATAGAACTAAGCAAGTTGATGGAACTAGAGAGGGGCCCCAAGCGGCAAAGTATATATTAAATTTAGGTTTATGTTTCATAATATGGATATTATTCAATTAATAGTCTTGCAATATAATTATGTACAATGTACATATATTTATATTAAAATTATCTTTTTATAGGTGAGCGAAATATTTGGGGGTTTAGAAGTTTGCGCTCTGGAACTGGTAGTGGGAAAAGATGGTCGCGAACACATTATCGAACTGAACGATTCTGCCACTTCATTCATGGGAGACTCGCAGGAAGAGGATCGTCGTTATCTCGCAGAGCTTGTCTTCCAACGTATGCAGGTAATACAGAAATTTTATAAAATAATATTACAGTTAGTATAATACGCATATTTTACGTACTACTTATATGCCTAGTTCTTTGTATTATATTGGCCAAAATTTGAAAATATGTCGTTAATAAATGGAAATTGAATATAAACATAATTAAGTTTGAAAATAGTATAGTAGACAAAGATTGATCTTATCAATTAATAAAATCCACTATCGATGTCAGGAAGGATCATTATTCGAATATTAGCACCATTTTTTAGACGTTCATATGTAGGAGGGTTGACAGGCATCTTGTCCGTACTGCTAATCGAAATGCAAGGATTCAAGAGTCTTATGGCAACCATGAGCTTTATCCCCCTCTTTCAACAAGCAACAGTTCAAGAATTGTATTTGTCTATATTGCAGTCCGTATGCCGCCCCGGCATCACGAAGACGACGTCCCGGAGCTCCGTGTCGGGCAGCGGCGCGGCATCGCCGGAGGAGCGCGGAGGGCCGGGAGGGGTTGGGGGCGCGGGTGGTCCGCCGAGTGCGCCCCCGCCGGCGCCACTGGCCGCCGCCGCCAGCATCGACCGCCCGCTGCCGCCCATCCCAGCCGAGCCCGCGCAGCCGCCCCCGCCGCCGCTGGCAAGGAGGGACTCGCAAGGTAAATTACATGTTAAATAACTATAATTAAAAAATAATATGCCGACACATCTATCAGTAATTTGTTACATCTTTCAGTTTGAAAAAGAGGGTATATTGTTGAAACTGTTAGACTGATTTTTAAAAATATAGCTACGCTGATATAAGAATCATAAGAACCCTTATGATTCTTATATCAGTATTTTTATATTTTTTTCTTCTGTACGTGTGTGTATCACACGATTCGACCATCCAATAGCATTGGGATATCATATAAATCATCTAGGCTTCATAATATAATTGGACCCAGTGGCGCTTCATAGAAATCATAAAATGTAATATTTATTTAAAATATCATATTTATTATAACAAATACAATATTCAACAGCTTCACAATCGTCGACGGTGTCGTCCGTTTCGGCGGCCCCGAGCACGGCTAGCGCTGCGCCGCCGCCCACGGCTGCGAGCACCGCGCGAAGCGGCTTCGCCCGCCAGGGCTCCCTTAGCGCCACTCTCACGGAAGACGCTGAGGACACTATGAAGAACTTACGCAAAACATTCGCAGGCATATTTGGAGACATGTAACAATATAACCGCCGTTCCTTAGAAAAAAAGGTTCAAGATAACAAATAATTTTGTTAACTTAGTCACTGATACTTACACGACAATCAGCTAGCCTCTGTATTTGTTTTCTTCTATTAACTATACTGTTTTTTGGTATGTTACAGTATATTATAAAAAACATAGCAAATAAATTTTAATACTGTTATAAATAATACGTACAAACGATATGTTTTGTTTCTACTTCAATAAAGAGTAACAGCAATTAAGCTTACGTGTGATACGACCAAGTTCCAAATTAAATAACCTAATACCTTATAATCACATATAATATTTTAAGTTATAAAACAATAAACTGAAACTTTAACCATTTAATTGAACAGAGGTTATTATTACTTTTGTAATTTAACAGCACAGATTTTGATTTTTACAGGACACACACATTGATGCCTTGCTTAAAGATTCAAGGTCAACTTTGTTCGTTTTAATTATTTTGACCGTTTAATGAACGAATTTTGATAACAGCTGTGACCGTCAATTTACTTATACACTATTAATTATTAATAGAAAAGATTACATTAAACTTCCAGCTACAATATCAAAATATTAGTATACAATATACCTAAGTTAAAATTTAAAATCTTATAATCGGTTCTTTATTTACTTGTTTTTGTAATTATGATTCTGAAATAATTTAACATCTATTTTAATTTTATGTGCCGTATTTAAGTATGAAAGTTGTATGTACTATTTCTTTTGTTTTGCCTTCCTTAATAAGTATTATTTGATTTACTTAGATCCAGAAACGAATAGCAATTCTATAAGCATAGGATTAATGTTAAATAATGATAGATTTTTTACAATAAGTTTATAATAAAAGTACGAATCAACTGAGCTACATTGTGATCGAGTCCGTTCTGTGCGCGTCGCGTTGCGTCCTGCATTAGAAATTAATAGAAATTTCCTCTGTAGCGAACTTTTTACTGACTTTTATAGTATCTTTAATGTTGTGCTGTTCACTTCTTACTTGAAGCTGTTGTAGCGAAAAAATCTACGGTAGAGCGTGTTTTTATTCTACAAATATGAATAATGAAATCAATTACCTTTACTGTTATTCGCTGGCTTACTATTCTAATGCTAAAGTAATAAGGTAAAATATAATAATATGGGGAAACCTGACATTCCTTGTGAAATTGAAAGCAAGTACCATAATTTTGGTTTAATTTTAATAGAAAATAACACGATAACAAATAAACATTCTATATAATTTATTAATCTCAGAAGTAATCAAAGAAATGTTACGATGGAAGCGAGCGCGAGAACCATTGTTAGCCCAAAGCTTAGACTACTGGGAAGACAATCAGTATAGGAGGATAGAGGAATTGTTGGAATCTGGAGTGCGAGTGCGAGATACATAAGACAATATTGTTGAATGCAAAATTTATCCACATTTTATATATCTTATTACTAGTTGTATCTTGTAGGTCATAGGATTAGTATTGTTGTATTTGTGTGTTTCCTCACGCAATGTCTAGTCATGCTTAGAAGTTAATTTATGTACTTAGCTAAATATTCTCATAACAGCAATATGTTATTAGTTTATTATTAACAAATGTTATATATTACAGTATAAGTTTAATGTAGATATTCTTTTAATACCAGACAAATTGTGAGGTAATTTAAAAATGAATGCGAACAAATTAACGACTTCAGTGTCAACAGTGTCGGAGTGTGTTTAAATAAGAAGGGGGTTTTTTCATTGAATTTTAACAGAAATGTAACATCAAGCGAGCGAGCATGTTTTTATGATTCGTGAGTTTCAACATAATCGCAATGCATTATAACGTGTGACTATTATTTGTTGTTGTTGTTGTTGTTCTTTAATTATGGCGATCCGAGCGTGCCAGTTCAGCACTAATCACTTCGCCAATGTCACGTTGAATGGAAAACACCTATTATTTGTCATATTCATAGCTTAGTGTCATTATCGAAATATGATATAGATATATCATATTTATTGTGACACCCTGGAAGAATAAAATGAAAGATTATTCCATAATGTAAGAAAGTTACTACGAAGAATTCATGAAAGTTTCCGGTTAGTGCTTTAGCTAGTATTTATAGTATTTCTACATATTACCTCACATTGTCATATTAAAGATAATATTTGTTTTTAAATAATTTTAAATAATTGTATCTCAAAGCAAAATCTGGACGGGGCTGGGTTGGAACCCTAGTTTATTAACCGACTTCTGTAAGAAAAGGAGGTTATCAATTGGACTATTTTTTATTAGGATTTTTTAATAACTTCATGTAATTATAATAGTAAACATATTTAGAATCGATGCGTTGTTATTATCCTTTACGTTATGTACCTATCACTTGTTATCACAGTATGTTTACAACGAATATAGTATACATAGTGATGTACAATGCAAGGGCCAGATTTTTAGACAATCATTTATCTTGAGAACTGTTCCAAGTTATTTAATCAGTTATCCTATCCTACAAGGATACACCTCAAATAACTGGTACTGAGGCCTTCATAATACCTGTTGTACATGCTATATAATACAATTAGATTATATTTATACATACATACGTGCACTCGTAGCTAAATTTTGACACAATTTAGATATAATTAATAAGTGTCTATGAAATGCGCAATTAGATGACTATAATTAACATATATGGTGGTACGTTAAATGATTGTATGTCGTTGAGTTTGATGTCGATAAATTAATTTTATATTAGACTGTTCTGCGTTTATGATAAATAGGATAAATAATATTAACAATAAATATAATGCTGTTGTTGTTGTTGCTAAACAAGTTATACAAACCTACTCATATGGCACGCTAAAGGATTTGTCACGATCTAAATATTTTGCCATCACTGAAAATCAAAATCAAAAATGGTAGTTATACAGGGTGGAATTGTCAGCACCACTTTAAATGAAACCACAGTTTTAACTACTCTATAAAAGCCTAATATAATTCGGCAAAAAAAAATTTCGCAAATATGAAAAAGTTATTTTTTCAAACAAAATAAACAATAAAATTATCGTTTTAAAATAAAACGCCATTTGTATAGTATAACATAGGCACGCACACACTTACCTGTCAAATCGGAAACGTCGCACACCTATGTGTGCGTCACACGAAATACAGGTATGGATAAAAATCGTGAAATGAAAAAAAAATCCTACGTCCAAACTGTTGAGGTACCTTGATTAATTTCTTAAGTGTGGGTTTGAAATATATTACCCTATATGCAGTTTCAATAAAAGAAGCGCTGCCTCTTCCACCCTGTATAACACAAGCATTCTTATCGTGACAAGAACTTTAGCGATTATAAAAGAGATATGAACTGTCATGGGCTTATGAAATATTTATCTGACAATGTATTGTTGCAGTTGATATTTTTTAGGCAGGCAATTACAAGTTTTAATTATAGAACCTTTGGTATTGAAGCAATAATATTTATTTAATTTAAAATACGTGACACTCATATCTCTTAATATAAAAAAATATTATAATGGAATTTGAATGCATGTTAATCTATATTATAATAAATATATATTAAATAAATACCTCTTTTGGTAACTCAATAATAAATATGCGTTTTATTCAATGTTTTTTTTTTTTAATAAAAATAATTATAAATTGTATTACAACAAAATATTTAAAATATATCAAAGATGATTCAACGGTATCCGACAGGATCCATGCCGGTGTTCAAGCTGTAGTTGCGATACATGCCCGCGGCCGCGAGGCGGTTCGTGAAGGTTTGGCCGGCGGGAAAGAACACAGACGGCACTGAGTGGTAACCTGTAAACATTTGCTTTAATCATGCAAATCGACGAAAAATTAAATAAAATCTTATATCACTTTTACTAATTAATATATTTTTATTGTTTTTATTCATGTTTTCTCTGTTTAGATTGAGAAAATCCAATTGTAATTTAAATATATGTACTTTCACTTAGTAAACTCAACGACAATCTAACCGGGGCAATAGGAAAAAATTGAATATAAATATTAAATTCCGATTAATTACCATTATTTTACAGTGACAGTGACAGTGGCAAGCATTACTAAGNAAAGATGATTCAACGGTATCCGACAGGATCCATGCCGGTGTTCAAGCTGTAGTTGCGATACATGCCCGCGGCCGCGAGGCGGTTCGTGAAGGTTTGGCCGGCGGGAAAGAACACAGACGGCACTGAGTGGTAACCTGTAAACATTTGCTTTAATCATGCAAATCGACGAAAAATTAAATAAAATCTTATATCACTTTTACTAATTAATATATTTTTAATATTTTTATTCGTGTTTTCTCTGTTTAGATTAAGAAAATCCAATTACAATTTAAATATACTTTCACTTAGTGAACTCAACGACAATCTAACCGGGGCAAGAGGAAAATTGGATAATTGGATCTCCGATTAATTACCATTATTTTACAGTGGCAGGATGGAACCTTCCAACTACACCGTAAAATATACCTAGCAAACATTACTAAGGATGAGTAAATGAAAATCACCTGCATAGATATGTCACTAATTTTTATTAAAAAAAAGTGAATTCCTTAAATTAAAACAACACTTGACTTGTTCACTTAAAACACAAATTATTACTTAAAAACGACTAAAACAACAAACAATAAATAAAACAATCGCACGAAAAACACTTATTTTAGCGGCGGGTCCATGGCGGTGTTTAGTGAGTAATTACGGTACATTCCCGCACTTGCCAGATGGTTTGAAAAGTTCTGGCACTTGGGGAAATATGTTGATGGAACAGAATACCAGCCTATAATACAATAATATAAAAAAAATCACTGATACTTTTCTTTTGGTTGAGTCATTTCGAATTTACATGGTATAATCATATACACATAATGTTATTTTTATTTTTTATAAATATTTAAATACTTACAGGATGCAAAAATATTTTATTAAAAAAAAATGAGATGAGATGAGAAAATATGACATCTTTCTTTCTTACCTAATATGTAACAAGTATAATTAGTAGAGGACTTACCTGGTGGATACCATCCATACTCGCTAGCTGAAGTTCTGTAGAAGGGATGCTGCTTGCTGACTTGAGAACCATAACCGTTGAACCAATCTAAACAAGTAGAAGTAATAATATATAAAAAAAAATACATAATAAATATTATTTTCTTAGTTTTGGGAAAAAAAATTGTAGAACTTCCACTTAACAAGTAGGTACCTAATAGGTCTTTACTTAACTACACGGAGATTATTTACCACCAAATATATTTCAAGAAACAAATACAGTGTTCAATGTAATATATTTTCATTTTATTGTCTTGAATTCATTAAAAAGATTATTGCCCCTAAATGTCAATATTCTCTACCCGCATAGACTGCGTTGTACCAACATTTAAAAATACCTACTAATTGATTAAGTACATACTATGTATAATATAATTCATATTATAAACAATGAATTAAATTTCTCCAATTTGAAAAGATGTCAAAAGACATGTTTTCAAACAGAACAACATTGCCAAATTCCTATCTAAACTAAAAAGTATAGATAGAAATTTGACACTGTGACTGTGACGCTCCTCTAGACCTGCTCGAGTGTATGAATAGTGTCAAGAGACTTCATTCTCCGCTTTTCGCCTAAATTCGAAACATTGCATTTTGTGTGGTGGAACTACGTCGCATAATAATATCTGAAATATTCTATAATTTGAATATTATTTTTAAATAAACTAAGCATACTGTTTTATACGTACGAGGATGTTCAAATCTTTTCGGTAGATTACAAGTGACCAACATATCAGATGTCTTCAACTCGGGCTTGGCGATTTCATCTTGCAAGCATGCTCTATCTGTACAGGTAGCAGAGCAATAGCCAGGCTGTGCAGGATTTTCAGACTTTTCCGCAATACTCATTATCAAAAACAAATACAATTATTAAAAATTAACGAAGCGAAGTTTTACTTGCTTAATAGGCATCGAAATTCTAAACTAAATATCTCGTTTCCTTGGAAACGTATTACGTGGCATGACATTTCAAATTTAATCTTGAAATTGAATAGTTTGTAGTTGATTTTATTAATCTAAGTTTAATAAAATAGTTCAATATATATTTAAGCTAAAAGAAGGAAAACATAAAACTTATTTCAAATAATTTACTACTTGATAGCAGGGGCCTAATAAGTTTAAGTATTTAAGTATAAGTATTTGGTTCTTATTTTTATTTGCTTGGTCAGGTACGGCCAATGTAGTCGATGAGTCGTGGCTACCCTGAAGTTAGTTGCAGATAGCTGCGCAGACTTCGTTTCCAGATTTTTTTAACTTTTGTTCCCGACTCAACAATACACTAAAGTTCAGAAAACCTAACTTCAAGGTGGACACGATTTGTGGACTATACTGTACGTAAAGCACCGCGTTAAGCCACCACTTTATTCATAAAGATTTCGCGCTGAAAACAGAGAGAGGAGTGTAATTACAGTTGACATAGGGTTCTCTCTGCCTACACTATCATACAAGAATAGTGTAAATCAGAAAAAAATTACTTAAAAAGAGAACAGTGAGAATAGCTTTAGCTCTTCTTGAGTCACTGTTTAAAAATATTACCTATGATAAAATTTAAAGTAGCAAGACTAACAACGGTCTAAAACTACTGAAAACTACAAGTTATCTAATGACAAACGTATACTAAAATAATTTCGTGGATTATACTAGCATTTAAGTTTTTTTATTAAATTTACACAATATATTGTACCTACTTGATTTCATTCCTTTGAAAGTTAATTACTTGGTTTTTTAGTATCTCATCGATTATTTAGCTTAAAAATGAAAAATATAATTTATCAATTTAAAACTATTTAATTTTCAGAATATTACTTTCTATAAGGAAACAATACATATTGATACATATACATATAGATTTATCAAAGATTATATGAAGATTAATAAAAGTCGTAGCTTACGCAGTGTACGTTTTCACTGAGTATATTTGGTATGCATTCAAATGAATAAATTAACTCTTATCACCAGTATCGTGACGAACAGACAACAATTGAGTGGGAGCATATCAAGTGCCCTGTAACCATTATAGCGCTATTGCTTTTATAATTCACTATACGCAAACAAAACGTGGATTTAAAATTTAATACTTTTTCACAATTTACTTGTAATATTTAAAAAAATAATACAATTTATGCGATACGTCACTGTGACAATTTAATTAATAATTATGAAAACTATCACAATTGATCAATCGATAAACTTACAAGTGGTGAAATTTGAATTGGATTTCTCTTCTTTATTTGAACCAAAACCGAAGGATGAAAATAAGAAGAAATATAAGAAAATTAAAGTACCTCACATAAACTGCAACAAACAACAAAAACACATTCCTCCTCCTCCAATAATAATCCAAAAGGTATAATAAAGATTCTAGACCAAAACAAGTAAGAAAATGATTAATTAAAGCGACAATAAAAACTTTTCCTATATATTATGTATTTGGTTCACAGAAACGGGATGTGAAAGACCTAATAGAAGACTTATTAAATGAAATTTATGTAGATCAACGAGACTGGGGTAGTAACAGTGCCGGTGAATGTAGCCAAGGGTGAGTGGACATTTTTATTTTAAGTTATCTACTCGCGAATTCGCCTGCTTGAAAGTAATTTAACTTTTTTATTTATTGACTGAGTAAAATAAAACTAGATGTTAATGGAAATTCACCAAAATACGATATTGAAAACTAAATTTAAATTGGTTTAGCCGTTTCTGAGTTTACTATACATAACCACAAACAAACAGACAAAAAAAATAAAAATCATTGTTTTGCATCCTATTACGTTGATAAATGTTCCTATAACAATATTTATGTGCAGACAACGATCAATTACATTTTTATTATATGTAGATATAGATATAAATATATATTTTAATTTTGTATTGTTTATTGGTTTCACTAAAAAGATACTTATTCCCCAAAACAGGTCTACAGCAGGATCTTGTACATCATCGCGTTGTGGAGAGCAAACAGACGTTATTGAACGTAGTTATTTAGAATCTTTAGGTAACTAGCCAAAAATAATATTGACATATCTAAAGGAGAATGTTAAGCTATTGTATAATTTGAAAAATCATGTTATATTTTTATGATTCTTAGATTTCCAAGATCTCCAGGAGCAACATATTGAATGGAATAATAATTTGCGAACAACAGGAGAACGGTTAGCAAAATGTTTACGGATCCGAGACCGATTGTATCGACAACAAAAGAAACTTTGCGCAGCATTCACAGTGCTTCTTCATCATATAAGTATGGACTGTTTCGTATTCGCTATGGTCATAATATGTGTTATTTGATATAATAATGTCATTATTCACACGTATGTGTACGTATACATAAATAATAATAATAAAAATACAAATAGGTAGGCTTTATATATTTATGTTTGTCACGGAAATTAAAAACGTTTTTAATAATATTATTAACGAGAACCCAATGACCAAATTACTTTTTAAATCAAATAAAACTTTAATAAGTTTATATGTTATAATCTATTACCGTTTATGAATAACAGATCAGGCACGGTTATTTCATTGAAGTGCTTAAAATAACACAACGCACATTAATGTATGTAGACCTAGAGTGCTTTTTACAATAGCCCCCGGTCCCAGCCTGTAACTGACGTACACAACTGTGAAATCAATAGACAACACACACAGATAGAGTCCTCGCGGTTGACTGCGCATGCCCCAATCAGGCATCTACCACGACACGCTATACGGGATTCTAACCAATTTGGTCACTACTGCTATCCGGGCATCGATTTCAAATGAAACTCACAGCGATGAATTAGTAGAGGGTGAGCAGCCCCACTACTCAGGCTCGCGACTTTCTCAGTAAACATCGCATCAGCTGGTCGACGACGCAGTCATGTTTTGAGGAAATGACATTCCTAAAACACTTTATAGTTTCTTTGCCTTTATTAAGTGTAACAAAAAGTGTCAAGTTGAATAAGCTTTAACACAAAACATAAATATGTGCTGACATAATGATTTCATTCAAACACGAGTCTGTGTATGGTGCAGTTTAAAAATATGCATTTGTTATCAAATGTACAGTTTCTACAAGACCGATGAGTGCAATTTTGAACTCTCTCAGGAACTTGGCAAGTTCTGCAAGGACTGCCCCAGGTACATTTGGAGAAAAAATGCTTAATTTACATAACGATACATGTGAGGCTAATGCCTTTTACTTGTAACTTTTCGATATACTTGGATATTTATGTTTCTAATCGATTTATTCACTTCCTGTAAATAAATTTAATTAGTGACTGGACAGAGAAATTGATACCAATTACGCAATATCGTATAACGATAGCTTTGTTAGATAGGAATAAAATAATAAAGAACTTTTTAAGCCTTTTCAAAGTAAAATTATAAATAAATTATAAAAATATTTAATTTTAAATATTTACAATACGATAGCTGGAGATACAAGTGGGCGTTTCGGAGTGACTCCTGGCAACGAGGGCCCCGGCGAGGGCGGTTTCGCAGAGTGGCTGCACGCGATGCGCCTCGTCGCACGCCTTCCCGCCGGGGTACCACAACATTTTCGCAGAAAGGTACGCATTATTTATATTGTCATCGTAATGTCAATTGTCTTTATTATTAATTAGGTTTGTAACTACATTTAGTTCATTATACATTTTTCGTTAGGTTGAAAATTTTTGACATGTTGACAAAAGTTGAAATCTGCATTATATTGAATGTAAATTAATTGTTTACATTTTATTGATTTAATAACTATTTTTTTAAACTATAGTTGTCAATCTCTCTACATGTTAGTAGAGCATACACATACCCGAATGTTACTTCTTTTTCTATGTGTTATAATTCTTTTGTAATCATATCGACGACAATTATAGCGTATGTATTTTACCATGTTTGCATTAAATATCAAGATTCCTTAATTATGTATTAATAATTAAATAGAAAATTTTCGTAACTCTTGTCAATTTCGATTATTTCAAAACATCCCCATTCACACATTAGTATTGCAGGTATATGAATACCTGAACAAATATTTATTCAGTAGGTCCTACTCGTCATATTTCTGTTTATTTAACTTATAAATGTCTATTTATATTTTATACGGTCTATTTCGACTGGAATATTTAAAAGCTTAATTACGATCTAGAACTTTAAATTAAGTAAGTCCATATATTAAGTTAGTAAGCGTACTTATAAACTGTATAAAGTTTTTTTATATTATACTAATAATGTTACCATGGCACCTCTCGCTAATAAGTATAACAATGGCCTTTTCAGCTATGGCTGACGTTAGCAGATCGACACTTGACCGCGCGGGGCATCGACTGGCCGGTCGCCGAACGTGCTTGTTTTCGAGGGACAGCCCAGCCCGATGATACTGAACTCAGCGCTCAGATCCTCAAGGTATAATATCGTCTAGTTATAAAATGGCAATATGAACTTCTAACTTTAGTAACTTAGGTTGCTATATTTCTTTATTTTAATATTTTACAGGATTTACATCGGACAGGTTGTTCTCTGTTTTGTGGTGCGGAGGGTCGGGAAAATCAAGCAATGTTACGCAGAGTATTATTAGCTTATGCCAGGTAAGTTTTATATTATTTTTATGTAAATAAAGTAATTCTTTTGCAATGTGTCTATTGTAATAGTAGATTTTATTTTCAGGTGGAATAAGGACGTTGGTTATTGTCAAGGTTTTAATATGCTAGCTGCTATCATATTAGAAGTGATGGATAAATCTGAATCAGATTCGTTAAAGGTACATATAACTACACAAATTTATAAGAGAAATATTTTTATTTTTGTTAATGGCAAATGAATTACCCTTCGTATAGGTGATGATATACCTAGTGGAAGCTGTGCTACCCGAGGGTTATTTTGCTGACGATCTTAGGGGGTTATCGGCGGATATGGCAGCGTTTAGAGACCTTCTTCGTTTAAGGCTTCCACGATTAGCTCAACATATGGATCATTTACAAAAAATATCTGATGGTTTGTGGATATATAATTATAATGTGCTTGAATACATAATTTGCGTCTGTAATTTCTAAATATATAATTTTGATGTGAAAATTCATTTAATATTTGCATTACTAGCTAACATGAAATTTTCGTAAGCATACATGCGTTCTAGGTGGCGGGGTTGAACCACCTTTACCAGATGTGTTCACAATGCAATGGTTCCTTACACTGTATGCAACATGGTTACCTCGAGATTCATTGCTGAGGATCTGGGACCTAATTTTATTAGATGGTAATGAAATCCTGTTATTAACAGCATTAGCCATCTGGGATATGCTGCAAGAGTAAGTATAGTTGGTCGTCTCGTAAAATTTTTATTTCATGTGAACGTCGTGCGTCGCTGTGAAATTTTTCAAATTAAGACAGTTTCTTTTGGAAAAAATTGATTCTAATTTACAAAATTATAAATTTAAATTTCAAGAGAAATATTAAAATAATAATTTATTAACTTTATTTTTTTACGAACATTATACTTTTTCCATAGCCGAATTTTATCAGCCAGATCTGCTGATGAATTCTATAGTTGTATGGGCGGTGGTGTCGGTGCAGTATGGGAAGCAGGTGAAGCGCTAGTTGCTAGAGTTGTCGCTTTCAACTCTGCGCCTGAGCTTCCTCGTCTTCGAAGCTTACACAGATATAGAGTTGCACCACCTGTTCCACCAAACACTCCTCCAGTTCATCATCCTCCTTTACAATCAGCGGTGTGTTTATTTGTTGCTTTATCGGTATACCGAGAAACCAAATTTTGTATAGAAACAAATTTCCGAAATAAACTAATTTTCTAGGTGCAGTCTATGACTAAACGAGGTCTACGGCTGTTCTATTCTGAAGATGAAGGTGACTCCAGCGATGATGGGAATAAAATGGCATTAGCTACGGTAATATTATTAATTTTGCTTTATATTTAAATTAGTTTTTGTATTTCTTAAAATGGCTTTAGTATTGCAAATGATTTATTTTATAGTAAAGCTACCGTTCATCTGCAGTTTCGTCTTCGTGATCAAATGAATTTCACTAACATAGTAACTAACACTAAGTATGACAGATGATACGTTGTAAGTGCCCAAGGTAACATCGACCGCCGTTAGAGTGGGATAAATTAATACCTAACAAAATATATAAGCTACATTTTCTTTAGGTTATCCCTAGACGTGAAGATCGTTCCGGTGCCGGGGATAGGTTATCCTTAGATATTGGGGCACTGAAGAGACAATATGCCCGGTTGCGAGAACGCCAACGACAGGCCCATGTCATCTTAGCAGCAGCGTGTGCTCGACATGCTGCAGGTATAATAATAATTTATACTTAATATAAATTTAAGTCGTTGACGGGATATTAGTGATTATCTCATCACAATATACTAATATAATAATCATATACTGTGCATGAAAGCGCACTGTTGAGTTCCGCCACTCAAGACGCAAAGCCTCCAGAATTCGGAGGAAAATGGGGGAACGGAGTGTCTTAACACTAGGATTCCCTCTACCTACCTGCTGTGTGCGGAATACAATGTAAAGCTGATATAGTCATTTACTATGCAATATGTATGTATTCACATGATGAGCTATGATTTGTATTTTTTTACAGTTGGTGTCCCTACTTCGCCGACATCACTTACAGTAAATAATTTACTTTTGGGTAAAAGCGCTATAGTGAGTTCAAGAGGTCGGAGACTTGGGCCTCCACCAGGGGCTATTCCTCCATCTCGCCAAATGCCAGTAAATCATAATAAAGCAGAGCAACGTCCACGTAGAGCTGCAAATGACACTATCAGTTGGGAAGAAGAAAAATGTAGAAAATACCAAAATAGAAGAAACTCAGTAAAATGGAAAGATATAAAAAAAGAAAAAGCTCTTGACCTCACAAGAAAAGCTTCAATTGACTTGGATGAAACAGGAGATGGTATTATTGTTTCTGAGCTAGAAGCGAACGCAATGATAGCTTCGATTCGGTCTCGCAGCTCCAGTGAAACTTCGTCTTATTCTTCTCGTTCTGAATCTAGTACTGATACCAGTCTATGTGACGATAATGAAAAAAATAGTGATTCGGAACACGACTTACCCACTGATGAAAATATTAAAAATGTTAAAAATATTACACCAAAATCTATTTCTTATAAAGATAGCTATAGTCCCCAAAGTGCGGAATTAAATAAAGAGCCTTCTCCTATTGAAAGATCTCTGTCGCCTAGTAAAAGAAAAGCCTCAAAAGATGTTAAAGTGGATATTTCTGAGTACCTCGACTCAGCTGCTGGTGAATCATTACGTGTATACATAGATGGTTTTGAGCTAAAACTAAAAGAACGTCAAGACAAGAACATAGACAATAGTATATTTAGCACTGCAAATTTGCAAAAGGACGTAACCCGTTCTTCACTACAGTGCAATAAAAAATACATATTTTCACCGTCTGATCCAGAAAAATTAAGAAATCAAAAAAATTCGCAAGCTACTCCTAAATTGTCAAATTATAATACTCTTAAAACATCTCCTTGTCATCGTGTTTTAGACTTCGAACCATCACTTAAAGATATCCCTGTAAGGCGATCATCAACATCTCTGTTAGAGAGAAGATCATTTGATATTATTGACAGTTTTACAATGAATCCTAATTTTATTCCGGACATAGATTTATCTGAAAGATACGAAAGTCCGTTAAGAAGTCCTGAATCGGATAGCGTTGTTATAAGCGAAGATGAACCACCCATACCTCTAAAAATTGACAAATATTTCGAGCACAGCCCGGAATTTTTCGGAGCTAGATTATCTGACCCAAATAATTTAGAAATTCCTAGTCGACGGCCAACAAAAAGAAACTCAAGATTGCCAAAAAAACCAGATTCATTAACACTGCAAAGCAATAACAACGAAAAATATTTAAAAAGTGATGTAGAAAGAGCCTCTTCTCTACCGCAAAGTCATAGTTTCATATGTGTAAAATCTGAAAGTCCAATTGATTTAGTTAAAAAAAATAACGAAAATTATAGTCCTAAGGACAACAAATGTATAAAAAATAGAATGAAATTTGAAAGTACAGAAAATAAAAGTTTAGAGGAATTACTAACAGAAAACGATTCTTCTACTGGTAAAGACTATGTGTTACGATCTGGCCGTAAAAATAGCGAAAGAGCCTTGCAAATAATTCAAGAAAATTCTCAAATACTAAGTAGAATTTTAACAAAACAGAATATTTCATTTTCAAATAACAACAGTCAAGAAGGTAAAACTTTGGAAGATAATATTTTATTAGATAAAAGGTTAAAAGATATAACGACTCCTCCAAAACTGCCAGAAGCAAAGTTACTTAACTCTCCTTTACTAAAAGAATCTACATCAGATTCTTTGATTGGCTGTTTAAAAAGAGCACCGCGAGATGTAGTATTAGATAAAACCGATATTCTCAGGGCTAGACCAATTTCTATTGATGATCCTTTTTCCTTGGATCCCCGTAATTCTTCATTAGGAAGTGCAGAGTTCTCTTTGAAAAGTATGAAAACACCGAGTATCGAATGCCTCGGTAACAAAACAGATTTATATGGTTGGGAAAATAAGGGATTTTTAGTAAAATGCGATTTTAAAAGCGATTTGAAAAGTCATAGTGACCACTGTAAAGATATTAAAAACAAAGGTAATGATATGTCAATCCTAACTGATTTGCAATCTAAAAATCGCCGACCAACTTCAGATGAGTGGTCACGGTATTCAATTTCAAGCGAGTCAAAAGTTTCTGTCACCTTACCTTCCTCAGAATTAAAAGACACTTCGACGTACGAACGGCGATTTACTTCCGATGATTATAATTATCCACTGTCAGGTTCAACAAAATACAACGACTTGGTATTACCAAAAACAAGCGATTTATGTAACAAGATAATGGATCAAAGCCCAAAACATTATGATAGCTCTATAAAAACTGAAAATAGTTCATTTAGTGACTTTTCTCATAGAGTGACTTCGTCTATAAGTTTTACGTGTGAACCATCTGCAGATGATGACTCTCCAATGGGGGCAAAAAGTAATTCTAGTGATACATTATGCCAAATTACTTCGTTAGACCAAATTTCTACACCGATATCGCCAAAAATATTTCCAACTCGGGAAACACCTACACTATCGAGAGACTCTATTGAAATAAGTGATAAAGCTAAAATTGACTCAGATGATACATGCAGTGCGATTACGTCTCTTTTAGAAACAGATACGCTCTCGTCATTATCATATCCACGAAGTCCATCCACGGGTTCATACCATCCGTTCCCTACCAGACCAGCGATGCGTTTACCTAAAGATCTGGGAGTCCGACTAGGTATGTATCCAAAAGAAACAATTCATTCTCCTCAAAAATGAATGATATGTTAAAAATAATTTAGTTTTAAATTTAAATATTGTTCAAACTATAGTTTAACCTACTTGTACTTTATAATATGTTTGTTGTATTTCGGCTTAGTAACTATTTGGATTTAATATAATTTTTTGATGTATATATTTATATCAATTAATAATGTATTGGAATGGCCAACCAGTTCGCATGTGAAAAATATTATTTCGTCAAATTTTATATATTGTGACTAAATTATAAGTTAAATGACATAACAATGTGCTTCATGTTTAATTAAAATGAATATATAATACCTAATTGTTATACTAACAACTAAAGCAACTTGAGCTTTACCAAGTAATGTAGAAAATTTAAATGAACACGATGCCTTGATTCCACTTTAATCGTATGAAAAATTTGCGCATAATAAATATTTACAAGTAAATTAATAAATATATGAAATTATTTGAGGTCAATAATTAAAGCAATTAATAATTCATACGAGATTAGAAAGATTATAAAAATTATATCCATGAAAATAAAAAGAAACTATTATTTAAAAATAATATTTATTCTACGACAATATTGAGAAATTAAATACATTATGTGATCGCAGTAAATGTCTTTTATTAATTACATACACACTTTAAAAATAGCTTACAAGTCTATATACATAAGTTATATATGACATGCATATATATGTATATATGAATATCAAAAATCGTCCAACACTGGTGGACAAGTGCAAACTAAATGCTTATCTCCGTACATGTCATCAATGCGGCTTACTGTTGGCCAGATCTTGGTCTGTCCTTTAACGAAGGGCTACAAAAAACAATTATTAATTATATATTAATAAAAAAATACTCAAATAATTGAAAATAGAATCTTTAATATCTTACCGCTGGAAACGCCGCTTGTTGCCTAGTATAGGGACGATTCCAATCTTCAGTTATCACTTCTTCCTGTGGGTGCGGTGCCATCTGAAGCAAAATTAAACCGTATTGACATATTGTTTTAGAAGAGTAGTATTTTAAGTGTGGAATAACATTTAAAAATGTTAAAAATACCGTACAGGTTTTTAAATTCAAAAAAACCTTACAAATAGTATATAAAATGTTATGTACATTTCAGAACATACTTCTAAAGTCTACACAAATGGAATCGTAGGAGTAAAATATGTATATAGGTAAAAGTAACGTAAATTTTACCTTTAATGGATTAAGTCTTTTATCAATAACGCCATCTTCGATGTCTTTAATTTCTTTTCTAATAGCAATAAGTGCTTCACAAAACCGATCTAATTCCTGAAGATCTTCCGACTCTGTAGGTTCGATCATGAGCGTTCCGGGCACCGGCCAGGACATTGTAGGAGCGTGGAATCCTAATAAAATATTAATATTTATTCAATTGATCTCATTGATATTAAGAATATAAAACACTTTTAAGTACTATATAAAAGATAAATATTTTGAAACTGTTACTGATATACTTTGCTTGAATTATATAAATAAATGTAACTGTCTATTTTATACCAAAATTATTTGAATACAAACCAAAGTCCATAAGCCGCTTAGCTATATCACCAGGTTCAATATTAGCTGTTTTCTTAAGATCTCTTACATCTATAATAAATTCGTGTGCGACCAGTCCCCTTTCGCCTTTGTACAATGTTTTATAATGGCCATCTAACCTCCTAGACATATAATTAGCATTCAAAATTGCCACTTGAGTCGCTCGTTTCAAGCCTTTGGGTCCCATCATCTGCATAAATTATTGCTAGGTTAAAGGTCTGTAGCGGTATTTCTAATAAGAAATTTATTAAGTATTTGTTTGTTATAGTACCTACTAAAATAAAAAAATTGAGGTAAATAAGTTGAAATGATTTTATCGAGACTTCCACTTTGTTAGAATGTGGCATATACCGTGGCATGTGACATCACATTTAAAAGTTCAATTCATTTACAAAACAATATTAAACATTGTTACAAAAAAGTTGATAAATTCAACTCACTTTTATATACGCCCAAGAAATTGGTAAAATAGCAGATGATCCAAAAGGCGCCGCACTGACAGAACCAAAGCTGTGCGCCTCGTCACCGAGATCGGCTAAAGGATTTATAACTGGATGTGATGGTAGGAATGGCGCTAGATGGGCTTTACTGGAAAATAGTAAAAATAAAATATTAAAGAATATAACACGCACCTATAATTTATATCGCTAATAATAAGTACTGTCATTAAAATATTTATAAAGTTATTATAAATATATAATATACATTTTTTGTAAGATTAAAACACGAAAATGTTTATTTAAACTACTTACACTCCAATTGGTCCCATACCCGGGCCACCTCCACCGTGTGGTATACAGAATGTTTTGTGCAAGTTCAAATGCGACACATCACTGCCATAATCACCTGGACGGCACAGGCCGACCTAAATAAAATTATTATTAACATTTGTAAAATAATAAAATACTTTAAAATTAAAACATTTCTTTGAAATTTCTATTTACAATTTTATAACAATAAAGCTATTTTTTTCTAGTTTTAGGCTGTACACCATATATAGCAGAGTAGTGGGAGAGGAGAGCAGAGGTACCTAGTGGGAATCGAACTCATGACCGTCGCGCTGACAGTCAGACGCTTAGTCGTTGCGTCACGACAGTCTCTATTGAAATTCTAATATAAAAACTACTATAATATTAAAAAATGTAATAGCCTGACTTGTAAATGGTATACCTGTGCATTCATATTGGCTCCATCCAAGTAGACCTGCCCGCCATGCGCGTGCACCAGCGCGCACACGTCCGCTGCACGCTCTTCGAATACTCCGAACGTGCTCGGGTAAGTAAGCATGAGACATGAGATATTCTTACTATGCTCCTCAACCTGTAACAAGTTTCAACTTTTTAACATAACTGATAGGTCTATTAATAAGCATATTTTTGTTTTAATAAAATTTTCTATGTTAAATGAGTAAGAATTCCATGTAAAAACTAACGATAAGACATTCTAAGATCTACATTAATTTTATTAAGCACAGATTATAGAAAGCATTGCTTAAAACTTTCTCTAATGTTCATTTTGAACGAAAATAAAAATATATTTAACCTTATCTTTAAGATGCTCCATGTCAATTTCTCCAGAGGGTGACACTCGTATCGCGCAGACGCGCATACCGGCCATGTGCGCGGACGCGGGGTTGGTGCCGTGCGCGCTCACGGGTATCAGGCAGATGTTCCTGCCGGTGTCACCTCGGAACTCGTGGTAGCGCTTGATTGTCCTCAGCCCGGCGTATTCCCCTTGAGCTCCACTGTAAATCGGTCAAAATTTGGAAGCCCAATGAACCCTTAATTTTTTTATATACATACACAAGCTATCAAACTATCTAACTGTTATTGTTGTTAAAATATTACCTGTTAGGTTGAAATGAAACACGGTCATATCCAGTAATAGCACAGAGGTCACTGGCTAGTTCTTCAAATAAGGTATGATAGCCTTGGCACTGATCGAGCGGTGCGAACGGATGAATATCGGTAAAGTGCTTGAAAGAACATGGCATCATCTCTGTTGTTGAATTCAACTTCATGGTACAAGATCCCTAAAAATATAATTTAATGAGAATTACAAATATTAGATATGTGACAATAAGTTACCGCTTTTCTCCAATATTTTATTTAATGTTATTTATGTGTCGTTAAGTGTTGAATTATCAACACGAATAATAGACTGTTCACATTTCAGCTAATAATATTGGCATAAAATAATATAAGCGGTGCATCATTTTGCTAATTTGGTATTTACTCACCAGAGGTATCATGGAATGGACTAAAGATATATCCTTGTTCTCTAGTCGTTTCATGTATCTTACTATACTGGTTTCAGAATGGTGCATATTGAATATGGGATGTGTTAAGTACGGTGATGTCCGACGGAACGATCCTTTCAATACACTTCGTGATCTGACGTCACCACTTTCCATTACCTATATAAAATAATAATATTAGTGCATTTTACTCAATCTAAGTTCAATTTTATTTTAATTTATATTTAGTGCGAATGTGCCCTCTACGACTTCGACTATATCTTAAACGAGTTATTCTTTGTATATTGATAAGTGAACATGTACTTATAAAAACGCATATATAAATGCAACTATAATTGGACACTGGACATCGGCCGATTTCTTTTGGCTTAATAGTCTTACTCACAGTATCCTAGCCAATGAAGTTGATTAAAGGCTAAACCAACTGTGTAACAAATATCATACCATTTCATCATGAGTATGAAATATTAATCATAACATAATTAAGTAGGAAACTTACTTCATTAACTTTATCACAATCAAATATCCATAATAAGTCATCGACATCTTCCTTAGTCGTTGTTTCGTCTAAAGCTACACCAATTGCGCCATCATCAAAGTATCTTAAATTAATCTTCTTTTCTTGCGCACGAGCTTTGATTGCAGATGCGTCGTGCTCCGAGACAGGTATTATATGCAGTGTATCAAAATAAACATCATTTGACTGCTTGTGGCCACGTTTTCTTATTCCTAATAAATTATATTTAATTAAATAGATATTCTTGTATATAATTAAATATCTTTAAAGATTTAAAAAATAGCGACATAAAAAGTCTCGGTTGACGTGATCGTTTTTTTAACATTCTAATAGAATCTTAAAATTTCGTCAGATTTAAGAAGAAGATTAAGAAGAAATTTATTTGAAAGCCTCAAAAATTAACATGTATCTACCATGATCTAGCACCAATGTTGCATTGTGGACTCGGGTAGCTATGTCTCTCAAGCCTTGGGGTCCATGATATGCTGCGTACATAGCGGACATATTTGCCAAAAGTGCCTGAGCCGTGCAAATATTTGATGTGGCTTTATCTCGACGTATGTGCTGTTCTCTTGTCTGAAGTGCTAATCTACAAAGTAAAGACAAATATCGTAGTCATACTACATGAATCTCTAAATGAAAAACCTTAGTACTAGATGTTTAGCACCCGCACCTGTAAGCATCTCGCCCAGCTGCGTCTCTAGTGACTCCGACCATACGACCTGGCATCAATCTTACTAATTGATGCTCAGCTGCAAAAAATCCAGCATGCGGTCCCCCGTAGCCTAAAGGTACTCCAAATCTTTGAGAAGTTCCCACAGCCAATGCCGCACCACATTCCGCTGGTGGACGAAGTAGAGCTAGAGCTAAAAGATCTGTAGCAACTACTACTAGCGTCTAAAACAAAAATTGAAATTTTATTATCACCCTTAAAACCTCTTACATAAAAATATTTTAAAAATAAGTTAACTGACCCCATGTTCCTGAGCGGCAGCAGCTAGTCCTGAGTAGTCATACACTAATCCTCTCGTATCTGGACATTGTAATAAAACAGCTGATATGTCTCTTTGGGCAAAGTCTGCTTGACGCACGTCCGGAACCACATTCACTTCTAATCCCAATGCATCTAATCGCGTTTGGACTACTGACAAGGTTTGAGGATGCAATCTTTCTGATACTACAAATTTTATCCGCTTATTATGTCTGAAATAACAAAACATAGCAATTAGCCAATTATTTTTAAAAACTCATAATAAAAGTAAAGTCGTCTAAAATACCAATGTTTACCTATGACATAATGATAGAGCTTCTGCTGCCGCCGTACCTTCATCTAGGAGGGATGCATTTGCTACATCCAATCCTGTTAGATCACTTACCATTGTCTGATAATTTAAGAGACCTTCTAGCCGGCCTTGTGCCACTTCTGGTTGATAAGGGGTATATTGTGTTGTCCTAAAGCAATTTATATATAAATAAAACAGTCGCCAATGCTATATTATATAAACCATCTTAAATAACTGCATAACAGATAAATTTATTATAACATATTTTTTTACTGTAATTAAGAACCATACCATCCAGGGTTTTCAAACATATTCCTCATTATAGAATGCGGCACACAGCAGTTATGGTAGCCCATGCCGATATATGAACGCCAAATCTGATTCTTTTCTGCTATTTTGCGCACTCTCTCAATAAGGTCATACTCACCTAAAAACAAAATTATGACGTTTTTTCAGTTTCGCGCTATATTCCCGCATATAATAGGGAAGGCAGAGGGAACTTAGTGACAACACTCAGTTCTTTGCTTTCCAATCGAACTCGAGGTTTTGCAGTCAAACGCTGTCCTGCTTCACCACGGTGGCAGGTCAAGTGGCGGAACTTAACGCCGAGCTTTGTCTCGACCGCAGAGCGAAGAAATGAAAATATAAATTTAAATAAATATTTCATTTCCTCGAGTGTCGGTCGAACCCACGACCAGTCGATTTTACAGTCACGCTTTGTGCTCCTGCGGTGCGACTTACCAATGAATATAAAATATATATTAATCGATACTTACTTATGGGCTCACCAATTTCCATTAAACTATTATACTGAATTTGCTTAGGAACAGCATCATTTGTTAGTTGATCTAAACTCTAAAATTATAAGATAATTCGTATAAATTTAATTATAAAATTAACGTACTTCCTTATTATTTTGTACTTTAAATATGTACTTAATTATGATTAGGGTACTATATACTAACTAATCAGAGTTAAAATAAAAGTTAGTAACGAAACGTTAAGTACAAACAGTAATGATTAGTTATAAAATTATCTAAATAATTTGGGAAGTTGACATTCTCGTACCTAACTAAATAGAATATTACAATATTTTTGTGCAAATTCCTATAAATATATACGGATACAAATAAATAAAAAAATGCATATTTTATTAAAATTAAAAAATACCTTATAGCCCAACAAATCTAGCATAGTCACAATGTCCTGGTCCCTTGGTCCTATGTGGCGTTGAGGAAAATCAACTCTTTCGGGAAATAAATTATCCGATTTTGAACTTTGTGAAGTTACACATCGTATTTCGCATTTTAGAATTTTGTTATATAGATTTTGGTGGACATTTTTATAATTATTGTAATTTCTTAAATAACCTCCACGTTTAAGTAATCTTAACATTTTTATAATTCAATTATTCATATCACAGCCCAACGAACAAAAGCGACGAATAAAGACTGATAGAAAGGTCAGATCTGTTGCAAGAATTCTCTTTCAACGATAAGAGAGTTCAATAACAAAATAATATTAAGCTTATACAAATAGTTAATTAGGTACTGTGTAAACAATTTTCAACTTTGATCTTTTATCGTTATATAGTAAAATCGAAAAATTCACTTTCATTATGTAATTATTTATTAATATATAACTATATTTAGAATATAACTATGTACCTAAATAGTGCACAGTAAATATTAATAATTAATAACGTACAGTGCGTACCTTTAGATTGCGGTGACTTAGAAACTTATTTTTTTTCTGTCCTTCAAGGGCCGTACCTATACCTGAATACTTTGTATTAATTTCATCTAGATACGCGATTCGATATAAATGGTCTCAACAGACGTACAGTTGGAGAACAAAGTGATACTATAAAAGCTCGGTTTTTAGGGTTCCGTACCTAATAAGGTAAAACGGAACCCTTATAGGAGTTTTTTTTTAAGATGTTTTCGTTTTTAGGATAACTTTAATTTTTCTTTTCGTATCACGATCATCTATCTTCTTCTTTCATTTTTTTAGACATAATGTTAATTATGTCTATAAAAATTACTGTACTTTCATACTTCCGTTGTTTTAAGCGTAGCGATAAACACGGAAAAACATGTTTCGATCGACTAAATTTACATGCCATTCCGAAAAAACGAGACGTAGGACATGTCTCGTCACACGTCTACAGACATACAAGACAAAAATGGGACAGTTCCGTTCAAAACGGGACGTCTGGTCACTTTGAAACTGTCCATCAAATGACCTAGTTGATAATTCTTCTTTTGGTTTAAGTAAATAAGTTTTGCAGAATACGAGCAGTATGATCAACAGTAAAATAATCTATTTGAACCAATGATGACTGAGTATGCTTATTTTTGTTAAAAAAATAATATGAATACTTATGTCATTAACCATAGAGTCCATAGATACTATTATTTATAAATGTAAATTATATTTTTTGATTGAGGGTATTTACCCATCAGAGAGTCAAATTATTTAATCACTGGCAACTCTAGGATTAGTAATGGCATTACGTCAAGTCACACAAAGAATATAATATATAAAAATAAATAAACAATTTTCCACATACTGCATAATAGCATTTAATTGAATTTATACATTTTTAATACTATATTCCGTTTAAATGTGGTGAACTAAGTTGTACTAAGTGGATACTATTATTTAACATTTCTAAGTACATTTTGCTCTTTAATTATTATGACTCTATCAGAATATACAAGAATAAAAGATCAAGTGATTCGTAGTGTAGCAAACAATGAGAAGTACAGTAACATATTAAAAAAATTAAAAGTCTTTTATCGTGCTGATATAGATTCAGACAGAAAATTTGAGAAGATTACTTCCATAGGTCAATTATTAAATATTCTTGAAAAGAGAGATGTAGTGTCAGAAGACAACCTCGGACCTTTAAAGGATATATGTTGGAGACTTCAAGATCAGGAATTAATAAAACAAATAAGTGACTTCGAAAATAGACATATTCCTAGGGAGTACACAAATTTTTATGGTAAGTGAATTTGATTTACTTGTTATTCTGTTATAATGATAATAACTAATTTTATTTTACTCATATTATTGCAGCACAAAATGATGAAGAAATTCCTAAACAAGTAAAGAAAGTGTACGAAACAAATGAAAAATGTCAAAATCATCATCCACTTTCCTTACACATTGTAAACAAAACAGAAAGGAAGGATAGGATTATAGAAACACTCAAAGAAGAAATTGGTTGCTTTTGGAGAGACCTTGGCAGAAATCTTAACATACAGGAATGTAAAATACAAGAGATTGATGAAAAATATAACAATACTTCTGATAAAGTTGAAGAATTGATGACTATTTTTGAGAAAAAAGCAGACAGGCAGAGATGGTTTTTGATATTGTGTAATGCATTAGAAAAATCTCGCAGAAAGGATTTAAGCAAATCTCTTAATGAAATTATGACAATGAACTTATAATGTAATGAAAACTTGTGGTGAATCAATTTGTAAACTTGTTTAATAGGCAACAAACACTAATAATGTGAAATAATATTCTGCAATTATGTCTATATTCTATTTAAGGTCAGTTTTTTTTTCATATAGTATAAAAATATACTTATAAAAATATGAAGCTTGTGCTGTGTGCTACAGACCCAAGACCTGCAGAGGTCTTTGCCTTGATTAGGGGGCAGTGTAGTGCACAAGCTTCATACTCTTCTAAGTATCTTCTTTCTAGAAGAGCTCTATCTGTATAAAAATAGGAAAGCCACATTTCAATATCCCTTAGCTGACAATGCTGCCTTTTGTGGAGTTATTTATTAGGTAACAAATTATCATTTGTTAATTATTCAATTTGAGATTGTCTGTAACCTCCAGAAAATGACCTGTAGTTACTTAAAGATTTAAAGAATACACAACTGTATATTTTTTAGAGGCTTTTACATTTGAAACACCCTAACCTTTCATAGGACTAGATACTTTTGGTTTTCAACATGAAAATTTCTATTTATAATTGTTATAGCACATAAAATCATTGAATGTTGCATTGCCCATTTGGTATTGTGTAGAATACCTAGCCAAAGTATTAAATAAATACCATTTGATACACTATACATTGCCAAGGTATTGGAAGGTATATAATAAAATTAAGGTTTGTCTGTTTTCAAAATAACTGTGAGTTTCTGACTTTTCCCAACTAAATGGCTAGTTATTTAAATTATATTAAAACACAAACAGACAAATTTATAATTTTTGTCTGTCTAATTGTATTTCTGTTGTACTAGACTAATCTCGGGAACAGCTAAACCAATTTTTATGCAATTTTTTTCTCGATATTTTCGCGGAATCGGGATTTACACGGAAAAAATCACGTTTAGTTACTGCTAGATAGATATGATATATAAAACCACACATTTTTTATCTAAAACAATATTTTTTGCTAGCAAAAACAAATAAAAAACTGAATAAAAATTTTAAAACTATTTAATTAAAATTCATTAAGTGTATAATATATATCAAATAATATAAAATAAATAAAACAATCGCATATTTTTAATAATAAGAGATTGTCTTTTTACATTTAGATAAATTTACATACAAATATAATTAAAAAATTAATGTTCAATATAATATCATATAGTGCTTACAAATTCTAACAAGACAGTATATATATTCAGATGCAAATATACATAAATTGTTGGAATGTATTAATACATGGTCCCACAAAAAGAAAACTCAATTTTGATATGTGTCTACAACCTGAACAAAATGTATATTTCAATATTTTTATTACAATATGAATGTAAAACAACTCCAAATCATAGATCTATTATTACAATGATTTCACTGAGTTTTCAAAAACAAAATACAATTAATTAAATAGTATAAACATACACAATAAAAAAATGCTTAACATAACACATGATTAAAAAAATAACTAATTCTACATTTTAACTTGAGATTTACATAATTGTAAAGATGTTATAGCTACACTTGTGGAAAAAGATGAAATTATTAATAATTTCACAAAGTTTTCTAAGAGACAACTACAATTAATTATAAATAAGAAATCTATAAAAATTAAACAATATAACAAAATATTTTATAAATCTTAAAAAAATAAACACTTACATAATAAATGTAAATATAAAAAAAACTATAAATTTTAAGATATTATATACATTATTATTGTTGAGATGCCCAAACATAAGCATTCTGGAATAGTCTAAGCCACGGGGAAGCAACACTTGAGGGTGAAGAGGAAACAATAGGAACGGGGCTCTGCCAGCGCAGCGCACATCGTTCAGGGTGCGGCATCATGGCTAAATGACGTCCATCTACAGAACGTAGCCCGGCTATACCATCTGTTGATAAAACGTAGTACATGTTATTTATGTATCTTTGATAACACTACACAAAAATTTAGAAACTAAGATTTTTTTAGCAGGTTACAGCGGAAAGCTATACCACTTATGTTTTTGATTTTGGCATTGGCAGAACTCAACACCGCGTTATGCCTCGTTAAAGAAACAAAGATTTTTTTTTTAATATTTCATTTCCTCGAGTGGGAATCAAACCTGCAACGTTTACAGTCGCACAACGGGCTGAACTGGCTTTTTTATTGTAATTTATGACAAATACAAAAAATAACATACTGCATCATTTGAAATAAGAACTGGTAAAGTAAATGGTGAAACAATTTTTGTTGATTTTATCCATGAAAAAAAATCCCAAAAATAAATAGTGCAGACATGAAAGAAATACTTTTTAATAAAATGCCTACTAGCATTTAAAGCTATAAATTTTATTCTTGTTGAATAATGTTTAATTAAATTTACGATATTCCATGGACACTAAACTAGCATGCAGTGAGGTACAAACATGAAACATTTTACAGTATGTGTTGTGGCTGCACTCAAATAATAAAAAGTAAAAAATCCTACAATCAAAACTGCACAGCCATCTATCTAAGTTCATGCTACATTCAACGTGGCCACGGCTCATCGTAAGAATAGTGTAGTGGTCGTTTAACAAAACACTCACCAGGACTGCCATTAGGGTTCATCGGGTAAGCCTCAGTGGGCGCGCCGTCGTCGTCTACATACTGCATGGCCACCTGCCTGTTAGCATGCAGTTGGGCGAGGACCTGTGGCTTAGATGTTGTAAATCGTCCTTCACCGTGAGCTACCCATATTCCGAGCACACTACCGCCCATGCCTCGGAACCATACGTCTTGTGGACGCTCATTAATTGATACGGCGCTCCAGCGGCATTCAAACCTGTTATAGGCATTAATCATTATTTATTAAAAAAAATACATGTACACAGTTACGTACTGTGCAAGGTAGGCAAAGGGAACTTGGTGTTAAGAGAGTCGTTATCAACATTCGTTGGCTGATAGAACCCAACGCTGCGTTTAATCTTATTACCAGAAAAAAGAAATGAAAATAATTCGACGTCACTACGTTCCTACTTATAATTACATTTAAGTTTGTAATATAATAAAAAAAAATACCTTTCCGAAAGATTATGATCAAGAACGACTTCCGGATTATCAGCTTTGTGAGGATCGATCCAGCCTAGAAGCGCCATTAACTGGCATCCATTACATACTCCTAAGGAGAATGTGTCGTTACGGTTCTTGAAATGAGCGAACTGGGAACTAAGGGAATTATTGAACAATATACCCGCTGCCCAACCTTTGGCCGATCCGAGGGTATCTGCAAAATTTATATTTAGTTAGCAGCGGAACATTGGTTTGTATCCAAAACAAATTGATAATATATATTTGACAGCGATTGTATCCAAAGCACATGTTCTCATAGAATATAAATACATAAATAAATTATTAAATATACATATAAATATATCAATTTTTTTAGCGAATATTTTTTAATTATATTTATATTTTTAGCATTATAATATAGGGTGGTAAAAAAAGAAAATCTAGACCCAATACACTGGTTCCCACTTTAAACTCTTGGAACCATCTTGGAATCCATGTTTTGTTTGACCAGAACGAAAAATCATTCCCAAAGGTACAAAGTCAGATAATCAGGTACAAAGCCATCTCTATAATATAATTGAATCTTATAAAATAATATTAGTACAATTTAAAATGTACAGTTTTATATTATACCAGCATAACTAAATCCACCAGGGAAAACTAAGCCCTGGAAGGCATCAAGTGTTATTTTGTTAGCTTGCAAATCACTCATGGTAACATCGAAGACATCGAAGTTGGCCATCATTAGAGATGCGATCATTTCACGATCGCCATTTGTACCTATGAAATTAAAATAAACTAATAAAAAAAAATGAAAGTAAGAAAATAAATATTTATATACTCTCTATCACTCTATCTCTGAATATCACCACAGGTTACAAGTCCACTTGTAATACATTTCATTTTTTTACCTTCATGCTTTAACCTGCATATTGCGGGATAATTACAGGGAACTTAGTCTTAAATGCAACACTCCGTTCGCCACTTTCTGTCCATAATTATTTTTAGGCTAGCGTCTTGAATACTTGGAACTCAACTTTTAGGCTAGCGTCTTGAATAATTGGAACTCAACTTTGCTTTATTACCAGAGCAAAAAATGAACATATTTCATTCAGGAGACCGAACCCACAACCTCTCGCTCAACCACAAACTCATTATTATGACGAGCGTACCTTCTTCACGCAGTACAGCTACTCTGACGGATTTATTCTTAATTACAGCTGCTGATGGATCAAACGTCACTTTGTATGATACACCTTTGCGGTTTTCAAGACCTGAAAACATATTTTTTTATAATTTGTTACATTTAAAACATTTTTTGTAGTAGTAATTAAAACCACAACCGTCGCGTTTGCAGTCATAATATTTTAGAAATTAAGCAAAAATGCATGCTTACCTTCCCATTCTTGTTTTACACAAGCGGAATTAGCTTGGCGTAGCTCTAATTGGTAGCTAGTTTCTTCCCACATTCTGAAGACCTTAATGAGTTTCGTATCGAGAACCAATTTGCCATTTACTTTAACTTTTACCTATAACACATAAAAAAATGTTTTAAGAAAATTTCACAAAATAATTTAGTACAATAGTAAATCTCTAAATTGTTTTTAGTAAAATACACTATAAACGCACAACTGCCGCGCTTACAGTCACACGATGTGCCACAGCAACACATTGTGTTGTC
The DNA here is from genome assembly GCA_036379175.1 of Heliconius cydno galanthus. Lineage (NCBI taxonomy): Eukaryota > Metazoa > Arthropoda > Insecta > Lepidoptera > Nymphalidae > Heliconius > Heliconius cydno. Next base: position 801,061 of record JAKRZM010000422.1, on the reverse strand, counting down.
TTGCTGTGGCACATCGTGGCCATCACATCAGGCCAGCACATCACAGCGTGGCATCGTTGGCCTCAAATAATTATATTATTAAATAATATAGTTTACAATGATATTACCTCAGAGTTCATTCCGTATTTTCCACTTGTGCCTACCACCTTGGCCTTAACACCTTGTTTGTTATATTCACTAAGGACAGATTGCACATTAGTTTGAGCAACTTCTACTATAATTCCCAATTCTTCATTAAATAGCGCTTCAATGGCGGATACATTGTTCTCAACTTGCAAGTCTAATTCGAGTCCCCGTAAACCGCCTATACCCATTTCTAGGGCTGTAGTTATAAAGCCTCCTTCGCTTACATCGTGACCGGAGAGAAGTTTTTTGTCTATAACAAAATAGATTGTTTATAAAATTGAAAAAAGATGTATTTTTAATGTAATCATATGAAAATATTATATAATTAATATAAATATTTGAATACTCCTCTGATACTAGTCTACTATGGTTATATTAATAGTTTTTAATTTGGATTACAGATTTTTTCTTTGAGAGTTTATAAACTTTAAAATACATAACATAGGCTGGAGTGTAAACCTGCTAAATACATTCTTTGTCGTTATATACTCAAAAGAGTAAAAAAAATTATTAAAATCGACCTTTATATAATTTCATATAGTAGAGAATAAAAATCAAAATTTTAAAATTGTAAATACTTTCTTATAATATATGTATACTTTTTTAGAAATTTGTCTTGTCTCTCTTAAGAATTAACTTAGTAAACGTTTAGCAGGTTTTCACTCTAAGCCGAAGATAATGCTTACCCTTAAGAAGCTTCTGTGTGACGTTGAATAAAGCTTTAAGTACATCAGGGTCATCCAAGTCAGGTGGATTGTCTCCAAGCTGGTTGTAGCATTGCGCTAAAGATGTTCCACCAACTCTTTCATAAAAAGACAAATAGACAATTTTGTAATGACCGATTTTTTTTATTATAAGGAAATATTTCTTATTTATATATATAAAACAATCTTCGACACTAAAAGTTCCAATAAATAAACAAATAATTTAAAAAAATTATAGTATTCAATCGGCTGAACATATTTTCTTGAATCATAGCCAAATCCAAATCAACCGATTTCATCTGTTCGTCCGTTTGGAAGGTACGATGCCACAGACATACAAACAAATACACACATATTCAGACACGTAAAACTTATAACACCCCTATGTTTTCGTCAAGTCAAATTGTTTTAAAATTTGTATAAAATACCTGTATTTTCCTGGACAAACTGGTACGTGAATAAGGGCTGAGCCTTCTTCAAGCAATGCCGGTTCAATCTTCACAGTAATATCAGGGCAAGGAGCATATGTTGATATCACTAGAGTTCCCGGTGACTTAACTGTAGTATAAAAAAAATAAAATAGCCGAATGAGAATAATTTTGATATATAATGAAAACTGGTTAGCAAGGATTTAAAGGAACCAATGTGATGTTTTCATTTATTCAAATTTTCAATTATACAGTTTAGTTTAAAATTATAGTTTTCTCGTTAACAAAAGCCCATGCTTACGTGTATATTTTTTTTAAATAAACGCGCCAAGTTCTTCCAAACTAATAAAATGTCTCATTTGTGCAGGGAATTCTGATTGCTGAAATCTGTTAAGTCCCGACGGTTAAACAAACAAAACAAAAGTATACGAACCAGGGGTGCCCGCCACGTTGGCGCACATGGAGAGCGAGTCCTTGCCGCCGTCCACGGCGACGCCGAGGCGGCGCATAGCGGCACACAGCGCGCCGCACGCCGCCACCAGCGCCGCGCCCTCCGCGCCCGTCTTGCCCGCCCACATCCAGTTGCCCGAGCACTTCACGTCCGGTAACTCGGTTATACCGGCGAATACCTGTACGATTACGTTATGAAAGAGCAGGGTACGCAAGGGACCGAATGTTAAGACATTTCCCCACGCATCACCCAATTTACGAAAAATTGCGTGATGTGTGACGGACTGAACCTAGTTTAATGTATTTTTTTTTATAATTTTCAATATTTATCGTAAATTTTATATAATTTAAAAAATATATATAATATTTGAGATACAAACATTGGAAATATGTTCGACAGAAAGATAATTATGAGAGGAGATAATACATTATTTATGAACATACGTAACAATTGACGATCAACAATAATTTATGATCATCACAATTTAAAAACGTGCCCACTTATATCAAACTTAATATCACATGAATATAATTTTCCTTTAGATAACCTTTACTTTTTAACAATCAATTAATAGAAGATACACGCCAAGTAGATTTTAAATACATATTTTAATTTCTTTTTTTTAGATATTTTTTTAGCTTCTCGCTGTATCCCGCACATAGCAGGGTAAGCAGGACTTGGGAACTTAATGATGAGATACTCCGTTCCTATTAAGCCAATTCCGTTTACCTATTCTTAGATTATTTTAATATAGGTTTCAAACATGTCTAGTATTNATTGTGAGAAATTGATTTTAATTTCAAAATGAGGATACTTTTTTTTTAATCAAATAAATATTTGTAGAAAGGAAAAAAGACATAGAAGATAATGTAGGGTAGGGGGCTCTTCTTTTTGACTTATTTTTATATCTAGGGATTTTGATTTAGAGTTTGAGCAAAGCTGTAAAGCTGTAAAAAAATAGCAGTCAAATTACTCTATAATATATAAAAATTAAGAAAAAGGTAAAGAATTAAATTTGACGTAAGCCTACGACTACTTCGACCTAACATGTACTAATAACCATTTTTATCCACTGAAGAGCGCCAAATCGAGGGTCACGGGCTCACGGGTAGTAAATGAAAGTGAATCTTAAGGAAGAGCACTATCCAAATTTTGCAGAGCTCACGTTAGATATATAAACCTTCAAAATAAAGGTACTTCAACAGTTCAAAATACTATATAGTAAAATAATTTAGTCAATAAAAAGTACATATTGTAACTAATGATAAATAATTATATTATTGTTTATGAATATTTCATGTATTAACAATTAACAAATTGGTAAAAATTTAATATGACGGTCCACAATTTTAGTACATATATTCCAGAAATTAGAACAAGTGTAATTAACGTGAACTAATTACAGTGAACAAACTACAAATAATATATTTTAGTTTCCCTAAATATTACCTAAGAGAAATGGTCGTCAAAGAGCACATCTGTAACAATATT
>JAKRZM010000422.1:768896-783470 GCA_036379175.1 Heliconius cydno galanthus | reverse complement strand
CTATTGTTCAGTGAACCCTATCATAAAACTACTTCACTTGCTGTGGTTACACATGACGGCGTCGAGTTTTAGGCTAAAGAATGACCTTTAACTATGTTGTATACATACTTAGCTGTGTAGGCTAAAGTGTAAAGACAAAAAATATAATTATTTAAATTGATTGTCGTGTCAGATCTGCAGTACAGAAAGAAGAGGAAAAACCTGTGGAAAAAGTACGCCACTCGTCTAGTGAACGTCGGTCTTCATCTGCTTCTTCTCGTAAGTTAATTTAGACTTTAATTTAATCTTTCGGACGTCGTATCGGCGGCGGTGGCGGCGAGGCGCTCCCCACCCGGCGGGCGGCGCCGTTAATTTAGGCTTTAATTTAATCTTTTTGAATAATTCCAGTCCAACCAGGTGGACCGACGACCTTAAAAAGACAGCGGGAATCCGCTGTATTCACAGGGCGCAGGACCGGGCGGAGTGGCGAGAATTAGGGGAGGCCTATGTCCAGCAGTAGATGTTGAAAGGCTGATGGATGGATGGATGGATCTCGCAAATAGCATTTGCCTGAGTAGGAATCAAACCAACAACCGTTGCATTTACAGCCGAACACTTGTTTTCTTGCGCCACAATTTCCCTTATGGTGGTGAATTCATCAAGTGCCAAGTAGTATCTTTTACAAGTTTTTTTTTATTTCATTTATATAGATGGCAGTGCCAAGAAGAGGTCGTCTCATAAAAAACGTCAGTATCGTTCTAATCGTGACTCTTCAACAAGTGTCAGTCCAAGGCGAAGTTCGCGCCGAGAAAGGTAAAACTGATTTTTTTTTATAAAATATGTCTAAAAAATTATAAACTTGATGTCAATTGAAAAGTCTCAGAATACTCAGTATTAGTCTCATTGTCATGAATTTTATCTTTATCTTTATTATGTCTTATTATTTCCACGGTATTGTTTTTGGTCTGCACTATTTAGACCAGAGACAAATCATTAATGGAGAGAAATGAATTATTCCTTATTCTGGTAAGACAATTCTGGCAAAAAAAATTGTTGGGATCCTCCACTTAATACGCCATGTCTCGAAAATTGGGCGGTACCTGGGAAGGTATTTTTTTGAAACACTGTTCCCTCTGCTTACCCTACAATGCAGGATGCAGCAGATAATGTTATTTTTATTTGTAGAAGCAAGTCTCGTCGCCGCAGTAGCCGCCGCCGCTCCGTGGAGCGCCGTGACCGCGAGCGGGAGCGCGAGAGGGAGAGGGAGAGGGAGCGCGAAAGGGAGCGACGTCGCCGTGAGAGGGAGAGGAGGGAGAGGTACGCTAACTAGGGACCACCCCATTGATTATGGCACATGAATTTCATAATTCCTTACCCTCCCCAGTCCTTTCCACGTCTGGTCTAAGATAGTAACTAGTAATGATGGTAAATTATTTGACGTTCTAAAAATTAAGCAAGCTTCTTCTTAATTTGAATCAAATTATTAATTTAATATTTTCATTTCCCGCTTTGGTAAGGAGACAATGTTCCTCTACTTAATATGCAATGCCTAAAAATACCATGAACTGACTGATACAGATTCTTTCTACCTAGTCTGGTATGTGCGGGAGGGTACAACAGACAAAAAAGATATTTTCAAACGTCATGTCACAAAGCACCTCACGAACGTTTGTCACACGAAGTCGCACAAAGTTGATTCCCCATTGAGGTGTGGCATGATTTATGTATGGACGGAATAGTTACAGCATCAAATGCTGACAACAGTTCCATTCTATTTTCTCTCTTTATAAGAATATATAAATGGTTATAGAACCAATGTAAAGATTGCTTCATTTTTTATTTTTTTAAAGCAATTAGTATTTTTTTTGTGTTAGTTTCTCTTTTATATATTTATTATTATTGTTTTATTCGTATGTATAAGATTTTTATATTTTTTATTATTTATGGTTTAAATTAAGTTAATCATTTACGTATTTTATCCTATCTATATGTTATTTTTTACTTAGTTAACTAATTTAAAAGAAACTATTTAATCGGATGAATTGGGTATATTTATTATTATATATTTTTGTGCGGCGTTGAGTTCTGCCACTCAAGACGCAATGCCTCCAGAATTCGGTAGAAAGTGGGGAACGGAGTGTCTTAACACTAGATTCCCTCTGTCTACCCTGCTTTGTGCGGGAGATACACAGCGTGAAGCTGATTTAATTTTATTTTTAAATATATTTTTGTAAAAACCTATGTTTCGAAAACTTTATAGTAGTTCATGCCTATCCATGACCACGGACTACTGTAAAGTGTTCAAAATGTCGGGTTTCCAAAATAATAAATATACGCGGTTCAATATTTCCATATAAAATGTGTAGTGATCGCAGACTTCAAATATCTAATTAATTAATTCAGAAGTTGTAACTTTTCTGGTTTTTATTTTGTATTACATATGTGTAGATAAATCGTTATATAGTATACACAAAGAAAATAGAATGCTTAAAATTCGGCAAGAGAATATACAGAGCTTGCACTGTAAATTTGATTAGTTAAAATACTCCCCCACGCTAAGTTCAATTTTAGAGACAGCATATTAAGTGTGGAAACTCAACGCCGTACTAAAGCAAGTTTTCGTCTTGTCACTAAAGAGAGCCAATGAAAATAATTTACCCTCCTGAGTGGGAATCCAGCCCAAACCTATTCATTTTTTATTATAGACTTTTTTAACATATAAAGTTATGCATGCCAGGTCGCGTGAACGTCGCCGATCGCTTGAAAGACGTACTAGACGCACGCGTTCACGCTCTCGACGACGTTCAAAGGAAAGGTAATTTTTATTTTTGTTATTTTTGCTTCATATATTATTTTGTTTGTTTGTTGTGTTTATTTGGTTATATTTTTATTTATTTTGTTTTGTGCTTAATTGCTGTTCTCGCTTGTTTCGATATTTTTTTAAATAAGTTATGGTAGGTTAATTTTTCAATCTTTAAATTTGGTCATAAATTTTTCATGATTACTTTGTATGAAATGATGAGTCACCATAATGATAATTATGCGAACAAGTTCAAATCCAATAGGCATCCTTGCTTAAAAAGAACTGCCCCAATGGACACAATTCTTTTACACAAGACTTTCAAGAATAAAGTAATATTTTTAAATATTTTTTTGTGTTATACTGAGCAAGAAAAATATTTTATTAATAGTCAATATTCTTTTGAACACCAGGTCTCGTGATCGTCGAAGGTCGCGGTCCCGCCGCCGCTCCCGTTCCCAGCGCCGCTCTGGCAGACGGTCCCGCGACCGACGCTCCAGAGACCGCAGGTCTAGAGAACGCCGATCCAGGGAGAGATCTATGTATTGTATAGTTTTGTTATTTATTGATGATGATGAATATTTGAAACTTTTATTAAGTAATTATTACAAATTTTTCATAGGGAGAAGAGGTCGAGGGACAGATCGGGCAAAGATAGAAGGTCGAGAGAAAGAAAATCGCGTGAAAGAAGATCCAGCGACTTGATTAAAGAACGTTTGGAAAAATCAGTATCCATACCACGTAAAGGTCAGGCTTACATACTTACAGTGCTTACAGTCTTAACATATTAGTGTTATTTATTTCCATGCGGTTATTAATAACACATTTTTAATTTGTTACAGAAAACGTGGAAAAACTGAGTAAAAAGTCACTTGAACGAGTGTCACTACCTAGGGAGAGATCTAAGGGGCATGCGTCGAGTACAAGCAGAGAGTCGTCAGTGGTAAATGAAATTAGAGATAAACCCATTCCACAAAATGATAGTCAGGTTAAGACAGTTCAATCATCAGATGACGAAGATAGAGATGACTTCATAACGGTACCTGTTTTACGTGAATATTCTAAGAGCCTCTCTCGCACTCCTTCGCCTTTCTTAAGAAAACATGAGATGGAAAGTAAGAAATCAGAAAGATCGGGTGATGACGCGTCAGGCAAAGAACATAATGAAGAAAACACCAGTAAAGTTCAGGAGACTAAGAAAAACAAACGTAAAAGCAAGCAGTCTGAATCAGAAAGTGAGAGTAGTGAGGAGGTATCTAAATCTAAGAGCAAATCAAAGCTTAAACGCAAAGAAAAACCAAGCTCTAAGAGATCGAAAAAGGCTAAGAAAGAGAGTTCCTCTAGTGAAAGTGATTCTGAAGATTCTTCTTCAAGCGATTCGGAGGAAGACAGGAAAAAGAAGAGTAAGAAGAACGCTAAGAAAAAATTAGCAAAGAAAGCTCGTAAGAAGAGAACACGTTCATCTAGTTCTGAGTCCAGTTCTGAGGAGGAAGTCAAACATAAGAGTTCCAAAAGCAAACAAAAGAACATTCCAGAGGAATCTGATAACGACAAAAAGTCCAAGAAAAGAGGAAAAGAAACAAACGTTGACCGCGCTAAGATAGAAAAGGCTGAGAAACAAATCAAGCCAAAGAAAGTTGATTCTGAAGATTCGCGTGACGATAGTTCAGATAGTGATGAGAAGTTGAACAAGAAAAAAACAAAACATGATTCAACTTCTTCAGAAAAGGAAGTGAGGCGTAAAAAAGGAGATGCTATAAAAGAGAAAATTGCTTCGCCAGAAACTGTAAAATCTAAAAAGGATGAAAAACCACCGAAAGTCAAGCAAGCGGATGAAATGAAGTCCAAAGTACGGGAAGATGGTGAAAAAAAGGCAAAGAAAAGAGAAAAAGAAGAATCGTCTTCAGACAGCGACCAGGTTTCGAAGAAGAAACCTAGAAAGAAGATATCAGAATCCGATTCTGACTCCGATAGCGATGAACCCAAGAAATCAAAAAAGGCTAAAAAGCACAAGAAACATTCGAAAAAACATAAGAAACACAAAAAACACAAGAAAGCATCCAAACGAAAAGATGATTCTTCGGACAGCGATGAGGCAGAGGAAGAGGAAGAAGACAGCAAAGTAAATAATGAGGACTTAGAAAAAAAACTTCGGGAGAGGGCGTTAAAGTCCATGAAAAAACAAACTAGCGCTTCCGGGTCCGATTAGCAGTCACTTCATAGGGATTCGACGAAGTCACGCTTAAACAAAATAAAGACAAAAAAACATATAAAATGAAATAAGTAAATTTTGTCTTTAATTTGTGTTCTTGTGGTGATTTTCAATGAGTCTCTAATTTAGTACTTTGCAGTAACTTTGTCTAATTTTACGCTATATAACTACAATTTTAATGACGTAGGAAAAATGATTTAAGATTACGTGTATGTCCTTTGTTAGTAATAAAATTTGCTGAATATACTGTATTGTTTTATTATTTAACTATTTCCTAATTAAAGATTGCGAACACTAAAATCACACACATTGTTTCTATAATTTATTCTATACAATTTTAGATAATCATAATTTAAAACAATATGAAAGTTAGTTTAAAAAATGTGTCAATTCTTTGGTATACTCTAACATTTTTACATATTTTATTAAATCTATTGCTGCATGGTTTTAAACATCCTTATAATTGGTTTTTCTTATATGGTATTTTTATAAATAAGCTTGAACTCCTATTGTGTACATTATTGTTGTGATAATTTCAGACTGCACGCTTGACTTATTTAATCTGGTAATCTCGAACTACACTTAAATATAATTAAAAGCTGTAATAAAATGGTCTTAACCATATTTCTATTTACAGTTATTTGTCTATATATAAATATTTTCCGTATTTAGCCTCGGTAGCTTAAACCTAACAATACATAAAGATTTGCTTATAGAATATCTATTTATCTTAACAAAGTTAAGCTTATCGCCTGGTGTATCCTCTGTAACCAGTTACTAAGTTAGGTGTGACACCATTATTATATATATTTCCCTTGAAATACCCATAGCCTAGATGTCCCCCGCCTACATAATTAGGGTTATTGTAACCATAGTAAGAGTTTAGACCGCCGTTGCCACCAAAACCACCGTATCCGCCGTTACCGTGACTTTGGTCGAATCCTTTTTGTACAGGACCTAAGCTATTTGGAATATATCCGGTGTTGCCATATCCGGAGTCATATCCACTGCCGGAGTAACCACTGGCCACGTGTCCAGTCCCGCCATAACCACTACCGCCATAGCCAGTAACACCATATCCGTTGGTGCCGTATCCGCTGCCACTATATCCGCTTGCACCATGTGCACCAGGACCTATATTATTAGAACCATAATATCCCTTATATCCGGTTCCTTCGTAGCCTATGGCATTATGAGCGCTATAACCTGCACTTTTTAAAGAGTTATCGTAACCACTAAATCCTTTATAATTAGGCTTATTTGAATAATCATCTATAATTCCAAATCCTGTCACTGAAAACCCATATCCTCCAGGATAACTTCCTCCCCAATCGGCGTATTGACTAGAATCTGCAAAATAAACAAACGTCATTATTGTTACACGAACTTCTACCCACTTTGTCTAATTATAGTGTACAAGTACTTCATAGTTTAAAGTTTTTTAAAATAAGTTTCAAAATTGAAATTGTAAAATTCTTCATACATACATACAAATAATATAGTACATATATTATCATATGCATAGGGAGGGGAGGAGCCGAGTGGATCGTGTTTCCTATTAATAATAAATTTAATTTTATAATATTTTTTCTGGTTCTACTTTTGGTGATCGCTCACACAATTACTATGCTCAGCTTATGCCCCGCGGACTGTACCTACATACATACGAGTAACTGTTAAGTTTCGCAATTTTATGGTGTTTGTTACAATTATTGTAATATGAATTAATAATCCCTTTTATTTTTTACCATGAAAAAAAAAAAGAATTCAATATGTGTAGTGTGGCTAATGAGTTGTGGCTGTAATTTTCCTCATTTTTAATTTCTTTTTAACCGAGTGTGCAATGTGCAGAAGTTTGAAAAGCCTAATTACAAGGCGGCTACAACACTTTAGCCGTACTGTTTGTAATATTGCAAAAAGATTTATGCGACCAATTATTTTGCGAAAATATGTCACATACATAGCTTACATTTTGAGTAGTCTATCTTATGCAAAATAACAACTATCCTCTCTACTTACAAGAACTGCTTGCAGTTTTGAGATCACCAGTAGTGAAGATTGCTTTTTGCAGATCATTTTCTTTTTTATCAGGCGCTGGCGCTGCATATGTCGACACCGAAATGAGAAGAAGTAAAAAGAATTTGCCGATTGCCATCTGTAATTAAAATATATATATACGCAAAACGAAGAATAAAAAGGTACACACAATATGTTTTTTATACACAAATTTATTTAATGTTTTAATTACGGTATTTTAATGAATTGCTTATATAATATTGAAAATATGCATTGTTATGTGAATTTTAGAAACGGTAATGTATATACGAGTATAGTAGGTACGGTTCGCGCCTCACCACACTTCCTTGGTGGTTCAAGGTATTAACTGCTGAGATAATGACATACTTAGAGAACATTTATATAGTAAATTAACATGAGTAGGTAATAATTACAACACGAAGGTAACGTTTAATATTCTGACTCTCGACACAATAATGGAATAACTGTTGGAAAATAATCGCACTTAACATTAACCTATTCACTGTTAAAGGTTATACCTCAAGTTGTGTATTTTCGTCGAATTGACAACCTCGTTCTTACGGAAGTCTTCTAAAATATAATCTCAAAACTATTGTTTTCTCTATTTGGTATGCGTCGTTTAATAAATTGTGTTTCACTAGTAACTACATACAACACTTAAAAATAAAAATATATTATAAGTATTTATTATATTAACAAAACAGATTTCCATGAAACATTTAACACGCAGTGACACAACGTGTGATTGTAAATGCGAGGTTTGTGAGTTTGGTTAGGGAACCGGGAAAATGATCTATTTATTTATTTATTATTAAAAAACAGCTTCACGCTGTATCCCGCATATAGCAGAATAGGCAGAAGAAACCTAGTGTTAAGACACTCCGTTCCACTTTCTATCGAATTTTTGCTTTTGATTGACGGTACTCAACGTCTGGCTTTTGCATTGGTGCCAGAGCGAAGAAATGAAAATATTAATAAATAATAATTCATTCCCCCAGTTGGAAAACGCACCCACAACCGTCGCATTAAAGTCACACTGCGTTACCACCCCTGGCATATATATGGGATTACTTATTTAATATTTTAAAATCAGCGGAAAGTGGGGAACGAAGTGTGCACTAGATTTCCTCCTAGGTTCGCTACTACTACGAGAAAAACAAAACATTATATAGATTTTTCTTAATTTTAAAAATAATTATGTTTTTTTTAGTTAAAGTTGTTGCTTTAGTAGGTGTGTTATGTAGGTAAATGCATTGTGAATTTTTCCGGACTGATAAAAAAGAACTATTATTTTCCAAGTGGAAGCGTACTACTACTAATTTACTACTATTCCTATTGCTTATCTAGTAAGGTGGAGGAGATGCGTGTTTATTAAATTTATTTTATTTATATTTTTTATTATTATAAAAATAGTATCAAAAAATAATAATTTATATAAAATTCCCTTGAATGGTACATAAAAAAATTAAAATAATAAAACCACAATCTATAATTATTTACCAAATTGTTACATTTAAATTTGACTTACATTAAGAGTAACGTTCCTCGATTTCGTAACAGAGCACCAGTATTGCGGATGAGCTTAGACGCTCTGAGTGCGTACGCGTACGTACATACCTTTATAAACCGTGGGAGTTTTTGTCTTGTAATTGACAATGGTCACTGAGAGGTAATGAGTTCGTTTGTAGTCAGTCCGTCCTTCTGCAGAGATGCAATGACGCAGACTAATTTTAGCATGACACAATGTGTCATTCCTCACGAGCCATAAAATCTCCGGAACGTACCTGTAATAAATAGCCGAGGTCGATACTATATTTGCATAGTTTATTACTTGATTTTTTTCCGGACTAAGTGAATTTATTAGGTACTTCAAGACCGTTGAATGTACTTGTAATTTAAGTTTCTAGAGTAATTAAGAAAGCAATTAGTAAAATAAATATAGGAAAGAAAGATGTTTCTCTTGGTTTAATTATGCAGATTTATATAATATTCGCAGATTCACTGTGGCTGTGACTGTGGTAGTCTATGATTGTTAGGTGCAGTTTAAATATTATTTTGAGAAAAAATAGCTGAAATTGGTGAAATGACGAATAGCATTTTGTTCTTACGCTCGGCTGCGTAGAGGATGTCGTCACAAGGTCGCTAATAGTGATTGCATTCAATTTTAAGAATAGATTACAATTAAATGTGTAAGAACATTGTCGTCTTGTCTTAAGTTTTGAAGATCTTAAGATACGAGTAAGTATATGACATTGTATAGCATATCTTTTACTCTTTAATAGCGCATTAGCATTTTTATTTATTTTACCTTAACATAGGTTCTGCTTTTTTTTATATAAATTAAGTAAGTATTTCCTTCACTACATATTAAGTAAAAATTTAAAAGTGAATGTATAACTATTTTGAAAGTTTATTGAAAAACGTTAAGTATTTAATGTTTTCAATGTATACATGTATGTAGTAAGCACATAATTGTGTACTTTATAATTTTGTTCTTCAAATGTAGTAAGTATTAGATCACTGTATCTTCGAAGACAGCTTAAAATTATTGTAGGAATTTATAAAACAACAATATTATTATTAAATATTTATTTCATTGTATTAAATATAAAATAGTATACAAGATTTAATATAATGTATACAAAGAGTATGACTAAAAATATGAATACAAGTTACAAATGTAAATATTACATACTTGTGGCGGGAGTTGATGATTCGATAGACGTATATAATAAATATATAAATTTCTGATTTAATCAGAAAATAAATATTAAGCATCAACTATAAAAATTTTGAAATCGTCTAAGATAACGTCAGACGTTTTCAAAATTATTTTCCCTTTAACACTTCCACTAAATACTTAAAATTATGACATATTTTACGCTTTCGTTTGTTGTTTCGTCTTTTTATCATTAGTTACCTCGTCGAGGACCCTTGGGTGAACCGCTATTCTTCTTAAGCTTTTTCTTGGAGGCTTTATTTGATCTTTCAATAAACTTTCTAGTTCCGTTAAGGATTTAATTTCCTTCAAATCCTTAAGATCTACACTACGGCCACTGTTTACTCTGCCAAAGTATCGATAGATATCTCTGCTTGCTTGGCATTGAGCACAATTATATGGCACTGGTACTGCATTCGGGAAACTCTGTTGAGCAGTTTGCATCTCAGAGTCGTTTCCTGGGCAATTAGGTACAAATACAACGGGAATAAATCCAATAATTCCATACGGACTGTAAGCTTGATTGTAATTGTTATGAATGTTTTGTGTTTGGGAAACAGCAGTTGAGGAATTTTGACCAGGATTTAAAAGATAGCATGGACAAGATCCCGGGCTAGGCACAATTGGCAAAGGATACGGAATGACATAAATGGGGAAAGGTGGCATTTGACTCGTAGGCGGATACATTGGGGGCTGGACACCAGTTCCTGTTGGCTGCCCAAGTGAATCTCCACCTGTAAAAGAAATAAATAGGTATTAATTTTCTAATAATACAGATAGTTTTTTTCAGGTTGCCGTGAAGCAGCCGCACGTCTGACTATAAACATGCCTTATAACCATATGTTCGATTCCTCTACGAGAAAAAAAAAATCAATTTAGATCGCACGTTGAGTTCCACTATTCAAATGCAATAACAAAAAAATGTTTGTTTCAAAAAAGATCAAAGTTTAAGTAAAATATACGTACCATTAGAGCCTGGGTATCCTGGTTGTCCGGGTTGGCCTGGTTGTCCTGGGTATCCGGGCTGTCCTGGTTGACCTTGTTGTCCAGGGTATCCGGGCTGTCCCGGTTGACCTTGTTGTCCAGGGTATCCGGGTTGTCCTGGTTGGCCTGGCTGTCCTGGGTATCCTGGCTGGCCTGGTTGGCCAGGCTTGCCTGGTTGTCCGGGCTGACCTGGCTGGCCTGGGTTTCCGGGTTGACCTTGTTCACCGGGTCCTCCTTGTTGTCCTGGCTGTCCTGGGTATCCGGGTTGGCCTGGCTGTCCAGNTGGGTATCCTGGCTGGCCTGGATGGCCTGGTTGTCCTGGGTATCCTGGCTGGCCTGGTTGTCCAGGTTGGCCTGGCTGTCCTGGGTATCCGGGTTGGCCTGGTTGACCTTGTTCACCAGGTCCTCCTTGTTGTCCTGGCTGGCCTGTTTGGCCTGGTTGTCCAGGGTATCCGGGTTGACTCGGTTGGCCTGGCTGTCCAGGGTATCCGGGTTGTGCTGGTTGGCCTGGCTGGCCTGGTTGGCCAGGCTTGCCTTGTTGTCCGGGTTGGCCTGGCTGTCCTGGGTAATTAGGACGTAATTAGTATTGGAGAATTAGCATTGTGTTATCGTTAAACATACATAACATTACATTATTTTGTCGTTGTCGTTGCACTAATAACCAATCAATCTATTGTGGTAATATCGTTATATATGATCACGAAACAAGTTTTCTACTTTTCCTATTAAAAATCAGGTGTATATTTCGTTTATTAAAACTTGTTAAAACTTTATGTTTTTCGTAAATACATAGAATAATTTAATTAATATATTTATTTATTCTCTAATTTAATGTGTTTAGAAATTAAAGTTTACAATGTAATATTTACATATATCAAGATAAATCTTCATTGGATATTGTTAATTGTCTCAAAAAGAATTTTAGTCATCAAATATCGTGAATATTTAATCAATGATGTTTTTCTTTATTTTTAAGCAAAAACAATAGTTTTATGTACCTGGGTAATTTTCTCCAACAGACCCTTGCGAACCAGCACTGTCGAGACTTCCGTTACCGCCAGGACCGCCGGGACCACCAGGACCACCAGGACCACCAGGTCCACCTGGTCCACCTGGAGATCCAGGACTACCTGGTGCCCCAGGTACGCCTGGATAGTAACCACCTTAAATGTATGTATAACTTTAGTAAAAAATAATAAATATAGCTCAATAATTAGTATAAGCAAAAAAAATTAATTATTTAATTTTATTTAAAATTTTATCATGGTAATTATAAAGTTACCTGATCCATTAGGTCCATTGGGTCCACTAGGTCCATTAGGTCCATTAGGTCCATTAGGTCCATTAGGTCCATTAGGTCCATAAGGTCCACCAGGTCCATTAGGTCCAGTTGGTTCATATCCTGCATTCCAAATTTATTTGAAACAATAAGTTAGACGTAATCTTACCGTATACATGAGGTTTTAGGCTCGAATACTATTCAAATATGATTTTCTTTTGTTTTGTATTTAACTCGGACTTATTTTCCCCATTTATTACAAATCACACGACATTTAATTTAATCTCTAAAAGATTTATCCATATTTGGGTACAGATTTCAACTACATGCCTGTATGTTATATTTATAATAATAAATTGTAATGTTGATAAGTGATTTACGTAGATAAAAACAAGCACATGAAATAGGTAATACGTTTTTATAAGTATTTTTTCTGAAAAAAAATTTTTTCTGATAGTAAATAATGTTTTGTTGTGTATACCTTGTCCGGGATAATTTTCTCCACTTGATACCGGAGGACCACCAGGGCTGCCGGGACCACCAGGCCCGCCGGGACCACCAGGACCACCTGGTCCCCCTGGGCCACCCGGAGATCCAGGGGAGCCAGGAGATCCAGGTGCACCAGGGTAGTAACCACCTTAAAATTTTAATAATTTCAACTATAATAACTAATGTACAGTAAGCAACAACTAAATCAATTTAGAGAACATAGTTTACATAAAATTAAATATGTTGTAAAATTACCTGATTCATTAGGTCCATTGGGACCGCTAGGTCCATTGGGTCCACTAGGTCCATAGGGACCATTTGGCCCACTAGGTGCACTCGGTTTATATCCTATATAGGAAAAAATATTTATGCAAATATAAAAGCCAATTATTTCAGATACATTAGATATTTACTAAAACATGTAATAATTAATAACATAAATGAAAACACTCCACCGTAAGTTAATCTATTTTTAATATTTTTTATTTTGTTGTCAAAAATTTATAAATCAAAAAATCAGTTTCTCGTTGTACTGTCCCGCACACAGCAGGGTAGGCAGATGGAACCTAGTGTTAAGACACTTCGTTCCCGATTTTCTGAAGAATTCTGGAGGTATTGCGTGTTGAGTGGCAGAACTGATCGCCGCGCTTTGCCACGACACCAGAGCGAAGAAATGGAAATATAAATATAAATAAATATTTTATCTCCTCGAATGGGGATCGAACCCAAGACCAGTCGGTTTTACAGTCACACTTTGTGGCCCTGCTCCATAGCTGACATCAATTTATGCCACATTTAAATTACTTTATGTAAATATTTACTGATGGATGTCTTTATTTAAAGTTTTATTTTATGTTTTTAGCACAATAGATACCCTTATGTTTACGGATCGAATATAAGTCACATGCAATGGACACGATTTAGTATCGTCATAATCAAACTTTATTGTACTTTATATATTTATATACCTTGACTAGGGTAATTTTCTCCGCTTGAACCTGAAGGCCCACCAGAGCTGCCAGGGCCACCAGGTCCACCAGGTCCTCCGGGCCCACCTGGCCCTCCTGGGCTACCTGGAGATCCAGGGCTAACTGGGGATCCAGGTGTGCTAGGATAGTATTCACCTGGAGTTTAATAATAATAATGATTTATTGTACACCCAAAAAAAGACGCAGAAATACATGTAAAATAATTATTCTACAAAAGGCGGTCTAATGTCAATCTCTACGAGACAGAAGAAATAGCAAATTAAGAAAGAGATAATGTGATACATAAGGTAATAAAATATATAAAAATGATTACTACACCTACTACATCATACGAAAGTACTATTACATTATTTTACCAACTCTCAACTAGCAATAATCGAAAACTAAAATTAAAATAAAATATTTTTTGCCACAATATCGGTGCGATCTTCAGATGAAATTTTACTATAAAAATAAATAAACAGCCTGACAACGTAATATTTCGAAAGAGTCACCCGCGACGAAACTAATTTCTATTAACGCGTTTTTATTAACTTGGTTTGTATGTATGTATTTCTGTAAAGGTAATTTTGAAAGTGATTTAAATGACTGAAACGTCGCGTCGGATTAATTTGAAAGTCTGTATATTTATCAAGGACGCAATAATAAACAATATGCAATAATAATAAATAAATAACATTAAAAAAACATGCTTCTATGAAATATCTAACAAGAAAATTAAACATAAATATTGGTTGAAAAATTAAAAAAAGATATATAAGAAATAAATAAACCAGGTTTTGTAAAAAAATAACTAAAATATAAAAAAGGTAGAAACTAAAAAGTTATTTGTATATAAGTTATCGGATTCACCCTGACATGTCGTAATAAAGCTATAAATAAACTTAATCTAGTGTAAACGTAAACATAAATGGTTATATACCTTGACCAGGGTAATTTTGTCCATCTGATCCTGGAAGACCAACAAAACCGCCAGGGCCACCAGGACCACCAGGACCACCAGGACCACCAGGTCCTCCTGGACCACCAGGAGTTCCAGGACTACCAGGAGATCCAGGTTTACCAGGATAATATCCACCTGAGATG
>JAKRZM010000422.1:711077-768276 GCA_036379175.1 Heliconius cydno galanthus | reverse complement strand
GTAGTTTCTGAGATTTCGTGATGAGTGAGTGACCTTTCGATTTTATATATATAGATGTAAATTTATTAAAAAGTATTTCTGTTATGTCACAGTTACTGCATTTAATATTCGTGCAAATAATAATAATTTTTGTTTCATTACAATTGTGTCACGATTTTCAAAGTTACAGTGTTGTAAAGTTTCGCAGCTTTTTAAAATTTGAGTTCCTTCGCAAGCAACTGAGTGACGTCATGCTGCAACTGTTATTTCCAATTACGGGTGATACAGAGTGTATACATGCAAGAACTACCAAAATATATATTTTTTTTAAATTAAAGGGATGTAGCGAAAAAAAATATATTATTAAATTAATGGTGGTTTTTTTCCAGAAAGAATTTTTAAAACTACTGGTATATGTTTAAAATAATCTCTGAAGATTTCACAGACAGTTAAAATTATTATTCTTATTAAGAGAATTAAGTGCATTTCAATCCATTTTTTGGGTATTTACGTAAGTGTTTACATTTTTCAGCAGTCTACTATAATCAGACAATGTTTATAGAATACAAATAACTTGATATTGTAAAGCTATCCTAGCACAGGCCGTAAATTAGATAATGCTCTTCGGTGGTGGTAAATATTAACTCGTACATGATGTAAAAAGGATATTTTACAAGGATTTTTTGTACTGTTTATATTAAGAGCTAAAAGTTTCTATTATACATATATACAGGTGTAACTCGATCAAAGAATCAAATGTGGTCTATGGGTAGAAGACGAAGACAATAAAATAATAAAAATAATATTTGTAGTTTTTAAAATAGACGGTCAAAAAATTAACTTTTAAAAATATTTTTTCTATAGCTTCTGAAACTTAAAGTTAACCACCACCCAAGTACATCACATACAAAGAGTTTAGAGAATTAGTTATACTTGGGACTTATTTTTACCTGATCCTTGGTTTACTGGGCCTCCCGGGCCACCAGATCCTCCAGGACTACCGGGGCTGCCAGGGCTGCCAGGGCTACCGGGACTACCTGGGCTTCCGGGGCTCCCGGGTGTACCAGGGCTACCAGGAGTACCTGGAGATCCTGGATAATATCCTCCTTGTCCTGAAAAATATAGTATAATTTTTTGTAACATTATTTGTTTTGTTTGTTTTAACATTATTTATATAAACCTAGTGAGTTTAGTTTTAAACTCAAATAATGCAGATTTGTATATATGTTCATATATGTATGATTTGTATGTATGTAAATTTGTAATGTACCTATATATTTTATCTACGGTTATGCAGTCAGAACTATATTATTAAAATAAAAACATATAGGACAATATCATAGAAACAGAGCCAATTCGTGGCGCAGGGACGCCAGTCGTGACGAAGGTGCACGAAGTGTCACAGTTTGTGGGTTCGATGCCGACTCGAGGAAATGAAATATTCAATATTTCCATTTTCTTGCGGAAAAAGGGGAAGGAGTGTCTTAACACTACGTTTTCTCTGTCTATCCTGTTATATGCGGGATACAGCTTGAAACTAAAAAAAGTCATAGATTTGGTAGTAGAGTATAAAAAGTGAAAAACTACTAAGAAGTATCAAAGTAAAAAAAAAATATTTCTGAGTTTTTTAAAAGTATAATACCTAGAGACCGTCGGAGTATAATAAAAGTTTTACGAACCTGGATAAATAACAGGTTTGGAGTTGCTGGTTTGGCTGGCGCTGTCCACGGGAGGTCGGGGTGGTTTCGGTATAGGTTTTGGTAATGGAGGTGGCCTTGGAGGGACTCCACCTGGTGTTCTTCCACATCCATTTGGCAGATATAATTTGTTCCAGGGTACTACTTTACCTGGTATGTTATTTGGCGCTAACGAACTAGAAATAAAAAAAAATAGTTGTCTTAATATTTTTTTGCCTCACACAATAAGTGGAAAAAAAATATTTTATGTGTTGGTTAATTTAGCTAATATGATTTTTGTTAAATGTCCTTGCAATTCCAGAAATTAATTTAATTAATTGCAAAATTTTGATATGTGAAGTCTTCTTTCAAAGTGGTATATAAGTCCAAATTTATTTTTAAACTACAATAAATGATAAGTTTAAGTATTATTAACAAAAACATCTATTTATTCTTTTCCGCTTAACATATTGTCCGTCTAAGACTCGGTTTTTAGCTGAGTTCTAAGGTCGTCTTAAACAAGCTTTCTCTACGTACTTTTCATCATATTCATGATTTTCGTCGGGGAAAACTTCTACCGCTTTTCCAGGTTCGATAACTCTATATCCGTGAGTATCAGCGACGTAGTGTGTCACTCGCAGGTATCCATCGGGGTCCACGTAGCCGTAGCAGCCGTACGTTACACCGTCGGGACCTCTGTTTTCATGGTGAAACTGACCATTCGGACCGACATCGTACCCAAAGCCATATGCGTCTGTAAATATAACAATAAAATTATTATTTTAAGTTATCATTAATTTTCTGTTAATAGCTTATGTTAATTTTATTTGAAAAACAAATGTTACTCCTTGTTTTAACTTATGTTAACATAAGGAGTTAAGAACACATATTAAATACTGACATAATAAGTAGTTGTATCCAATATTAAAAATGTTATAATTAGGTATATTATTATAACAAGTATGTTTTAATATTTTTTTTCTAATATAAAAATATAATCAACAACGTGGTTGGAATTCTAAGAAACATAAACTAGTACATTACTTGTATCATAATTCGTTTCATAGTATTGTTTCTTCTCATCATCTTCGATGTCGACCACAATTTCTTTGCTGTTATCACCGTAGCCGTATTGCCGCGCTTCTTGGGCTTCCGCCTGGATTAACGCCCTTGTGTCAGTCGCATCTTTACTAGCCTTTGATAAAACTAGTAAAGCCTAAAAAAATACATAATATATTAAACGAATGGATTTATGAATGGGTGCCTGGTAAACATTAATTTACAGCTTTATAGATAGGCGGCATTGTAACAGGTAGAATAATCACGTTTAACTTTGTCTTCTAAATACGTAGGTCACGTGGTACGTAGTAATTATTAATTATAATAATTTGTATTATTATTATATTAAGTAGCTGTATCAACTAATGTAAAACTAATATTGAATTGATATCTTTTACTGTTGTGATGGATCTTTTTAACAAACAGATATTAAAACATGTTGCCAGCACTTGCGAAATGGATTGCCAAACAATGTCTTCAGGCACTTTTAAATGATGTCATAAATTTTCAACTGCGTTGCAACTGAGGACGCTAATCATTTTATTTGATGCCTAAATGTCAACGATTTAATATTGATTCGTATGTATGTACATACTCGTATGTGCATTGTGCATACGATTTCGGTGGCCAACGTATTCTATTGTTACATAAAACGGTATTACAATTCTTATCGCTTTTGCAACGTTATTTTGTTATCCAAAATACTTCTTACTAACGAGAAATACTTGCATAAAATTTAAATTATTTACAGAAAGTCACAACAATATTTTTAATGTCCAGAATAAATATATATATTTTTTATTTTGGCTTTCATATAAAAAATAAACGAATCTTAAATTCCAGCTTTCCATCAAGATTATATCATCGTATATATCTAGTTAATTGATATATGCTACCTGATGTGAAAATACATTTTTAAGTGTAATATAAAATTATCCATATACTAAATTATAAACAGTCCCAAGCAATGATGACCAGCATACATACAAGATTATTAAAAGACATCAATTGTTGAATAGCAAATCTTGTCCTTGGGGTTTTGCATATAGTAATGGGAAACAAACTTAAACATATTTCCCATGACGTAAAATTTCATCAAATCTACGACGATACATTGATCTTGCTAGAATGTTATAAGACAACACCATTTTTAAGTATCTATATCGGGACAAAGCCGAATGTATTGTATATTATTTATTAATGAGAAATATTCATGTAAGTACTCGTATTAAATTATTGCGTTCATTATTAACTAAAGATTTGTCATATTTTTACTAACTTACTTAATAGTAATTAAAGTGTAGAATATTATTTAAATAAATTAAAGCCAGCAAGAGATTTAGAGTCATAAAAACAAAAAAAAATCGCGGCGTTGGTTTCTTCGAGTAAAATAAATGAGCACACACTATTTGAATCCAGTAATAGAAAATATAGAACAAAGATATAGTAAAGAAGAACGCGGAGAAGGTCAATCACGATAATAGCGATTCGTGTCATATACAGAAATCTTATTAAAAATCTGGCCGCGTGCGGTTTATATTTTAGCAACGTCCATGGTGTTCGTGACCGTAACCTTACCAGCCGCTGTCAACTTATCGCCTTAAGTTTAGGCGCACGTACTGGAGACAAGGATCAAGAAATGGTTTATAATTCGCAAAATAATCCATTCAAAAGGCGTTTCCAACCATGATATATGGGTACAGAAAAAATATCTTTGACATAGTTGTGAACATGTATAAATAACAGTCAAATGGCACAAGTACTTGGCATGTAATGCACACTGTAGGTACTTTCGCAATTCTTAAAAAGATTAAGGCCTTTGTTTTATGTTTGCGGAGATACTGACACGAGGGCACGCTGCGAAGATGAATCGGTGCCGTAATAACAATCAATATAACTACGTTTTATTCCCGAACGCCTATCATCCGCTCTACTGGATTGGATTTAATGTTATCAATGATATTTCTCCCAAGGGTTCTGTAATGTACCCGGTAATAAAATATGAGACATATGTAAAGAATTAGTCGTTTTTATGGTAGAACAACTCCAAATCGATTTATATTTAGTAATATTTCCTTGGTTGTTGAATATAAAATTATATGACCAGAATGTTTATTCAAATTAACATTCTTAACATCTGTAAAATTCGATATGAATAAAAATAATTATTTACAAATTGTTTATGTCATAAATATTTATATTTATATTTCATAAAATACATACGAATATATTATCTTTATTATGAGATCCGGTTGAATAATAGCATCATAATGCATTTTGTTGTGTGTGCGTTGTCGCATTATTTCTACGTTTTATGGGTAACTGCTTAGTCATGTGTGGCTTCAGCAAAGGTTCCGATTTGACTTGGATGCCCTTGCCCATTGCTATTTAACGTTCATTCAATTGTAAGATGGACGATACGTCTAACCTACTTTGTGGTTTACTACTGGTACTGCATATATAGTGAATTACAATAAAATATATTAAAAACATATATATATATAGCGGCACAACGGTGTGAATGTAACTCGACGGTTGTGGGTTCGATCCTCACTCTAGGAAGTGAAATATTTATTTACGTTTATATTTCCATTTCTTCGTTCTGGTTTCGAGGCAAAGCACGGCGTTGAGTTCTGCCACTCAACACTCAATGCCTCCAAAATTCGGCGGAAAGTGGAGAACGGAGTTCTTAACACTAGGTTCTCTGTGCCTACCCTGCTGTGTACGTGAAGCTGATTTTTTATTAACTTTTTAGCATTTTTACATTAATCTCTATTCTAAGTTTAATAATATGCCCCTTTATAAGACAAACAACATTCATATTTCAATGGTATTTATTAATTTCTTAATGTTAGACGATAGCTCATAGTAGTCAAGGTCTGGTTAACATTTAGACGCTACATAAATTTAATCGAATACTTAAATCCTATTTCCGTAAAAAAATATTGATAGAACCTTCATTACGTTATGTTTTACGTCATGTAATGTTAAAGATTAAAAAAAAATAATGTAACTAAAACAACCATTGTCTTAGTATATTGTGTCTTGAAATATTTAATGTCTATATGAGTTTGTGCAAAACTCAAAAATATTATAAATAAGAAAGACCATAATTACTTTGTTATAAAACATAATCTTGAAATTAATATTGTTACTGTCGCATTCCTTTGTTAAAATTTTGAAAATTTTCAAAAAAATAATATGGATGCTCCAAGCTCCTGGTTATGTTTATAATTTTTTATAAAATAAAAAAAATATATATTGTGTCAAGGTAAGTTGATGACGCCAGTGTGTTATGTCATGCGTTCTCCTATGTTTGGACGGCAATTTAGGCGCTAAGTAGCTGTTTAAACTGTTGAAGGTCGCTTGCATCCGGCACTCACTAACAATCAATCAGACTACGTACTAGTGAAAGTGAATTTTGTAGAGCTTTTTTCCATTAGTAGAGTAAGAAAAACAAGATATATAAGTTAAATATATGTGTTACCTATTAATAATAACAATATTGACTAAAACGTTTGTTTTCCTTAACACGTAATGCCTTCAGAATTCGGCAGAAAGTGGGTAACGGAGTGTCTTAACACTAGGTTAACTTAACAACGTATTTTGAGACACTAGATACGCTAATAATATTAAAATATATTTTTAAGTATCTGATAAGCATTTAGTTCCTGGGATTTCACTGTTGCTAGTATTTACGTTAGCCAATGTCGTTAGCACACTAAATACTAACATACTACTTATGTATTGACAGTAAGTTGGTAATGAATAAAGAGGTATGTTGGGACATCAATATGTCGAGGTTGACTAGAATTTTGATTGCACTAAAATAGTAAATTTAATAAAATAAATTATAGAGATTTTAAATTATAATTTCATTATAATTTCTTTTTGTTATATAATATTCTTTACTGCACATATAATGCTAATGAATGAATGATGAATGTATAAATTTGTTTATTGACATTTCTTTCATTTCATTCGCCACATTTTTTGTATTATAAACCAGTAAAAGAGCTATAAGCAAATATAATAGCAATTCTACTTCTTCAAGAAAAAAATATGACTAATTAAAAATGCTGAATTAAACAGATTTGCAACCTTATTGTTCCATGACGACCCTTAGGTTTGGTATTTATAAAAACCCATTGCTTGCAATCCAATGACCTCAATGTAATATTTATTTAAAATTTGCGTAAATGTTTTTCCTATTTCAAAAATGAGCAAGCATTTTATTTGGTTTTTACGTATGTGTTTACTTTATTTATATTACAGTTTTATAATTTCAATACACGACAATATATGTAGTCATTATTAGACTGTATAATAATGTTGGAAACAGCAGGACGTAAAATCTCGCCACCTTGGATATGTTATTCAAGTAAGTGTTAAGTTGTATATTATTAATTTACACATAAATCTGATGTTCACTAAAATTAATTGTTTAAATAATATTTCTCATTAAGTAAAAATTCTTTAAAAATATTTGACCTTTAGATTATGTGATAAAACACACTGCGACGAAGTTAGACAGTGGAAATATTTCAAAGACTTAGAAAATGTAAATTTAACAATTTTATTACAAATATTAGCAGGCAGTATTATTAAAGTTTTAGTTTAAAAAACTAGAAAATTTGAAATAAGATAATTTAAATTAAAATTCTTTACCTACTCGTATACTTGTTTGAAAAGCCGTACGGTGGCTTCTTCGAGCTTACGTCATTGTACAGACCGCTGTACCGTGTTTATGCCTGTCAGAGGTGAGCTAGTCGCACCCTCAACCTTTAAACTATTCTAATCTCATATTTACATGCCGTTACCATATAACGAATTCGACTCCTATACGTGCAACCGGATCGGTCTGAGAGTCGACAGTTTTACAAAAATAGAGATGACTCATTTAACTTATTTTAAATTATTATTTCAAGTCATCTTCACTTGGAAATTCTAAATATTTAATAATATGTTTTTCATTAATTAATTACGTCGGTAGTGACAGATTTAAAATTTGATATTTTGATTTACTACAAAAATAACAAATGTACTGAAAAACACTGACAACTACGACTGAGTGACGTATAACTATTTTCGTCATAATCAAAGATCAGAACGGTGCCACAATTTTTTTGTTTTCCGTCGTAAGAGAAAGTGTATAAGATAAAAAAATATATTTATTTATTTATGCTTGCAAAACCAACAACAGGTCAGTAAGTTATTGTTAAGCTCTCAGAAGATATTTCAAAAGAATATCCGAATAATATTAAAATTTACCCAATTACAAAACTTAATGTAGTTTACCGATATAGTAAAGAATTATAAATATTTTATGAGATATTTGTCCGAGAGCTGGTTAGGTAACCGACCAAATTATGGTCACAGGTCATATCAAAGTTTAACTATTGCTCTTGTATATGTATATTTATTTGTAAGATATTTAAAATTAAGAAATACTTGAGAACATGACAGTTTAAGAAAATCTAATTTAGTCATCATATTTTTTGTATACTAAAAGGGACATAAAAAATCTAAACACGTATCTTTGACAATGTACAGAACGGACAACGGACTCTTAACTGTGAGTTTTCGTTGAGATAGTTCATTGTCAAGTTCGGCAAATTTTATTTTTTCCGCCCACTATATTTCCGATTTACATCACTAGCGAGATGAAATGATTGATTGACAGTACAATGAGCGAAAGAACCAAAGGCTCGTCCGTCAAACCCATTGACAGATCCGATGTCATTGTCCTATTATGTTCATCCTTGCATCACGAACGGTCAACAGGTTGCAATATTAATACACAAACGGTGTCGATAAGAAATATTAAAAGTTTCATAATTCACAATCGCTTTTCCAACTTTAATAAGTTGACTATTGTTACCTTTCTTAATGAGGCGTCCATTGGTGCGTTATATAACTGTGCTATAAGTTATGAAAATAAACACGGACAACTTTTATTATGTCATAAATCGGCCGCCCAATATTGCTCAATAATTATTTCATTTTTATAACTTTCTCAAATGATATTTCGCCCCTAATACAATAGATTTGATTACTGTAATAATTGTGACATTTTTTATGATATTCAATTGTTTTAATAACATTTCTATTTAAAAATACGCTGGACAAACTTTTTTATACGACCCGTCTCTCGGAGACATGTTCCTAACGGTCTTATTGCATTCTAAACTGTATTATCCTTCTAAACAATGTATGAACTGATTTTATTTATTATGTCTCTATTGTAAAGACGACCTGGATTTCTCCATCAAGTAATTCGCTATCCATTAATGTTTGTATAATTTCAAAGAAAAAAAACCGTATATTCCCCTTCTTCAAGACAAGAAACGATATATATTTTTCCTGATTTATATTTATAACGTTTATAAACGCGTGGGAAGCTTTAGCCTTTTTAGGATTCATCAAAACTTTTATAACAGTATTTAATATACCTTTTAATAATAAACGAGGTCGTTCAACTTTAAATTAATACAACAATAAATGAATGTTATGCTCAACGAAATATTGAGTTGATTTACTAAATTATTTTATATAAGTATTAGTTTTTTTTTATGTTGTAAAGTCAGGAAATATGACACCGCGGTTTAACCTTTGACAAGTTGCTTAAATTAGTTCATAACTTAGTTAACATTCAAATTGTATTCTTAGAAATCAAGAAGCCATAATTAATAGTCAAGTCCAAGGATGTCGTGTCGCTACATTATTAAAATACTTTGATTCTTGTTAGAATTTTTCTTAAACATCGATTATCCTTGTTCGATGTGTATTTTTAAAATAAATAACTATTTAATATATTAAAAAAAAATGTTGTCATAGAAAAGGGACAATTTTTGTTTTAATATTAAAAAGTATTTTAATGTTAAGATGAAACATTTCAGTAATACTATTCCTATTATCATTTTTATGACATCTTTTTTATTTTAAATACGTCGACTCCTTACTATAATGCAATATTTATCGAGCGTGGTTAATAGCTTTTATGATATTTATCATATGCTGTAACTGAGACTAAGCTTTATACTTTACTTATTATTAACTACGATCGTTGAATAATAGATTATCTTTGTTTTTGTTTTTTATTACTTTTTCATTTCTTCGCTCTGGCAACAAGGCTAAAGCCTGACGTTGAGTGCCGCCCCTCAAACCTCAATACTTCGAAAAATTTGACGGAAAGTGGGGAAAAGAGTGTCTTACTACAAGGTTTCTTCTGCCTACCTTGGTATAAGGGATACATCGTGAAGCTGATAAATAAAATAAAAGCGATCACCGATAAACTTTTAACATAGTATATATGTATACGAGTTAAGATAACTAATTATTTTAGATCCTTGAAAAAATCCATTGTTTTTACTTTTAAATTGAAAGTTGAAATATCTATTTTTAGTAATAAGAACATATAAAAACTATAGACAAACATTTTCACGTCTCTAATACCGAAAATTATTAACAAATTAAGTTGTGACAATTGTAAACGAGGTAAATCTTTATGAGCATTGTGTCAAATAGAAGTTCGATATTCAAATTCAAAATATTCTTATATCTTTACTGAAATGGATTTTGCAGACAAGTTAAGCTATCACCGGTTTACCGGTTATTTTAGTTAAGAACTAGCAATGAACTCAAGAGTACAAATAATTAATATATGTTAATTCAATGTTTAATTTAGTTAAATATATTTTTCGGCTACCTCAAATATATACTTATAGGTTAACCTTACTTAATATGAATAAAATTATTTAACAAGATTATAAAACGACCACAAGGCGTTTTAAATAGTAACCAGAACAAGGAGACAATTTAATTTATCAAAATAAATAATTTATATATATAGAAGAAAGTTTTATGAAATTCTTATATTGAAAATATATAAAGATTTTGAATTTGTTTCATGAATATAAAACTCACTTTGTTCTTTGAAGCTTTTACAAGCTTTGGTTATATTTAGGTATTGCGTCTTTATGCAAACCTTTTTATATTTAGTTTTTATATTAAATTCTTTAATATTTTAAAAGTCATAAGAAGTTTTAAATATAATCTCAATTATGGATATGTATATTAATATATTTTTTATACGATTCCAAAGTATAAACGTCAAACTTGGTATGTATCTTCACATGTTATTTTTTGATACTGGTATAACAGGCTTTCGGTCCATTAAATATATTATCTTGCAGGATATACTCTTATTACCTTGTTTAGTAAGAAATAAGTAATGACTATTCGTATATAAATAATTTAATTGAACAATTTTTAATACTGGTCTAGTTGATTAGTAAAGTAACGAATTAAAAATAAAAATAAGTGATATTATAAATTTAATAATCGACGCAAGTATGACTCACCCGACGTTAAGCGTGAAGAAAGGTCAAGGTTATTATAGGTAATATCACATTTTTCCATTATATAAATATTTGAAATATTTAACTAATGATTAAATATACCTAATATTATAGTTATAGAAATTCAATTAATTTAATTTTTATTAATAGGAAAAAATCAAGGACATTTTGCCTGTATGTTAAGATATATGTATCGATATTATTTTTTTTATCAATTAAAATATATTTTAAGAAATTCAATTTTGAGTATAGGCAGCAAATACAAGATATACGATTACTTACAGTAAACATTAATTTGTAAATTATTAAATATAATATACATAATAAAATATTACAGATAAAACTTACCAAAAGGTAAAAAAGTATTCCCGGCGCCATGGCACGGGGGATGGCCAGCCGGCCTCTCCTCTGGTCCGGTCCAATGATACACCACAAGCCTCACGATACAGCCTCACGCTTAACCCCCAGCTTAATTCGCTAACATGTCCCGCTCCCCAGCGGACGCCTTTTAAAACTAAATTGTGCAAACTCGAAGATGCGCCTCTTATATTACCTCTTACGTTAACGTCGAATACCGCAACGTATTTGGCATATAGGTGTTTTGGCATGTGTGGGTGTATTTTGGAGACGCTTTACAGGTATGTGTGTGACTTTGACATGTGATCCTCTCTGTGTGTGTCAAACGTTATCTTGTGTCCTTTTACCATATATCTTTCTAAGCTTTATAAATCTTTATCAAGTATATGTTTTAAAAATCATTTCAGAATATAATTCATCACCGATTCCCATTAAGTTAATCAAAGCTATTTTTTTAAGTTGCTTTTATTTTGTTTCGGTGTTTCAAATGAAAATGGATGGAATATTTATTAATATAATGTAGCTAAGAATTTATTAGGAAGTTTTTTAATATATTTACTTGGTTGAGATCTACTAAGTCGAAAACATAAGTTAATCTATTATAAGGTATAAAAATAATCGACTTCGTAGAAAATCTTTATTGATTGAATTTATTATATGAATTCAAATTCTTTTAATCTTTTACTATGTACAAATAATATTTTAAAAGTAATAAAATTATAAGGTAACTTTAATTAATATAACATTTTAAAATTTAATAAAACTTGTAGAATAAATATTATTAAGTTTCTTTGTTTTAGAGTCATTTTGCTTATAAATTAGCATAAAAAGTAAAAACAAGCTCTTTTTTATTTTTAAAAATAATCTAATATATAACTAACTGCGCCGTAACTGAACGCCGTGCTATATGTTATTACAGTGAAAATAAAAATACATATTTAACATTTATTTGGGGATGAAAATTGAATCCACACCTCATACACTTACAGTCAGATACTGTATACTGGGCCACAACGGCGTTACACATTTTTATCTTCTGTTATATTTATTTCTTATGAGAAGGTATTTCAATAATAATTATTATATTAAAATATCAAAAAATATTATAGATAAATTCTAATGCTGTGTCAGGAGTAGGTTAATAGACCCATTATAATATATTTCGATGGTTTATTTGGTGTTTGGGGTTAATGTTGTTAAAATTCAAATGATATTCGTGATTTTCGCGAGCTTTGCGAATTAAATCATGAAACCAGTCCAACCGTTCATTGTACGCATATGGTAGAGTTCCGTAGCCTTGATTTAAAATATATAAGCTTTTCTTCTAGTGGTAAAATAAATAAAATTAAATTAATGGGTTATATGAGACTGTCGACCACAGCTTGTGATATTCGATGATTCTGGGTTCAATTCCCACTCGGGGAAATGAATTATTTAATATTTTCATTTCCTTGCTCTAGTAACGAGGCAAAGCGTAGCGTTGAGTTCCGCCACTCTGCACACAAAAGCGAAGCTAAAAAAAATCATTCCTTCGAATAGTTATCGAACTCGAGACCATCACGCTTACAGTAAGACACTGTTTCATTGCGTGACGATAGTCACTATATATAGTTTCAAATTTGTTTAGCTGTTTTGCACATTGCTAAAAGGAACTCTAATATTAAAACAATATTATATAAGTTGTCGAACACGGCGCCAGATTAATGTTTTCTATGAAAAATGAAACGCATGTTATCTTCTATGTATGTTATTTTTTTTTGTGTCATTAAATTTTTATTACATTTTTGCAATATTTTAAGTATGAATAAGAAAAGACTTTAGGATTTTATAATTTTAACATTTATGCCTAGTGCTCACATATTTAGGTATCTTGTTTTTTATTCAATATTCAAATTGATTTAGAAATCATTTGCATAGAAATTTTATTGGAATACTTTAAATTAAAGCTTTTAGGGTTCCCTTCTAAAAATTGATAATGTTAATCTAGTAATAGTTGTATATACTCGTATTTCCTCCTCATCTTGTTTTGGTCATATTGAGGTCATATTGAATGAGGAATTTTCATAAAGCGCCTCATATATCCTCTATCATCATATTGTAGTAAAAAATATAAATCTTCTCTTTCACAACTCTGGTTTCTTTTGTAAAATTTCACTAAAAGTTGTTCGGGATTCCCTGTATGAAAAGTTGTCTCGTCTATTTTAGCTTTTTGTTTTGATTGAGGAGTAAGTAGATACAACAAAGAACTCTCCATTCTAGAAATTGATAGAAAGTTTTACGTTCAGTTTCACGCTGTATCCCTAGCGGGGTAGTCAGAGGGAACAGAACGCCAAACACTTGGGGGTCCAGGATGGAAGGCTTGCAGGCAGCGAGCCCTGCCAGCCCTAACGAGAGCTGCTACATTCCATGCGCCACATACATCTCGAGAGAGTGCATTGATAAGGCGCCCCGCCGCGCTCGCAGGCGACGCGCACCAGTGCGCTTCCGCTGGTGTGTCAAGTAGCGACGATTGCGGCGTTGGAGACCGCCACCAAACACTAGCTAATTACTATGGTAACAATAATTTGTTTGGTTTGGTCAATAATTGGTTCTCTACTTATAGAAAATATGTAATGGAATATTTTTTTAGATTAAGTAAGAATAAATATCTTACATGCATAGCATGTTAAATTGTTCATTTTTTGAGACCGTTCTTCACTTTCTGCCAAATTCTGGAGGCATTGCGTGTTAAGTGGCAGAACTCAACGCCGCGGTTTATCTCGACACCAGAGCGAAGAAATGGAAATATAAATGTAAATAAATATTTCACTTCCTCGAGTGGGGATCGAACCCACAACCGTAGCATTACAGTCACACCCTTGTGCCGCTGCGCCAGTACGGCCTTTTTTATGTATAGTATACATAATATATGAACGTACATTCGTAGGATTTACATTTATACATATTGACGAATTGTTATGATCACAATTAATAGATATTTTAAAGTGGACATTCACCTCGATGAAATGGTCGACGTTTTTTCAATTTGGCGATAACAGGATTATAATAAATAGTTATATTGAACTTGGAACGAATGAAAAAGGCAGTTCGTGTCAATGTGAATTTACATCCTCTATATAATAACATGTTTAATAAGCTTAGAGCGCTTGTTGCCCACCTCGTTCAGGATATCGATAAAATTTTTAGAAGTAACAATTAAGGCAATAAATTTATATATTTTAATCTCTCTCGCTCTTGATCTTATTCTTGCAGGTTTGTGGTATTCTTTTTAGACGTAATTCCGAATGTATTTTAAGTATACACTAATGTCACTTTATATTTATTAAAGGATTTATATTTATTAAGGAATAAACTTGTAAGAGTTATGCTTAAATAAAAGTTAATCGAATGCCACTCAAGTCCTTTTTTTCTACAAACCTCATAATAAGATGTTGATTTTGTGTTTTTCCTCATAAAACTAGTTAATTATACTTTTACGCATTGTTGCAATTACATATAAGGCAAAAATATTTTCTTACATCAAAGGTAGTAAGTATAAGCATTAAGTGAAAGATAACAAAGTAAATCTGAATTAGGTACCTACTAATTATTTATTTCCAGCTTGTACATTTTATTTTATAAAATCTACTTATATATTACTAATATATTTTAGTTATTTTTATTTTTTTTTATTTTTTCTCGTGTAGTTCAGAAGACTTCCTAGCTAACTTCAATTTCCGATTAATTCTATTGTAGCCAGAATTCAAAAGTGATGTCGAGTTGAAATTACAAAAGAGGATTTATCTGTGCTTTTTATTCAGGTATTCATTTAACAAATTTACAAATTATAAAAGTATATTTATACGATTCTTGGGAATCTTGGCCGATGACATAGGTCTAACATGTAAAGATTTCTTGGAGATAACAATTTGTGTTAAAGTGACGCATGCACTTCTTCTAACCACAGGTAACTGATTGCCCAGGGATAGTAACCGGTTATGGGAAACTGAATTAGGTGTACCGTCTAGGAGCACTCCTTCTAGGAGCTGACTTTGGAGCAGCAGCGTTGTGAGTGGATTCATCCAGTACCTATTAGATTTGTTAAGGTCTATCCGCATATCCAGTCGGCAATATATGCTTTCTATCAGAATACCATAAGGATCCTAAATTTAGGTCCTTGAGGTAGAAACTGTACAAAAGCCCGTAACAAATTGCCTTGCGAGCTTATAACATACCATTTGCAAAACCCCACGCACGCAATACCTCCAGAATTCGGCAGAAATTGGGGAATGGAGTGTCTCAACACTAAGTTTCTCTGCCTACTCTGCTGTGTGTGGGATACAGCGTGAAGCTGACTTGATTTGATTTATATTCAAATTTAGCTGAACTGCCATGGCTTCACACTTTTTGATTTTGTATATGGCAACATAAATTGTTTCAGCATAGGATGAACGTTTGTTAAGGTGTTTAGTTTCATATCTCTTGCAGATTAGACGGATTGCTAGGGTTTTACATCAGATCTTCAAGCCTTTGAAATTAATTGTAGGCTATATGTTGCAACACATAGATAGACAGAAGATTTAAAAATATATATTTCTGGCTTTCGTAAATAAAAGACTCCTAGAAATATATATTTTTTATTTCGTATTAAATGTACAGAGTTGACCACATTTACAGTTTTATTTTATTTTTATAGATTATTACTAACGTAATTGTTTATTTGTAAAGGAACTTTAAATACGTTTTATGTGAGCTTAAAAAAAAACTGCTTTGCTTTAACGCAATGGGCGAAGTATTTATTTATCTTCATATATAGTAATTGGATGCAGTCAACATGCCTGATAAGGAAGCTCTTTTTCGTGTACAGATTTTTCTTTTATTACATTTAATTAATTATCGAAACAATGTTTTAAGTATAGTACCTATATACATTTGCTGGGACAGAGATGTGTAATGTTTATTTTCGGTGCAAGTGATAAAGATAGCGGTATTGGAAAAAGTTGATTCGTGTTGCTTTCCATTCTTTGAAGGCAACGGGAGGCAGGAATTGCGAGAGAGCGTGGATATTAAGTGGAATTTTTTTCCTTGTAATCCATGGGTTCATTGACCGCGCCACCGAACAAGCTCGATCGCTTTACTGCTTACAAACTGACGTTAACATGATATATATTTGTATCTTGTGCTAAAAATATATTTATTGGATATTTTAAATTTCGTTTTCAAGAATTAAGAGTAGGTTACATTCGATTACACGCTAACAGGTCGTTAAAGGCTTTGTCTCTGCCATTTTATGTCAGCAGCTATGGATTAAGCTTCGCCTTGCTTTAGGAAACAAGTTTTTACTTAACTTGAAAGTGGGATAAACGTTAATTTGCTGCATAATTTTAATTAAACCACGATTTTGATAACGAGTTTTATTTAACGGAGGTTCTTTCTTCCGACATTTTATTATGCAAAATATACTCGTACTTACAAATATACAATATAAGCTGTGATAAATACGTCGACTTCTTGATTTTTTTATCGATGCATACAAAACTTTTCCGACTCTCATTTTGTGACAGACCACCCACAGTTGAAAGTAATTTCGCATTATCTTAAGATAGAATATTTCTTTTATTGGCCAAAATCTTACTGGTCAAAATTGTGTTTCGTTGTAATGCTGCTCCTCCTGGAACGCTAAACCTACAGCTGAAATTAAAATTTTGGACGGTACGTTGTGGACGACACGGTTATCCCAGCGAAGTAGTTTGGTGATAATTTTAATTGTAAATTTTGAATAAACGGTCAAAATGTGTCCCATAGAATTAAGCTGCGTTTTGAAATTCACGCACAAATTGAACTTTGACTAAACTAACTACGACAAAATAGAAAAATTCGCAAAATTTTCGCAAAATTTTGCGCAACATAGCTTTGCTCAGCTACCTACCCACCATGCACAGGTTTTGCACAGGCACATTTGAATCACGTTTCTGTTTGCTTGCGTCGTAATGTGTACACTCTCACAAGTCTCTTAAAAAATTAAAATCTTCATTCAACATCTCTATGAAGAATATTTTACAGTTCAGGCAGCGCGCAACCCATCCCTAAACACCTTTAGAAATTTATATACTTGTATATTATTTAACACTTATATTTATTAACGTTGTTTGCATTTTACATAATGTTCGATAAATATACATTAGAAAACGTCACAGATATGAAATTACTGGGAAATGAATGAAATATTACTCATACGTTTAGGTTAAGGATCTTATGTAAAAAAATCTAGTCACACCCGGATGAAGCTAGGGAAGGTACATTGTATATTTAGTTCTTCAAACATAACAGAATGATTCACAGGCTTATGATGTTAATTAAATATTTAAATAATACATTTTCTAATCGTTCGTTTATAACAGTGTCTATAAGTGTTGAGAAAATATGGAAAATAACAAGAATTGCCTAATATGATTTTGTGTACAATTTGGCTATGGATATTGTACAGGTAATCAAACTGTCAAATTAATAGCTAGTTATTTGCATACAAATGCAAATACAAATATTGCACAACCTGTCGCATATCCCTATAGTGACATTTTAAGTGATGTGAAGGCTAGTCTTTAGGCTAGCATAACGTTTTTAGGCTTCTGATGAAATTAAAAAGACTAGAGGACCTGTTGACGCGTATATGCAATAATGCGAGTTGCCATAGCAACGTGTATGTCAATTTACAACTACAAAAGCGTATACTATATCGTTAAATGTATGTAGTGTGTTTTATACTTATTTTAATAATTATTTAATGTATCTTTTATGAGTTTTTTTAGTGTCACGCTGTATCCCGCAGGTTACGCAGAGGGAGCCTTGTGTTAAGACACTCCGTTCTCCACATTTTGCCGTGTTATGCGAGTTACGTATAAGTTCAGTTGGATATAAATTAAATTTAGAATTGTGTGTTTGTGTAGACAAATATTTACCTAACTTCACATAGAAAAGTATGTTTTAGAGCTTGAATAATATAATTATCAATAATATTTCAATTTAGTTATTACCAAATGTGTATTGTAGAAACCCGATAACGTACTATTTATTCTTATTATGTAATAAATATGTTTTGGCTCTGACTTCTTTGTGCTAAAATTGTCTTTAAATTAGTAGCCTTCTATTATATTTTTATTGTTTGACTTGTAAAAACAATAGATACGTATAAGAATTAGGAAACAACGTATGATAATAACATTACAATAACATATAAAACAAAGTAAGGAAGAAAATAAATATTGCTAACAAATAATATACTTGTAGTAGAAATTAGGCACTATATAAATTTAAGTTTTTTGGTCAGAGCTTACGACAAAGTTATAAGAAAAAAAATTGCTCATTTTCGAAAAAATAGTATTTAATAATAATAATGTTGTAATATATAAAATGTTGTAAATAACTACTGATTGTAGCATCTTTTCTAACTGTAATATATCATCATCATCATCATCATCATCAGCCTGTTCTCGTCCACTGCTGGACATAGGCCTCTCCAATGGCACGTCACTGAGCTCGATCTAATATACTGTAATATATACTATTCCTATATTTATCGATATAGGAAAAAAGTATATATGGGGTCGGTTTGTCAAAACACGCCTGTATTTTATAGGTTATCCAGCCTTGCCGGATAGGGAGGGAGGTGTCATAAAATACAAGTACTATAATTTTATAAAATATGATAAAAAACTAGACATATAATTTAAGGGAATCTACAAACTTGATAGAATTTTAATAGGTTCCATAGTGGTATTTTGTAGGTACGAGCCGAAAGCTCAACGAGAATTTCACGAAAATTCTGCTCTATTCTAAAGGAGGTAAATTGGAATTCTACGAAAGTCTACGTTATATGAAAGTCTATGTTTATAAGGTGTGAATTCTTAATATTGAGACAAAAATATTAGAGCAGTAAAAAAACCATTAAAATTTAATATTATAAAAATATTACGAGTATAGTAAGTACGTATAAAATGCACTTGTTTTATATTTAACTTGTATTTTACTTACGTTACGTACTTTAATTTTATACAATACTTATATTTTTTTCTTTTATAATTTCTGCCGTTTCAGCTGCACTGTCAAATGGAAACATCTAAGAACTGTCTATTGAATTGTGTGTGGCAGGTGAAGGTCAGGGTCAGGGACCACTCACTGTGGGACTGTGGCCTGGGCGTCGCGTCGGTTCCCCTCACATCCATTTTACTTGTCCTAAGTTAATCCGTCCCTCATATGATATCTTTACTCATAAAGTTCCCCGTCCCCTTAATGTTCATGTTTATTAAGATTTCATTTTTTGTTTAATATATTAGATTTA
Source organism: Heliconius cydno galanthus (assembly GCA_036379175.1). Classification (NCBI taxonomy): domain Eukaryota; kingdom Metazoa; phylum Arthropoda; class Insecta; order Lepidoptera; family Nymphalidae; genus Heliconius; species Heliconius cydno. The sequence continues at coordinate 748,528 of JAKRZM010000422.1, read as the reverse complement.
TGAATATAAAATTATAAGCTCTACAATATCATTGTATTATGTATTTTTTTATTACTAAACCTCTAAGATATGTACGAGTATATATTATATTGATTTTAATTGTATTTTTTGTAAGTGAAGGCAGTTTTTGCAGAGCTTCTTTTTCCACAACATAACATCCTTCGTGTGTTCTCGATACAACCAAATACCGACGAAGTGATAATTCTCAACTAGCACGTTCAGTAAGTCATAATCAAAGGACAGAATAGAACTCTGGCCGCCATGTGGGTACTTCAGGTAGAATTATTTAAAAACAACTATTACAATGTAATAATAGAGGCTATTTGCTAAGCCATACTTGATTCGAACCAGAGTTCCTGAGATTAACGTTTAACCGAACGGACTGTTCTATTTTATTATATTAGTATATACTATACTCTTGCATTACTCTTTTGAATTTAATTTAAAAGTGAAAATGTATTGCCATGTGATATTTTTATGAATGCACGTTATAAAGGGGGGTACTTAAGATAAACTAACTACGTTAAACTAGACCGATTTAAAATAAGAGTAAAATGAAAGATTAAGAGAATGATATTATGCAGTCAGATATAATAATTAATAACCTTGTTACGTAACTGTGGTCGCTACGCTTTTTATTGTTTTGTTAAATTTATTTTGTGATTCTGTGCAAGATTTAGTATTTTTTTTAAATTAATAAATTTAATTTTATTAAAGTCTGTGGTCTTCATCATTATTGTGTTATATGGATAAGTGCTATTCAATCGTGTGTGAAGTACCATAACCACAAAACATTTGGTTGAACTTCGCAGTTGTTTGTATTGGAATTAAATTCCTCTGCCATTCGATACAGTACTAAAAGCTTTCAATTTCATTAATAGCGACCTATAATTGATGTTTTTAACAATATAGATATTTTTGTATTATATTATTTGAGCTTAATTAGTCAAATTCTAATTATTATGATAATTCATCTATTGTAGGATAAATGAATTGTAAAAAAAAATAAAATAATAGGTATGTATTATAAATGTTTATGTGATCTTTAACGTCTATAATGTCATCACTAAAAATAGGGTTAATGGATTGATTTTAAAACATTAAGATTTTTAATCAAAATAGATATGACATCGTCATATCTAGCATTTAAATAAATGATACTTAATTAATACGAATATAATTCACACGAAAAACATATTTATCATAAAAATATTGCTTTCGACGATGTTGATTTTTTTGTTTCTATAGAATAACCGATGTACGAGTATATACATAAAACAAAGTAATCATAATTGAATTAATTTTATTACACAAATTGAATCATAATTAAGTCGATATACGACATACGACGACGAAAGAGAGGAGAGGAGAGTTAAGAAATTCTCCGGGAAGCAAGTTATTTTCAAATTTACACTGTGTCCTTTATATCGCTATAAATACGGGCAGTACTAATAAATCGTTCGTCGTTAATTTTCCGGACGTAATTGAGGTATTGCATGTTGAATGGCGGAACTTTATGCTGCATTTTGGGTTACTAAAATGGGGAAATACATAATTAATTCCGTCCAATGAGGGTCCAAGCATCAATGGACTTCTACCCCCATTGGACTCCTCACTTACAGTCGGACGCTGCCGTACGTTCGTCGTGTTGAGTGGCGGAAGGCCGAACTTAACGCGGTTTATTATACCACAGCAGAGAAATAAAAATACTTTAAATATCCCTTCTTCGAGTTTGAATCGAACACATAACCGTCACGTTCACAGATAGCTCACACTGTCGCACCATGCCACGAAGACCTCGTATATTAATTAAAAACATAATAAATATTTATTATATTTCTTGAAATAGTCTTATTTCTTTTATATATNCTAAAAATAGGGTTAATGGATTGATTTTAAAACATTAAGATTTTTAATCAAAATAGATATGACATCGTCATATCTAGCATTTAAATAAATGATACTTAATTAATACGAATATAATTCACACGAAAAACATATTTATCATAAAAATATTGCTTTCGACGATGTTGATTTTTTTGTTTCTATAGAATAACCGATGTACGAGTATATACATAAAACAAAGTAATCATAATTGAATTAATTTTATTGCACAAATTGAATCATAATTAAGTTTCCCTAAAAGTTTACTCGATATACGACATATGACGACAGTAAGAAAGAAAGGAGAGGTAAGAAATTCTCTGCGAAGCAAGTTATTTTAAAAAATTACACAGTGTTCTTTACATCGGGCATAAATACGGGCAGGATACGCAATTAAAAAAAATAAATCGTTCGTCGTTAATTTTCCGGACGTAATTGAGATATTGCGTGTTGAATGGCGGAACTTTATGCTGCATTTTGGGTTACTAAAATGAGGAAATAAAAATAATTAATTCCCTCCAATGGGGGACCAAGCAGCAATGGACTTTTAGGTAGAAGTCCATTGGACTCTTACTTACAGTCCACCACCACTTGCAGTCGGACGCTGTCGCACCATGCCACGACGACCTCGTACATTAATTAAAAAATAAAAATATAATAAATATTTATTATATTTCTTGAAATAGTCTTATTTCATTTATATATTGAGCTTAATTAAAAATAGTTACATTATCACTCATTATGTATCTAGTTATCGCTATCTTATTATTTTTATTGAAAATTTAAATGTATTTTTTTAGTGCAACGCGTTTTTATACAAAAATATGTATGATCCAGTTGAATTGAAAATAAAAATAAAACTCTTACCGGTATTCAATTCATTAATTCAATTACCAGTTTTGAAGTCATTAAAATCGGACTTGGTTTATTAATTGTAATTTATAAGTTCACTTCACGTAATTGTTCAGTTCATAAAGGAAATGGAGATCATAAAATCATATATGTAGATTTAATTTTAAATAATACTATATTTACATATATTTGATAACAGATACATTCAAAATAGGTACTCTTATACGTATGATTGAAATACTACTGTAAAGTATAGTGTAGTCTTTGTTTTTTCTGTAGAGTTAGGCTTATATAAAAATATTTAAAGCTCCTTGAAGATTGGGATATATTTTCTTATGGGTTTCTCATAAAGTTTCCTATTTTTCTATATAATAGTAAAAATACAAGAAAGTTTATGCCTATGTTACATTTACCCCATAAAGTTTGTCTAACAAAATCTCCTGGGAAATTTTATGTTTTTACGTATAGATTTATAGGAAATATAACATCTCTGGAAATGTAAAAGCTTTTTATATGCACGGCAAAAAGACATCGATACACGCATATTTCGTATAATACATATTAGGTTATACAGGTAAGATGTGATAAAAGGCTTATCTAAATCATACCCTTTTAAATTAAGGCTGTATAAGGCTTTAAAAATTGGTTTCTCTTAATAAAACATTGTAGTTTGTTTTATATCATTTTTTATAAAACTCGTGACTAACCGTAAGTCTTTAAAGCATAATATGATAATTAATAAAACGAGTTTGTCTACTGTTCGTCAGTCATTTTATATATTAAATGATTACAATAACGACTTCGTTGCCGTGGATGCAATATCAATAAAAATAACTCGAATGACAAATTCATGACGTAACGACGTGAACAATTAATAATACTTTTTAAGATTTATTTGTATGGTTCTTGTTGTAGAAAAAAGTTCGGGAGGTTTAGCGTCTTTAAGTTGAATTTTGGATACACTAAATATCCCAGCGCTTCTCGGGACAAGTAAGAATATTTCACAGTTATTTATTTCATTTTATTTTAAAAAAATATTTTTGTGTGTGTGCGAAACAGGATTTGCCAAACTTCGGCAATATATGCAACAGTTAAGATAAGACAACACGAAGATATAAGATGCCGTAAACATATCGAGTGGAGAACTCCGAGTATTCCTATTTTTTTTGTTTTTATATTGTTTTCATCATTGGAATTTTTATTTATTTATATGATAAGTATGTATAATTATACCTAGAATATTTAGACTACTTTTTTTATGTTTATAAATTAGATTGACGATTTATAGTGATGTCTTTATAATAAACAATTTGTTACTTTAGAATTGAGTCATCAAAAAACCTTTATATAACCTCTGAGTAATAAGAAATTAACCAAAAGGTGGTTTTAATTTTTATTATTGGCTCTTTTTTTGGCGACTTTATTTGCAAAGGTTGCATGAATAAGGAAATAATAAATTTCATTGTGATCGCTTAGATCCGTTGTAATAAATATATATGATTATAGATATTTGTAGGTAAAATAAATGAAGGACATTTTAATTAAAGTTCTGTAATTTAAATGTCAAACGGATCAAAGGTGTATTTGTTTTTTCATAAATTATGTATTTGTCCTAAGTAACAGTAAAAATTTGTTTTTTTAAGATTAAAAGGAGACTTGTTAGAATTTGGTATTTTTTTAACAATTTGTGAAATTCACTTTATAGTTTCAAAAAGTTTTCTTTTTGTAATGCAACATTAACAAGCGCTTAATTAATACGTACAAACGTACTCGTATACGTTTCATTCTTCTAGATTTATATAAAATTCATGGAAATATTATTCAGTTCAACTTTACTGAAATTATTTTTATAGTGTAGATTATGTCCACGAAAAAGCACTTTAGGAAAAAGGGTTAAATTGCATAGGGATATATGACGACGATAGTTTGAATGATAGAACCATCATTTTTTGTGTTTGGGACGTGTGAATTTGTATTGAAATGCTGGTTAGCAGTCTATCTTTGTTATTTCACGTTCATCTTTTCACAATATATTTCTTAAATGTAGTATTAGATTAAATTATAACTGTGACGATGCTTTATTTTATAGAAGAAATATTACCCAACAAAAGAATCAGCCAAAAATTTATAAATTGAGGTAAACGACCTAAAATGTGACAATCATAAAGAGGTTAGTCCACCCACATTAAATTTTGCATTTTAAAACTAGTTAGTAGTTTTGCTATGGATATTCTTATTTATGACAGTGTTAGAATCTAACGAAAATTAAAATTAAATTATATGCTGAATTAGATTTCTTCTTTTATTGGCTTATACGACGATGATGAAACTTTTACCAATCGTTTTTGTTTAAAAATTAAGTTAAAAAGTAAGCTTAAATTTAATGTGCCTTTTAAAAATTTAGACAGTACTTTTTACAAAATATTTATAATAATAATAAAAAAAATCATATTACATTAATATGTTATATGCAATTGATTTTAATTAAAATATATATTAAGGAGAATTATAATAGTATAAGTTATATTTGCCGCGTTACGAGAATAAGGAAATGAAAATATTAAATATTTTTTCATCAAGTGGGAATCCAATCCACAACCTGTCGCGTATATGCGCACGCTTGTGCCCTTACGACATGAGCGTCTAGTTTAATTTTTTAGATATAACTAATCTAATGGAAGAAAAAAAATATTACGGTGTTCCTACAATACGCAGTGCTTAGATGAAAAGTAAAGACGCGCTATATGCTGACAGCTGACACAATCCTAAATAATACGTATATTGTTATGGAATTAAACATCGTACACACACTTCGCAAAAGTGGCTGGCAACGGCTGGATGCGGAGAGCTGCCTATGCCCATGTCCAGCAGTGGACGACGACCGGATGATGATGAAGATGATGATGACACAAAATTTTAAATGAAAATGAAAATAATTAATTCCCCCCGAGTGTTGGTCGTACCCAAGATCATTGACGTTGTTAATGCCGCTGTACACGCTGCCATTGTGCGACAACGGTCTTTATGTATAAAATACATAATAAATGTACCTCATCTAATCAATGACAATATTAACATTTTATCTATATTCACATAAATCTTAATAAAAAAACACTATCTTTCTAAAGTGACAAATAATGTTCTGCTATTTTGAATATTTAGCACATATATCTATCTAGTAATTTCAATTTTTAGTTTCAAATGATAATTTCATGTTAAATTTTTAATATAAAACATAATTGAATTAATTATTTTATTTGTATTTACACTATGTTACGAAAGGTATTATTAAGGATTATTGTAATAAATGCAACTAGTCTTAGGCATTTATTTAAGCTGCATCTATATACAGAGTATTAATATATAATATAATAATCGAGGCCATTTTAAATGATTTTTTTATTATATTTTATTAATAATTTGAGTAGTTTAATAGACCTTTTAAAAACAACAATGCATTGTAACAGGATATACTTGTATCTCTCAAAATAACTAAGCGGAACTATGATGGAATAATATTTATTTATTAATATTGCTTGGCCTCGTCTATACTTGTAGAGATGTGGCAATTTAATTATCACATTTTCGTCATTTCCATGTCAAAAATTTAGTGTTACCTTTATATTATATGTGGAGTGCAAATTTATTTACTAGGAAATTGTTCTTTGTAATCTTCTTACCTACTTGCTAACTTAAACACACAAGTATTATACAATTATACGTTTTTTTTTGCACTAGAATGTATAATTTTATGAAATTGTAATGTAAATCTATATATATAAAATCGAAAGGTAACTCACTCATCACGAAATCTCAGAAACTACAAGTGCTAGGAATCTCAAATTTTGCATAGGAGTTACTTATAGGACGTAGGTGCTCGCTAAGACGGGAATTTGCAATATTCGACGTCTAAGGGGTTGTTTTTGGGGTCGAAAGTTTGTATGAAACTTCGTTACTGCAAATGCTAGGAAAAGGAATGTCTCAAATTTTGCATAGACGTCACTAGGACGTAGTCATGGAGACAGAAATTAATAATAATTAATTTCTGTCTCCATTCACGCGGGTGAAACCGCGAGCGGGCCGCTAGTATTTTTATAAAGCACATGTTGAGTGGCGTTGAGTCCCGCCACTCCACACTGAATGCCACCAGAATTGGGCGGAAATTGGGGAGCGGAGTGTCTTAACACTAAGCTTTCTATGCCTACTCTACTACATGCGGGATTTAGCTTGAAGCTGAAAAAAAATGCCCAAACTTGAAGCCCATTATAATGAGGTTCGTAAATTTGATACAAATTACAATTTTACGACAAGCAAAATAAAATTCGTTGTAAATTATGTCAGAAGCGTGACTATTAATATTTTATGTGACCATATACTCATAATTTGTTATTTAATTGCTATTTAGCGGTCGAATGGATTTCAAGCCTGCAAATCCTGCGGAGCATCATCGAACTTATACTTGATCTCTATACCTGGAAATTCTTTTATCTTATTTAAAGAAGTTTCCTACGTAAAGATAAAAGATGTTGCCTAAAATATCTAAAAAAATATTAATGGAGACATTTTATACCGATATTAAATTTTATATGAACCCAGTGAGCCTGAATAATCATATTAGACAAAATTGTCCTTAAATATTTAATTTTCTTACAGAGCCTAGTGAAAACAAGTCTCAAGTGGATTGTGCGAGCAAATCTTATTTAGGTCCTAATGTTTATGTAAAACGACATCGCGGCACTCATATTCTATATATTGATTTGACAATGAACGTCTCGCAGTACTAAAAATAGTATACAATAACATATTAAAATTCTCCTTATGTTAAAATTGTGCATTCGTTCGTATAAATAATGTAAATGAAGAATTGAATTCGTGATATTTATATACCCGTTAGAGTAATTTATGACTATTAATGGTTAAGTTACAAATTTTCGTTAAAAATGCTTAGATTTGCATTTCGTTAAAAATGCTTTGAAAAAAATATATAATTATTGTTTATTCTGGTAGCTCTGCTCTGGCTCTGGCAGCTCTCCCATATCTACTATCCACTCAAATCCACAATACTTGTAAGGTGGGAAAATATAATAGGTACAATACCGGTATGTCGCCAGACCACAAAAACATATATTAATATAAATATATTTACGCTGATTTTATGTTAGTTTTATTGGTATTAGCATAACGCCCCTTCAGCTTTGTGTTACTTGTTAGAAAAACTAATAAAATAACATAAAAAATAACATATTAGACATCCATATCAATATTAATTTTATTAAAAAAAGTAAAGCTTTATAATTATTTTATTGTAATTAAGAGTATATTATTTTAATGGTTTATACAATGATAAAAAAATATATTTTTAATAACCAATTTTATAGCTGAAAACAATGTCGGTACATCGACGAGCATGTCTTGTATTATGACAGTTCGGTACGCGGGGCACGTTTTTTTCTCCGCTGTCTTGTCTTGAAAGTCTTCATTGTCAGATGTGGATGAGCACTGAATTATAAATATGGCACCAAGATATGCTAGCGATGTGGCTTTCACATATTTGCTCTCCTACATAAAAGTAAATACTATATGTGGGTATATAAGGTTAAAAATAACATAAATGATGTAAGGTTGGTAGGTTAATATATCCCAAATAAACATTTTTTTGGTATTTTGTTATATTCTCAACAACCAATAAATACCATACAGCTTTTAATATCAAGATTTTCATATTGTATAACTATGATATCCTATTTTTTACAAAGCTAACGTAATTTAGGGTGAAATTGAAAAGAACGGATCGTCGCATGTTTATAATTGCTTCGTGAAACTTCTAAAAGTCTTCTACATAATCCTATTATCTACCTCATGATCTATGGAAATTTAACAATTTGGTTTTTATAACTTTTGTTAATAACTAAGTAAAAAAATTATATTTAAAATATATTAATAAAGAAATATTTAAGATTTTCATTTGTTCGCTCTGGTGTCGAGGAAAAACGTGGCGTTAATTTCCATCTCCAGAATTCTGCGCAAAATAGGGGAGGGAGTGTCTTAACACTACGTACCCTCTGCCTAGTCTCCTGTGTAGAGCGTAAAGCTATTAAACAATATATATACATATATTACTAAGTGCATACCACGCATTTGTGATTTTTTGTTAGCATTGGAGATAAAATGTATTAACGAGTGAATCAGGACAGCTAAGTGCTTACGTTCTGCATTCGGTCGTAATCACACCATTTATTTTTTATACTCGTATTATATCCCAAGTAAATAAGTAATAAATAATGAATTTTAATTCAATAACAGGCCAGTTGTGGCGCAGGAGCACAAGCGTACGACTTTATGAAATTAAATATTTTAATTACCTCGCTCTGGTAACCGGCGGAAAGTATCGAACGGAAGTGTCGAAGTGGAATGTAGTATCTTAACATTAGGTTCCTAGGTTCCCTTTGCCTACTTTGCTATGTGTAATATGCGGTAACCTAGGATCCTAGTGTTAAGACAGCCCATACTCATTAAGACACAATCCACGACTAGCCGAAAAATTCTATATATAACATTAATTCAATTTATACTTCTGAAGCTAATATAAATTTGGAGTAACGAGCTACCAAGAAAGTTACTCACGTCGTTTCATGTGTATAATCTTTTCAAATTTTGATGTTAGCTTTGATGTATCATACACCCGCAAAGCCAAAGCGGGTCGCTGGTTAATAACAAAAGTTTTAATCACAGCTGTAATAAGAGTCAAATTACTAAGCTAAGTAATACATACATATAGAAATTTACTTTTATGAAATATTTTTTTTGACTTGTTTCTTCTGTGCCTTTCTGCTGTATGGCCAAGATCGTGAACATCACGAGACATTGTATATTAGGTGGCAGGATATATCACAATTTATTTTACCAGATCGGGGAAACGATATTATGATTTTTTCCCCTATGTAAAAATTGAACTTAGGACCATTACTTTTGCAGTTAAACGTTGGGCTAATTCGTTGCTATGGGCTAAAAATTATATAAAACAGGTGTATATTTTCGACCATATAATCATAGTTTATTTATATAATAAAACAAATAAGATTTTATATGTGCAGAAACTTTGTGTAGGCGTCGTCTATAGGATCGTCAGTCATGTCCACCTAAATGTTATCTCCCGCCAATTTGATGTTGATATCTCATTGTTACATTGCGAATATATCACTAAAATTATTTAGTTACATAGCCACTCTCGCAATAATGAATCGTATTATATAATAATATACTTTTATATCTAATTATGAAAGTTTCTAAACGTCATTTTCAAGTATATTATATGAAAGCTCAAGTTAAGCTTCAACTCATTTTTGTAACGTATATTTTTGCTGAAATTTAGAGATATTGTTAAATATCGAATTCCTATTTTAAAACAGCCACAAAATAACCGTAAAAAACCAGTATGGTCGTAATATTTGCATTTTCCGTGCTATAACGGTATTTATGAAAAAATATTTTTAAATCTTAATTTTTTTTTAAATAGTACAAATTTAAAATACGATGTGTAAAGAAAGCGAGAGATTTTTATGTCACATTCATAAATTTTGACGGATTCATCAGGAATTTTAATGAAGTGACATTGTGTTTGACATGAATGTAAACAAATTTTGCAAGGTGTAACGTCTTAGTTTTTTAAATAACTGTTTGCAACTACATATGTATTTTTATTGTATAAGAATTTGCATTTATTTAGTTTAGTTCATAAATCACATTAAAGCTCTCTACGCCCACCTTTACTGTTTCGCAAAATATTAGGCGAAACTCATATTTTTTTTGAATATTTGATCTTATCTTAGGGCCGTTCATAAAGAGGACAATGACCTGGAAATTTTACTCATATGTGCTTAAGATTTTATTGAAATAATGTAACTGATAAACTTACTCTCTTAAACAAAACGATTACATTTACATTGTACGGGATAATGGAATATTCATGTAAGCTTGGAAATAATTGATTATTTAAAATTTAAAAATCTCGTATTCTGGATCGGGGCTGTCTTCAATACCATCTTCTAAATGTATAATTTTTTCTACGTTCTCATTGAATGTTACAACAGATTTTCTTGGCTTTTGTTTTTGTTCTCCAAATTCATCATTGTCGTCTGATTCGTCATTATTGTCCTTTAGTTTATCGATAGACTGTATAACTATAGGCATTTCAGGTGTAGAAAAGTTTACTATTGTTGAGCTTGGAGCGGGTGGTGGTTCTTTTTGAATGTTTAAATCCTTTTCGGGATCCGCTCTAACATCTTGAATCGGTATGTCGAGCATTTCTTGCAGTCTCCTTTCGCTTCTTTTCAGTTCTTCTATATTTAGTCTAGGTTTCGTGATGCTTTCAATTTTAGGGGTTTCAATTGTGTCACGTGATGCTAAGCTATTGCGATCACTGAATTGTTCATAGTTTTGTATTCTCCTCCTATAATAAAATAATATATAATTACAAAACAATTAACAAAATTTAAATAAAACACGTTTAAAAGTATTTTCTTTTTGTCTTAATCGTCCTGGCAACTCCATCAGTTTTATAATATGAAAACCGTATTATGTGTAAACCTAATGTTATGTTTCATTATGTATCTAATAATATAGAACGTGGGTAAAAATAAAAAATAATAAATATTTATATATCTTACCATTTCAAGAAGAACCATAAAGGTATGGCCAAAATTACAAGGAATAATAAAACTGCAAGGACTATGGTAGCAGCTAAAAGGCCGGTATATGCATCACACTCTCCAATATTTTCAAGATGTTCTTGTAGCGATAGCGCCCTTGCTATCTCAACGCTTGCTATATTACTATTGGTTATATCACTGTAAATAGTAATACATAACTTTTACCTTTACAATTGCTGTTATATTAACGAAATTTAACTAAATTAAATAATAAAAAAATAAATAAGTAAATTGTTTATATCGTACTTAGTTAATTTAGTGACATCAACAGGCTCATTTTCCAACAATCCATAAACATAAAGCTGCAATGATGCGCCAGGTTCACCTATTGCACGTTTTTTTCTTGCTGAATCTTCATCGCTATCAGAAACCACCACAGCTCTTAATACTTTCAAGTTATACCCTATAGCATTACTAATATCAGCCATAACTAGATTTTCATCATCTAAGAATGAGTTTCTAATAGTCAATACAGCTATTTGATGTTTATCAAGTAGTTTTACCTGGAAATTACAAAATAAAAACTATAATTTTAAGTTGTTATGCGTGTAAATACTAGCTAGCGTATATTTTTCCCCATTTAGAGGAATATTTTAAGTTATTTTCATTTCTTTAAGCTGGCAAAGGAAAGTGAAAGAGAAATGACTCACCAAGCCAACTTTACGCCTACCCTAGTATACACGGGAAAGAATAAAAAATAAAATATAGGTAAATAATATTTATTTAAGGAACAGTGAGTGTCAAACAATCTGTTAACTCGACAGTAAACAAATATGATATGTAAACAGAGGTCAACCACGTAAAAGTTGGTAAACAATATTTTTTATTTCTTTTATTCTTTATTTTTGTTGAACAAAAAAATACTGCTTTATTAAAATGTGTTCTTGTTTTTAAATATGTTTTTTATAATATTGAAAATTTCTTGTTAAAACTACACGAATAATTTATTCGAAAGACTTGCAAAACAATTGGCAAAAACTTTTTTTAAAATATAATTTTAATACAATTACATTTTTCTCAATTATCTATTAAGTAAGATAACTATTTGCGAATTTTAGCTTTTTTAACCTTGAAACTAATGGTTTTTAAGAAATCTAAGTGTATAATAGATATCATTCACCAATTGATTAATGCAGTTTTGATAAATTATTAAAATATGCATTTTTAGCCGTCGAATTTTTATCATATTTATAAATTATAAAGACCTCGGTATTTATTATGAATTATGTTTAACAGTAAATTTTTTATCGTGATGAACAGGATATAAGACAATGCTATCGGGCACACCCAGTTAGATCTCATGCGTCTACGTTACATTTTATCTTTTTTTATTACCTTGGTGACATCCATTGTCCACTCCCACAGATGTTAGTTTATACCTAATCACATTTAAGGGGCACAGTCGTGTGGGGTCAAGCTGACGTTCATGGTAAGTCTCTTTTGGCACAAAAACAAGTTTTGTCAACATTTAAAAATGTATAATATTGTCGGTTTAACTGGCTTTACCGCTATTAGAACTGGTTTAGGTTAATGTTGATACAAAATTTGCACGTCGTTAAAGAATTAAGTCCGTAAATTTTGTTGATTTTATTTACTTTAAGTACTGTATTATATGTATACTACCTTTACATTTTGTTACAGGTAGGGTAATATTAATAGTTCATCTGATAAGAATTATAGTAATAACTAATGTCCGACACATGACTATGTACGTTTTATTATAGAATTTAATTTTCTTAAATTCTTAAATTTAATTAATGGAAGAAACAGCTAGATAAAGATAAAATATATAAATAATGTCAATCAAGTAGTTTCAAAAAGTAGTTTCTTTGAATTATAAAATAAAAAGTTACCTAAATGCAATTTTTTATAAACCGAAAGAGTTGCAAAACAAATTTGCTTGGTATAAAAATATCATGGAAAATTTACATACCGCTTATCTATTTGCTAAATTTGATCAAAATGTATTTCTAAGTTTACTGTGAGACGATAACGAATATTAAAAAAGATTTCCATAGGTATAAATCGATGGTATACTTACCACAATATCCAAAGACCCATTTCGGCCTCTCCCATTCTGGTCGGTGGCATATACAGTGAGGCGTGAGTTATTTTGCAATTTCGCGTTGTTACGTACATGCACCAAGCCCGTGTGAGGTGCCACAGCGAGAACGTCTTCCAAGCTCGAATAGACAAGCGCTGCATTCTCACCAATGTCAGCATCGGTTGCCTGTACATTTATTATGTTTAGCCAAAAATTTTGTATTTTGAATTTTTTGTATTTTAATCCTTATTATATTTGAATTGTCATATTTTAATAAATTCATAATAGTTGAAAAAAATATCAGACATACACTGGTAAATAAAACTAACCTCCTTTTTAATGTATTGAGAGTAAATAAACAAAGTAAGTAATTTAACAAATAAATAATAAATATTTTATGTTATGGAGGCCAACTCAGCGCTAATGTATTATTAAAAATAATCCTCAAATACCTTTAATTCTGTAAGTGCACGAGGTAGTACAGCTTCTTCAAGTTCCGTTATGGGATATCCGATGTAAATAGGCTCATTTTCTTTCCCTATAAATATAGGCGAGTTATCATTGATATCTATGACGATTAGATTCACAAAGCTACGTCTTTCATTGTAGACAATAGTATCGGCCAAGATCCATTTATTAGAGCCATAGTTATCAGTGCTCAGTTCGAGACTCTCTGCAGTTAATGAACGTCTTGTGGCCGGTACTTCATCACTGTCGCAGTGGAGCCTTAATTCCACTTGGATTTGAGATAAAGTCATAAACGCGATTGATTTGTCTTCCCGGTCGATGGCCGTGGCGTGTAGGCCGTCCTCGTCCACGTACAGCCATGATTGGTCCTCTGGCCAAATGCTTGACAGAGTGTAATGGCAGTCTTGATATTCAGTTCGATTTAAAGTGACAAGATTTTGATGAGGCTCCTCTTCAAGTCGTTCTAATACTATTAATGGAGATAAACCGTTTCCGACCTTGCATTCTGGTAAACCGTCGACTCTTATTAATACCTATTTTTATGGACAAAATAAAAATTATTATATTTTAGGTCACAGCAATTTATATTTTTAGTTTTATATAAAATATTTTTGTTACAAAACTACCAGAGCACTTAATCTATATTAGTACAAAACAAAGCATGATATTGTGAAAAGAAACGCAAAATCCAACAGCTTTCATTTCTGTTTTGTTTAAAATAAGTTCCTAAAGGTTTTAGCTTAAATTATATTTTTTTAGATACGAGTATATAGGATATTCTAAAGGGAAAAATAATTTCGTAAAAGGCAAATAAGCAGATTTTCATCACATGGATTTTTATGTATGTCTCTAAAAAATCTTTATGTATGTCTCTAAAGATCTGTAAGTATGTCTCTAAAAAATTATTGAGAAAAAGATTTCTTTTTGTGTATTAGAACTGAGTGTTAATTTTTTTTAAATGAAATCAATTTTCAATTTCACGCTCTATCCCGCATATAGCAGGCTTGGTAGAGAGAACCTAGTGTTAAGACTCTCCATTCAAGATTTTCCACCGAATTTTTGAGACAGCGAAGAAATTAAAATCTACATTTAAATAAATATTCAATTTCCTCGAGTAGAGGATCGAAGTTACAACCAGTCGCGTTTACACACTTTGTGCCCCTGTGCTACGACAGACGGCCTCAAAAATTTACATAAATGCTAAAATTAAAATGCAGCATACGGAAAGATTAATTTCGGCAGTAGTAAAGGGACATTTATTTGTTTAGGCTAGTGCTAAATTATGACAAGATTAGTTCTGGGACAATCCCTTGTCACAGATTACTATCCGCATAGATTACATGACCGCGTGCGATTTACACTGTCGAGATTTACGTTACATTTACATAGAATAATATAGTAACAGGTTCAATTTTAAACACTTTGAGTAAAGTATGTACACTTATTAGTATTATGTAAAGTTATTTATTTATAATAAATAACATATTAAAGTAAAATAATGTGAATATGGAATTAAGGAGTAAAATTGCTTACCGGAACACTTGCACTAGCTTGACTATTCTGTGCAGTGGCTGTAACACTAAAACTGTGAACACCTATTTCAATCACTTCTGATAGTATTATACTCCCTTCACTATTTACAGAAATACGGTCCTTGAGGGAATCTGGAAAAGTTCATAAAAAATTATTATATAAAAATATATATAATTATTTTATAATAAATAAATTGAATTATAATTATAGATTAAGATTTATTTTATTTTAGTTATGTTTATCCCATCTCACATAACACAATCCAAAATAACGTTTTCAATAACATATCCTCAATTAAAGTACATGCATACTAATTAATAATTAATTAAAGGGGCAAAGATTTTAATTCGATTATTTACTGCTTCAAAACCAGTTTGGGACAATTTTGAACGTTGATTTTACATTACAAGAATATGTATAATTGAAGTGAACGTTGTTTACTTATACATTATTGCAATTCCTTTCTTTCTTTCAACGAAAAGATTTTCGGACAGATATCTTTGTTATTGTGGGTATTTGAGATAACGTCGCTAACTGTGATCGTAGGTATGGTGGATTGTATGACATCGATTAACGTTATTAATTCATCGATAGATTACCTAATGCAAACTGAATTTTTAAATTCAATAGATTTTTTTAAATTGTTCTCCAGATTAGTTCATTCAACCAAAGAAACTTATAATAAACTGATATCTTATAATAAACTTGAATTTTTAAAAGTTTTTTTTTATTTTTTTGGTTCTGCTTTTTGGATCACTCACACTCAATGTAAAGCTCAGTTTATGCTTTGCGAACTGCACCTACAGGTACTACACGATGATATACAAACTATTCTTATTAATATTTATACTCTTAAAATTTCAATATAATTTGTATATAATAGTTATGAACGTACTAAAGATTAATATGTTAATTACTTTTAATACTCTCTGAATGTGTGCCCAGTACCGTTAGTAACTATTTATATTTAGCATTAAAACAAATATATTTTGCCATAGGAGAATAATACGATCTATTTGCTTAATACCTTTCACGCTTTTGAGGGATTATATTCAGGAGGATTATATTGATTTATATGTGAAAAGTTTACATGCAGTCCGGAGAAGACTTAATTTGTATATTGTTTTATTTTAATATTTAAATTTGAATGACTCCCTTTAGAATAAAAAATGGTAATCTTAGTGTCCCAACAATTATAACAATTACAAAAATTATTTAAATAAAGAGAAAAATGTAATAAGTAGAAATAGAGAGGGTACTCTGTCCCTGTTGTTTTTAATATCTTTTAGTACTAACAATGTTTTATCCGGTTGACTATTTAAAAGTAAAAAAAAGTTCTTATAGTTACCGTCATTTATGTTAAGGGAGTATATAATTGTATTTCCATTTGTTTCAGTAGCTTGAACTCGTCCCACGGCACCTATTTGGTTAACATCAGCCCAAAAGAAGTACGAAGGTGAGCTGAACGTTATAGAAGGCCGATTTACATCTTCTGAAATTTTTTATATGTAATTTTTACTACTACTTTTATAATTGTACCGCCTGTACAATAATAAGAGCAAAAATTTTTGCGAGTGATTTTATTTTATGTAAACAAGGAATTTCTATAACTATTCACTAGAAATATTTGTATAAAATAGCTTAAAGAATACAATATTAGTATATAAATGTTTGACCAAATAAAGTGCTTTTATTAGTTTTCTTATATTCTAACTTCTGATATTCAAATGTTGCATAATAAAGCTCCTGCGGTTTGTGCGGCCATTTTGCTCATTCAAGTTGAAATAAAATTATTCGCCTCATGGACCGTGAAATTCAGTAGGTCCATATGAAAGTTTAAACGATATGTAACGTGTTGTTGCATACTCGTACTTGTAATATTTCATTTTTTTTTATAAAAAGTGATATTTTTGGGATATTTTTTGGTTCTATGTAATTTTATATGAAAAATATAAATATTGCCAATACGATTTCTGTAGTCTCAAAAAGATGCGGCAACAATAAAAAAATATACATATTTCAATCTTTCAAAATTTTTAAAAATGGTGTTAAATTCAATTTCCCTGGCATATCTACATATACCTTTAAATACTATATAAATGTGAACAAAACAATAAAGTACTTTCTTGTACAATGAGATATTATCTAAAACTGATAAGCTATATATAAGTAAGGGAAGTGTTATTGATTAAAATAATAAATAATTACATACTACGAAACGCAGATAATGAAAACAACAATTTTCATATCTAAAGTTCACTAATTCTTTAATCTCTTATAGGGTAGGGATTTTTTTCATATCTTTAATTATTGTATGTAAAATACTTCTTCTATTGCGAAATTAATATGATTGTATTTTTAAATGAAGCTATTTTAATCACTTCATTAAATTGTAGTATGACCAGACATAATAAATAAGGATTGATTTCACGCTTAAATTTATTCGTTATTCACAATAAATTATTTTAAATATTATGAATATATTAGAAAATGGTGTCATCATTTTATATAACACATATACCATGTGTGTACATATGTGTTATATAAAATTACTAGTGGACCCGAACGGGGCTACGCCCGCTTGAACCATACGAATATTTATTAAATATATTTATGAAATTATTTTTAGTTTTCAATAGAGAGATGCGTTAAGCAAGCTCATTTTGGGTGATGTTTTCTAACAACAAACTTTGCAAATCGTTGCTTAGCAACGGTTGTTATTGCTATGGCGGAATAAATCGCATGTGAAATTAATAAGTGTTTTAATATATTGGTATATATCGAAAATATTACAAATATGAGAAAAAAAAGTATCTTATGTTCATCCCGAGACCCTCAAGTATCTCTATATTGGTATTTTATCACAATTAAATTAGCGGTTTGGCCCTGACTGCGTAAAAGACAGGCAGACAGACAGACAGACTGACAGACAGACAGACAGACAGACAGACAGACAGACAGACTTTCGAATTTATAATATAGGTATGGATGACGATACGAGGTGGCTTGTTATTGTTTTTTTTTTGTTATTTATAGGTTATATATGAATCGTTTTTTACTTTGTTTTGTAAATATTTGTTTAATTTGTTCTATTTAGACTTAAGCATTTAGTACAAGAATAATTTAAGATAAAAAAAAATCACACATGTCCTCAAGGATAATATAATAATATTTGAAATATAGATGTTTCCCCGGTCTAGTTATTAATAGTAAGTGCCGAGAGTTCTACGGAAAACAAAAAGTGTGTTACTGTAGCTTCTTGGTTGATTAAACATACGGGAAATGCTTAAATAAAATATATGTTATAGTTAAACAATATTTTTTTATAAATATTACTAGTAAGTATACTAATATTTCAACCAGAGCAAAACATTTGGTCCTCAGAATCGATTTTTTTAATATTCTTTTCCTGAATTCTAGCCACGTTTAGGGCGAAGATTGAGATTGCTCAAAAAATTTAAGCGAGAAAAAATAACAGACCGCTGTTAAAGATAACAGAGCTGTTTGCGAATCTGTAACATTTAAAATATGGATTCCTCTCCCAAGTTAATGAATTCGCAGAATAAGATATGTAAAAGAAGAAACGCAAGGAGAACGATAAATATGCATCGCTTTAAGTGTTCTTTGAATTTTAAGTGCTCGTGCTTGTATAGTATAAAAGAAGAAAACCTCATACTATACGATGTGAGAAATTCCGATGGATAAAGAAAATTTACTTTGTAATACTGAGTGATTTATTCATATTTTTATGTCATTGAATGGAGTACAAAAAAAACTTTGAGAACAAATGTTTATATAATTATACTCGTACTCGTATATGTAAATATTTCATAAGTGCATGAATTTTGGAAAAATGGAAAATTATTTCAGGAAATTCATACCTGATGTAATTATATCTAGCAACAGAACGGCTTCAGCTCGCCCAGCTTTCAGCGTAAGAGTTGTATGCGTTAGGTTAACCGGGAAAGCAGGTGGTGTTATAGTTCTTATAGAGACGGCGCCACTCGTAAGAGAATACTCAAAGTGTGTGGCATAATCTAAAAAATTTTTTTAAAATTATAACATTATTGTGACACAGTTGATAAGTGCTGATAAATTTTAATAGTTCTAAGTTCGAATTGCACTTTTACACTCTTGTAATAATAGAGATTGTAATTCTATAGTAATTGTAATAAAGTATTAATAAAGTATCTGACAAAATGGGCTGTAGTTTTTCCCATAGCGTTAAAATGTTGATATTCTTGAAAATAATAAATAAATTTGTAATATTTTAGTTGTTACTTACCTCCCGCTAGTAAAATATTCGTTCCGCTATAATTCGATAATAAAATAGTGTCATGAGATGTCGAACCGTTTTCAAATTTTCCACTATAGAGAATTTCATTGAAAGATTCTACTTCTTCAACTGTCGATCCTATACGAAAGAAAAAATATATAGAAGAAAATGTGTGCAAAATATAATATTATTTATTTAAAAGTAGAAGTAAATAAAAAAATAAGGACGAAAACCACAATATACAATGTAAAATTTTAAACAAAAAGTTATATACATTTTTTTTATATATAAAAGAAAAACAAGTAAATAATAGAGTATCCATATAGAAATGAAGCAAAAATTTTGTACCCTTTTTCGGGATCCACCGGCTCGGAAGGCAGTTCTGTTGAGTAGAGTCGACAAGAAATTTTGTCCTCCCTTATTTTGTCCTTATTACAAAAAATTTAGATAAATTTTATCAAAAGATTTTTATCGTACCTGAAATGACGCCTAGCGACAACACAGACCTGGCTCGTCCCGCTTGCAATATGAGTATTATATGAGTGAGCTCAGATGGGATAGATGCAGTCGTCGATAGTTGCACGGTCACCACGCCATTTGACAATGACGCTTCAAACGAAGATGCATGATCTGTTACAAATAAATACTTATCAACAATTACTTTAGCCATTCAATTATAGTCTAACAATTATTTCTATAGCTTGGCAGGTACTAAAAAACTACTTTAAAATATTAGAAAGATTAGATTGAATTCTTACCCCCTGAAAGAACTATATTAGAACCAGTGAAATTCGACAACGTAATAACATCATGGGACACGGTACTATTTTCTAATTTTCCTTCGTAATGTACTTTGTCAAAATATTCAACGACCGCTCCGGATTCTATACAAAATATTATACAATATAAAAAAAATGGTTAAGGGATTAATATTTATTATTTTATTCTTATTGTAAAATTTTAGAATTTCTTTTATTATTTTTTTTAATATTACCTGAAATGATGTTTAGTGACAACACAGACCTGGCTCGTCCCGCTTGCAATATGAGCGTTATGTGAGCGAGCTCAGATGGGATAGATGCAGTCGTCGATAGTTGCACGGTCACCACACCATTTGACAATGACGGCTCAAACAGAGTCGAATGATCTGTTACAAATTAATATTTCATTAAGTAATGTTTATTACAGACATGACTGTAAAAATATTTATTTTCAGTAAATGTTTTATTGTATTTGTACCATGGAAACTATTTTATAAAACCTTATTTTTATAGAAATCGAAAAAAGTTACATATTTAAGAGAATATATCAGAAACATTATTTAGTTAATAAATAAATATTAAATTTTATCAAATATAATATCTATGTAATATTATTACTCGCCACTTACGCTCTAAGTAGCATATTCAAACATAGCAAAATTAGATAACGTAATAACGTCATGGGACCATTTTCTACATGTTCTTCGTAAAGAACTTTGTCGAAATATTCCTTTCAACACATTATGAGTGTAAATATTAATGATTGACTATAATACTTACCTCCCAAAAGTAATATCTGTGATCCGGTGAAGTTGGTTAACGTTATGGCATCATGCGATACAATGTTATTTTCTATTTGGCCATTATAAAGGATTTTATCAAACTCTTCAATAACTTCAGTTTCCGATTCTGTAAGACGTAAGAAGTAATCAATATTTGAGATCTAAGGAAAACTGTATTTCAAATTAGGAAAAAATATTCTTATATATTCTTTAAAATGATAATTATACAGCAGAATTCATTAATTACGAACAACAACAGAGGAGCAATCTAAATTATATACATATTTTGTATTACGTTCATTCCATATAGTGAGTGGCATATAAAGTCAATTATAATATAGAATATTATTTAGTAGGATTACCTACTATATATTCCTAAAGTATAATTTCACATTATTTAAAAATTCAATTCAGTTCAATATAATTGCTTATAATAATTCTTTTAAAAACTGATATAACGAACCTGAAACGAATTTTAATAGTAAAACAGCTCTTGCCCTTCCTGCCTCCAGAGTGACAGCAGTGTGCGATATGTCGGTCGGTAAGGTAGCCGCCTCTCTAGGGAAAACCGATATTTTATCATCCAATAACGTAGCTTCAAATATGGAAGCGTACTCTAAAAAAATATGTGCACATTATTACTGTTTTGCTCTTGTTATGCAAACTATTATTATACTAATTATTTTGCGCTTTTAGAGTCTTAAAGGTAGTATTTTACTAATAATTAAACAAAGAAATTATTTTCGAAATATTTATTATTCTAGCTTTCAGATTCTATTTGTGCCATCTCAATAAATCTCTGAAATCTCTGAAAATCTAAATTTTGAGAGTTATGGAAACTTTATGACTATTTAACAATTGTAATAGAACATGATTAAGTAAAAATGTATCCAATGAAGAAGCGAGTCATTCCCAACACAAATACCTTTGATTACTCACTGGGAAGTCTCGGCGACATAATTTTTAAAAATGTATGTAAATAAACCTGTTTTTTATTACTATTTCATATATAAAGCCGACGTCGTAAGCGTCTACTAGATATGGGTTCAAGGCCTCCCAAATTCTGCGGAAAATGGGAAACGAAGTGTTTTAGCACTAAGTTCCCTCTGTCTACCCTGCTGTGTGCGGAATACAGCAAGAAGCTGATCTAATTTATTTAAACATTAAAATGTATACTTGAATTGTATTTTTTTAGTTATACATATTTTCTAAAAATTCTTACCGCCAAAAAGTTGAACATCAGAGCCATTATATCCCGTAACCGTAATAGTCTCGTGATTAACAGTTCCATCACTTACTTCTCCATTATAAAGAGCTTTATCAAAAGATTCTATAACACCCGCTGATTCTAAAGAATAAAAAATAATATTTGGCATCTTATTTAATTAAAATTAAGATAAATTAAAAATGTTACATTGAAAGACTGGAACATACATAGATTATTTTGGTGGATTAATAATGTTTCCTTGGATTAAAAGTATGAAATAGCATTTTTAATGTAAGTTAAAATTAGGATTGCGTTTGTTAGATTAGGTAATTTTTTTAACTTGAAATTAAGTTTATACTGACGAAATACATAAAAAAAATTGCATCCTCTGAAAAACGTACGTTAGGCTTAAAACATTGCAATGAACTAAAAGTTTTATATTAAAAGTGAAATTCATAGTCATCCATAATAAAAATCGAGTAATATTCATGTGGGTGTGGAGCGAAATTCACAATTATCAATGTGTGACAGGAAGTTAATTAATTGAAAAAGTATATTTACTGGCTTTGATGTCGTTCTTCATTCGTGAGAATAAATTACTATAAATTATTTAATAATTAACAAATAAGTAAATGCCCCCTCCCCCCCCAAGCTTTAGGTGATAAACATATATTTAATTTAAATAATCTATATGGTGACTCAGAATAGAAAATCAGCATTTTCATTAAGGCAATTCCTAATTTGCAATGGAGCTCAAGGAGTAACGCGTAGAATCGATATAGGGAATTAAAATGTTAATGAAGGGAATAAATCCCCGAAATCTAGTAACGATATAGCCTTCATCAACGTCAGTCAGGATTAGATGGCGTCTAATTAAAACAAGGACGTTAAATAACGTACTTAAGACTAAATATTTATAAGTCTAAGTTAAATGTAGTTTTTTTTACAGCTGTGGTTTTTATAAAAAATAGCTACGCTATAGAGAAATTTTAAATTTACAATTTATAATATAAAATTTTGAGCATATTTGTGGCAATTGTCCAATATTCCCAATGAAATCTCTTTATCTTAGAATTCAATTTAATTGACAGATATGATAGAACTCAACGATCATGACTCCCAGTTGTAACCCTATTAGTGCTTCATAAACAGTTTTTCAATAAGAAGTCATAACTTTTTTGATTTAATAAGAATGCTCGAACACTTGTTGTACTTTAATAATATTCAATAATTTAAAAAATCTTTTTTTTTATTACCTATATATAATTTACAAAAAAGTTATAATATATTAAATATTGAGAAAATTGTGGTTTTCGTCCTTTCAATTTGTTTTAATGTCATATATTCTTTTACTAAACGACTATTTACCGAGTTTGCTTTAATGATATATTATATTATTTTCATCAATTTTCATTGAATTTAATTATTACTTACCATGCGGTAATTGTAAAATAACAGTTGCAGTAGCGCCACTCGTATGCTCTCTTTCGGCTTTAACAACGATATAGATTTGCCGTTCCTCATATAATTCTTCAGGTAAATCTTTTGAGATGAATGAAACGTCGTTTTTGTCGCTATCTAGCTCAAAATACTGTGAATGTTCTGAAAAAAAAAAGAATTTTAAGTATAATTTGTACTTTAATATGTTTCTCTTGATTAATTAAATTATTTTTAGGTAAACTTTATATTTTAAAGAAATATAAAAAATGAAGGTACTATGTTATACATAAATATAATATGTATAAAGTAATTAAACAATTACCTGATTGGAATGTAAAATTAACTTGTGCGTCATATCCTTGGCGTAAGTAAATTTTATCTTGAAGGACAAATCCCTGCTCCCTACTGTAGCTCGCCAAATAAAAAGTCTGAGAAAAAATTAAATCATCTGGAAACTCAAACTCGGTGTTACCTAAAATTTTCACAGTCGCATTTCTAGTACGTGGAGGATCATTAGTTCTATCCACATCCTAAAACACAAATAAAAATTAAAATATGACTTTTCTTTCTATTAACATATACTCGTATATAAATAATACAAAAAAAAATATTACCGTAGCACTAATAGTAAGGATTATTGGTTCTGGTATTGATCTTATAAACGTATTAGTTTTCAAGATTGCTTTAAATTCTTTTGGGACCGAGGATGATTCGTCGTAGGCTATTTCAAATAATGAACTGCCATGGATAGCAAAATCAATTCTTTCGGTTGTCAGATCTATATCTCTGACTAATATATCGTTAACGCAATCCGTTATCAGGAACCCTGGTGGCAATGGTGGAGCCACTGTGAATTCATAATTGCTTGCTGGCATAAATTGAGGATCATTGTTGTTTGTGTCGTTGACAGATATAGTAAATACCTAAAAGTGATAAAGAAATCCTTTATATGAAATGAAACAGAGATAGACATAAAACACGTACTATTTTGAATAGATTTAAACATATTGTAATGTAATGTAAAGAAGATTTATCTTATGACATTTTGAAAAAATTCTATAGTATGTGACAAATCCCATCCATAGTTAAGCCCGGTTTTAACCGCCCAAAGAAAAATGAGCGAGCAATGCTGAGGCGGAATAGACTCCTTTTAAATATAATAGGTATAAAATACATGAAATATCGTACCAAAAGCTGTGTCGACCCGCTTGAACATCGAAATTGCACTGTTAAAGTAAACATTAAAGCAGTTTCATTTTCTTCATAATTTTGAAAATTATCATTTGTAGAAAGTATGAGATTATTATTAACTAATTCTAATGTGACATATGGTCCAGACTTTAGGCCCTCTCCGGGAGTAATATTTGTTATTTCTGTAAATTAAATACAAGTATTAATGTTTTTTTTACATTATTCACATAAATCATATTATAAGTACACTTATATTCAATTTGCATTCTAACCTTGGATATTTGAAGTTTGTCTTGTAGATATAATACCTCTGTGTGTGTCAACTATTGATTCACTAACGGGTGCAAACCAATTAGTTACGTTTTCGATGGAGCAAGCTAAAAAACATTACGTAGTAAATTAAAATTCATTTAAAGTATGCGAGTATCTAATAAAAATATATTTCTATCTTTAGAGTATTTTGCCTGAAATATAATCTTGTGAGATTCACATTCGAGAAAATCATCAGGTAGACGTAAGAGGATATTAGAAATTACTTTATAGTGCCTCATTGCACCATATTTGATATCATATATAGGCAATGTAGAAAATTACTGAAAGTACCTACCTTTTGCAACATGAAGATATGCCAATACGACTAGACAAAACAATATATTGTGTCGAAATGGTTCCATATTGAATATTTCACCAAAATCACATTATAACGAATAAATAAGACACAGCCCTTTTATTAAGTAAAACACAACACTAACTTTTAGAACACTAGTTAAGCAATTAATGTAAATAAAGATGAGGATTTTTATAAAAACGTATACAAAACTATCCTTGTAATGACTACAATTGTGTCTGCTTATATGAATTTATCAGATAATGTGATGACTATTATTAACTGCCAATCTATCGATTGATATCGTTGCAGGGAAATTTGATAAATTCGTTATCTTGCTTAATAAATAATTATGAGGTATGCATATCAATTATGAATTGTATACAAGCGTATACGAGGTTAAATCTATAACAATATTTGATCTTCATACCCACTTCAAACTGTTTACTCTGGTACTCCACCGTGGATGGAGGGTTGTTTTTTTATATTAACGGAAATTTTAAAATATTTTTTTAAATACAACACTTTTTAAGCCAAAACCGTAAAAGGGATTACTGTTATTGTTTTTTTCCATGGGACTTTTACATTAAATCGTTTTTGTAGGTTAATTAAAGTTTTTCTTGCTGGCTCTACTACTTAAGTAATGTTTTTATGGTCTTATCTATATCTAAAGTACTTGTAAAATTATGAATTGTTGATATGATATGAATGGATGAATGTGTTGTTATACATGAAATAGTTTAAATACTACTTATATTACTAGGATTTCTTGACAATAGAAATGACTGAATAACGTTTAATTAAAGTAAAGAAAGCATTTGAACAAATAAAATAAATAATACGTCACTTTTTCAACACTTTTAATTGGCAGTTTAATAGTTAATATCATATGATTAAAGTCAATATTATTTAGAACACATTAGGTTTTATTTACTGGAATCTGTGGTGACCCTTCAGTATTTGTAAAAATGTGGAAAGATCATTTATTTTACATTCCTACAATTTTTATATTTTCAGGTCATTCAAGTACCCATTAATATACAAATCTCAACACACTTCAGACAAAAAATAATAAAAAAGAGGGAGAAGTTCAATTCCAGTCGTCGATATCATCTACTTGCTCCATGCTACCCTGTGGTTTTCTATTAACACTAACATTAAGTGACAAAAGCTGTTGCATCGGTAGCCTTGGTGAAAGATTTACCATACTGGCCCATTGTCCTGAACACAGCTCAGGAAACTTTAATTTCTTTAAAAAGTGACCTTCCAAATACCACGGCGACACACATGTTGGTGAATAGTCCCAAATCTTCATTTCATTTAAACGGACCCATCTAAAATAGTTTAACAAGTATAATAGTTCAATGGTCGTTCATTTCTTAAAAATAATATATATAATGAAATGACGAGTAAATTAGTGAACAATTTCATGATTTCAACAATTTATTATATTTTTATATGTTTATTTATTTATTATATTTATTATTATATTTGGGTTCTTCGAGTTCTTCGACTTATTTGGGTTCATCAGCTTCAAAATTTATGTTAAGTATTTGCAACCGTTAATAACATTACTTACGTAACTGTTACAATATTGATTAATCAGTTTAGGTTACGCAGAAAATACAATCAATGGTAATTGTGATAACCAAATTCCACTTACAGCAACAGAGATCATTTGTGAAATATTTGAGCACGAATGTTCAGATAATGAAATTATTGAGGTCGTCGTGGCGCAGGGGACAAGTAACTGTAACGCGAAGGCTGTGGGTTCGATCCCCACATATGGGGGAATGAGTTATTATTTATTAATATTTTCATTTTTTCGCTCTGGTGTGGAGGCAAACCGCGGCGTAGAGTTCCGTCACTTAACACGCAATGCCTCCAGAATTCGGCGG
Source organism: Heliconius cydno galanthus (assembly GCA_036379175.1). Classification (NCBI taxonomy): domain Eukaryota; kingdom Metazoa; phylum Arthropoda; class Insecta; order Lepidoptera; family Nymphalidae; genus Heliconius; species Heliconius cydno. Next base: position 720,877 of record JAKRZM010000422.1, on the reverse strand, counting down.
AAAGTGGGGAACGGAGTGTTTTAACACTATGTTCCACAAATATATTAGTTTTTTTACATTAGATAATTTAAATACTTACGCAGAAACATAAAGCGCGTGACAATCGCAATGCCAAGGGTTGTTTGAAAGTTTTACATTTGCTAACTTCGGCATGTAGTCCAGAGTACGTGACGGCAACGAGGGGAACATATTGTTGTCCAAGTATCTAAGAGAAATACAGGAAAACGATTATTTCGAAAACTTGTGTTTACATAGAAAATTGTAATACTAATATCGATTTATAAATGATTTATAAAATATTCTTTCTAAATAAAAAAAATCACAATTTATGCACTTTACACAAAATGAATAAAATAGAACCCAAGCCAAAGAAAAAATAAATAAATAGAAAAGGTTCTAAAGAACGAGCATCTTAACAAAGACTCCCTTTCTTTTAAACAAAGACATTGCATGCTAAGCAGCAAAGCTTAATGCGGTTTATTTCCTAACCAGGTTAGGGAAAAGAAAATAGAAAATAAATACACTCTGTATTTAGTATTATATTGTTTACAAACCTATTAACAATCCAGTATTAGTGTTAAACTTTAAATTACAATCATCGAGAGTATCTTTTTTCTGTATTATTTATTATATTTATATTATAAATGTTAATGTAAGTTTGTTTGTTCGTTACACTTTTTCACCAAAATCACTCAACCGACTATCATGAAACTTTGTACACATATTCTTAGAGGTATTAAAAAATACATAGGATAAGGACTATGTCGGATGCAAGTGCCTTGCTATACCAGTTCCTGGAGTGAGACCTCCCGGACGCCCAAGGAAGCGCTGGTTGGATGTCTTGATGCAGGCCATGAGAGCCAATGGTCTAACCACCTAACGTGACGCAAAAGACCGTGCAAAGTGGAGTAGGTTGAATAGGAAGGCAGACCCTAGCAATAGCCGGGATTAATGCCAGGAAGAAGAAGAAGATTAAAAAGGACATAGGATACTTTTGTGATATGCGGGCGAAGCCGCGAGCGGCTCGCTAGTAGTCTTTATGAAGGTAATCTTTACTTACAAAGTAGTTAAATTTTTTAAAGTAGAAAACGTTTTAGAGTGTACTTCATATATCTGGTTGTCAGACAGTATAAGCGAAGTGAGATTTCGCAAGCCGTGGAAAGCTGAAATATTCAAGAATCGCAATTTGTTTTTAGATAAATCCAACTTTTCCAAGTTACTACAGTTGGTGAAAATATCGTCCGGAATGTCGGATATAGAGTTCCCCTTTAAATCCAAATTGCGAAGTTGTCTCAAATTTTGAAACTCCAGACCAGTCAGCTGTAACAATTTTTACACATATTCACTTATTTGTATTAAATAAAATTTAATAATTTTGTTATTAGATTATATTAAAAAAAAATGACACTGGCCCACTTCACTGACTTCAAAATTTTAAGATTGTATCAAAGGGTGTGTACGGTATTTATAATATATTTTAATATAATAGAATACTTACTGTAATTAAATGATTATTTGATAAGTCCAAAAAAGTTAAGCAATGAAGATTGCAAAATAACTTCGAACGTATATTTTCTAAATTATTTTTATCTAATAATAACGTCTCTAATGACGTTAAGCTTTCGAATGCGTTCTCAGTAATATTGCTTATTTTATTATCAGATAACTTTAATATTTGGAGGCTTTTCAATACAAATGTGCCATTTTCAATTTGTGAAATTTTATTTTTTGAAAGATCCAATATCAACAAAGATTTTAAACCTACGAAAGTGAAGGAAGGTATGTATATAATCTGGTTATTCGAAATATCTATAGTTTCTAAATAAGAGTTATTCACAAAGAGTCGCTCTGGTAGGGTGTATAAAAAATTATTGGATAAATCAACGTGGAATAATTTCTTTGTATATCTAAATGCTTCGCTATCGATTTCTTCTAAATAGTTTCGTTGTAAACGCCTAAAAGAAACATATTTATTAGAGAACAGAACAGATGTAGAAGTAGGGGAAAACTATAATTTATATATTTTTTTTGATTGTGTGGATTAAAACTTGTGTTGTATTAAGTTTATAGAATATTTATTATAATTTCTTTCTATTATAATATATGACATATAAATAAAAGAAACATTTCAAACATAAAATATGTTTTTATTATAAGAAGTGATTTAATTACTTTCTTTTTGTATGTTAGGAACATATGAAAGTTTAATTAGGATACTCACAAAATGCGTAAATTAACAAGGGAATCAAATATCCCCGAAGGCAGGAATTCGACGTGATTGTCAAACATATCTAATTCCGTTAGAGACCGCATGCCTTTAAATGTCGTTTTGTGCAATGTACGTAGCTTGTTTGTGCCGAGGTCTCTGAAATAAATTACAGCACCATATTACCTGATAGCATGTAATTGCCAATTTTCATATTAAAAAAATTTGAAATATAAGGTGAAAGTAAGCTTCTCAAATTCGCTGTATTAAAAGCATGTTAATTATGACATTTCATTTTAAGAATTACATTATTTTATATAAGACAGATTGAGACTCAAAGTAAATCTTGAATTAAATATTGATGTTACTTTGACTTGTTTGCCTTCATGCTACTAAATTAAACTGGGGGAGCTTCAAGTTAGAAGTTTTTATATATGTACGTCACAAAGCTTGTAACGATTATTATTAATAATATGCTGCAAATTTGTTGAAAAATCGTCTTTAAATTTATTTATTTTTTATTTACATTGTATATAAGTCAGCTGGTACAATGAGATCCGGGGAAAGGGTGGTTAGGCCGGTCCTCCAGCATTTAAGCGAGCGATGTGTAACGTCACACCTACACATGCCTTTAGTGCATTGACGCCATCGTGATTGTCCGAAGCTTATAGTCCACACTGAAAAATAATGTAATAACAATGAAATAATATATTTACTTTTATATTTTTCCATATCTATCGCATATTTAAATGAAAATGCAAATTTTAATAACTTTATAAATTTTGCTTTTTAATGTAAATATTTTACATAGGTGAGATCTGAATGTACTAAATTGTAATAATGAAACACACCCCAACTGGGTCTGCTATAAGAAAAATACATGAAAACTTCGAGAGATCAGTTTTTTTCTTTTTTTTATATATACGCTTCCATTTATTTATTTATGTATTCTGCTATGATTTTACAAAACTGTGAGCTTGCTATTTATTTCATAAGGGCGTTCGATTTTTATCATAAACTTCATTACTTCTATCATTTCATGTTGGGTGTACACTTTTAGTGTTGGGTGTATAGAAATAGGATAGGAACCTTAAGGAACTTTCAAGTTATATAACGTAACGGAAGTCTGGTTTCGGGTTCCCCCTCTATTACATGCACTATGTTCATTACATACATATCCTTAATGGTAGTAGGTAGCTACTTGCCTGGTTGTTCAATGGCTTGTAAACGTCGGTCAAGCTTACGCCAGTGAAGATCGTTAGTGCAGGCTTTGTTAGCCGGTTGACCGGGTCTTTGTCCCGTAGAAAATATCTCCAGCACGTCACACGGTGACAGATTACATTCAGCTTGTACTGTACGAAACACTGAGAAAATCATTAATTAAGTGGGATCCTCTTTTGGGATATATCCCAGGTGAACGTGTACACCACGAAATTAAAATGGATGAATGTTAATTTTAACATTTAAACGAAGTTAAGGAATTAGTCATTAGACTAAACTTTATATAATAAAGAAAATAAGATTAAATTATTATTTGATTTATTATTTCAGTTCCGCCACTCAACACGCAATGCCTCCAGAATTCGGCAGAAAGTGGAAAACGGAGTGTCTTATCACTAGATTCCCTCTGCATACCCCGCTGTGTGCGGGATACAGCGTGAAGCTGATTAAATTTGATTAATTCATAAGAAATAGTTGACTTTTTTAAACGAATACCTACGTTAATAGATTTTCAATAATATATGCTGTACCTATGTGAAATAAATAAGCAGTCAAACTCATTTTTTACTTATCTTTTAAATGATGTTATACGAATTTTCATGCGGGCAAGTAAATAAAAATGTGCTAAGTTATCACCACAGGCATTTATACAGAAAAACGTGATATAACAATGTTCTTCCTATTTCACTCCCAAGAGATACCTGAAGGTTAATTAAATACACGTATTTAATTAACTTCACGCTATAATTCTCACATAGCGGGGTAGGCAGGGGGACCTAGTGTTAATACACTCCGTTACACATTTTACGCTAAATTCTAGAAGCATTACGCACTAAGTTGCGGAACTTAACGCCACGTTTTTCCTATATACGCGTATAAATTCACTTACTTCATATTTTGGTTTTCTTTCTGAAATAGACTACGAAAACAGTAACCTTTTTCACATGAATAATGGTATTTATTTTAAGAAACCTGCATAGTGTAAGTTTTAAATAAGCTGTTGTAACGGTATTGCCTTGACTGTATAACGACATTAAACATTTATATAATTATTTAAAGGCAATTATAATGAAAGTTATATAAGACAAATTAAAGACAATATAAAATTTTATTAGATTTTCATTGCTTTGCTGCAGTAGAATGAACCAGAGGTTAATTAGGCATGACGTTATAGCATATTGGCACGAAAGAAGTAGGTTAAGAACTAGTACAGTCCTTACTTCACATATTTTTTATATATTGGGAATATATTGAAGAAATATTTTTATAATGTTTACTATGAAATTTAAATTGTACCTGTTATCCCAGCAATTTGTGTGGCTAACAACATATATACTAAATTCATCGTTGACTCGGACCACTGATCACCTCTGTACAATAATAGTAAATCGCGAAGTCTATACCATTTGTCCTTTTGTTTAACGAGAGCCTGCATTATGCAATACAACTATTCGAAAAAAAATATGTCCCATATAACAATTTTAGTTATTAATATTTAAATGAACTTATACAAGTACATTTTTTTTCAGCTTCAAGCTATATCCCGCAAACAAAAGGATAGGTGGAGGGTATGTAGTGTTAAGACACTGTATTCTTTACTTTCTGCCGAATTTCCGAGGCACTGCGTGTTGGGTGGCGTAACTCAATGCCGCACTTTTGTCTACACAAATACGTGTATTTAATTTTATGTTGTTTAGTTTTATTTACTCTACCGTATTTACCTACCGACGCTCGTGAATCGTTTTATATATTAATCAAATCGATATGAGTTAATTTTAAAAACAAAAGTAGATATTTCCATATTTTTTTGATAAAACGCCCAGAAAAATAAAAAAAATATACGTTTACATGTAAATTATTTTTTCTTTCTTTTTTTACATAATAATACTAATATTATGATTGTCTTATATAAATCATACAATTTAATAAATTCAAAATTTATGCACAGAGTAGTTAATTTTATTAGAATTGTTGTCAGAAGATTCATTACTTGAAAACGGTTAAGTTAGGGACAGTTTAGGGAAATTACTCAACTTCTACGAACATTGCTTTTATAATAGCAAAGGTCACAGATGGTGCGTGACCTCGAACCTAAAATATGAAAACCGGTCGACTGTTTCGTTAAGAAATCTAGGGGTCCTATTATCCACATGAAAAAATACTAAACATCGTGCTCTTTATATCGAAATGTACGTACGTTATACGAGGCAAAAGAATAAAACGATCTGATTCCTATGTTTGCAATCAATTTCTCAATATTATTCTCTACGCTTTTTTTTCATATAAATTGTCTATCTTTATATTTGTTTCGTTTCATAAATATTAATAAATCCCTTGACTAAATATAATAAAAATCGGCAAATAACCTTGTAAATATTAATTTTATAGTATTGGTGGAATGAAAATTATAAGCTCGCTTTATATTTTCTTAACATGTTATTTTAATATTAAAAAAAAAAAAACTTGTCACATGTCGTTACTCGCGATCCCCAATTTTAATACCGAGTATTAATTAACCAGTTAACTGAATTGATTGCGTCCGCCCAAGCATGGGCTTAAGCAATTTTCTTGTGTCCATACCGATAATAGATAGGAAAATAAAAGATTAGAGACTTACTTACATATGTCCATAGAATAAGCATGTGAAAATTTGGTAATTTAAGAAAAACCATTTTACACCTTTTTTTATTATTTAATTATCATTATAATTAATGTTAATAAATTAATGAACGAAATTAAAAAATATAAATTTAAATATTACATTAATGTATTTAACAATTTAAATAACCAAAGGTTTAAAATATTTTATCGTTAACTGTTGAGATAATATTATATAACAAAAAAACAAGACCAAAAATATAAAAAGAAAAAAGTAAGAGCAAAGCAAATTTCTGTAAATTAGTATTTTTTTTTGAGGTGTTAGAAAGTATTCTTGACTTTATTTCAAAAATACTTTCTAACACGATGGTTTGTTTTCCTTTTAAGACTTCAGTAGCCTCAGGAGTTTCGAACAAAATTGTGTCAGAATGTAACTTTTATTCATAATTAATATTGCTTGGCTTTTGCTAATTTAACCGACGGGAGCGCCATAATATATTTTAATATATAAATAAAACTGGTTTTCATTTGAAATATATGTATTTCTCCAAGTGAGAATCAAACCAACAACCGTCTCGTATATATATATATATGGAGAAGAGACAACTCATCGGTCCTTCTCCATAATCTCTATTTATCTTAGAGCTCATATATAACTAGTATATAAAAATTAACATACATGGCTTATTTGAGTTTCACGTTGAAGGTCTATTTGTTTAGGAAAATTTCTGTAGGTTATATATATATGTAACATAGTAGATACATATATATATATATATATATGTACATATATATATATGTATCTACTATGTTATAATACCAAGGTGATGAAGGCGATGTAGTGGGAACGATAAATGATTTTGAATTTCGTTATGAATATATAAGAAAAACCTTTTGTGTTTATAATGATTTTCCTTCTTTTCAGCTAAGACAAAGGTTCTGTCTGATATTTGAAAGATATGAAGAAAGGACGAATGCAAGATCAGCGGAGACGGATGGACGGTATTGGAACACGTGATTGAAGTGGTATATTGAGAAGCATTTTTAGTAAAGACAGAAGATATGAAACGGATGTGGAAGGACGTATTGTTGCTGGTATTAGAGTAGACGGTACCTTAGCTACATAGATGAGACCGAGGGCATATTTGCAAAGAGGTATGGAGAGAGAGAGAGAGAGTGTTTGGCCCTCCGTCGTCTCTGGATACTCCACTAGAGATAAAGCGTGAAGCTAAAAAATAAATTATATTTCGTTCCTCTAAAATATAAATGTAATTGTAAGTTTCTTGTATACGTCAGCCAAAAAAAACAGCCTAAACTACTTTCTAAAGTCATAACACCTAAATACTTAGATGATAATAATATAACATTTAACATTTATTAATGACAAAATTACTAAAAACAATTTCAACGATAACCACCGCCTTAGTTGTAAACTATGTGGCAGTTATTAACGTTAGTTATTGGTGCCTACATAGTTTTCTGAGCTTAAATAATTATGTGGAAAAAGCTTCATTGATAAATTGTCACCTGCAGGAGACTATCTTTATAATAAAATAACCAGTTTAAGTTAACTGACACATACCTTAATTGGAAGCAACACGGCATTATTCATTATTATGACCGGCTCAGTTAACGTAATATAAAATATTTTCTTTTTTTCACCTTCTCACTGTATCTCGTATATAGAGCGTAAGCCGAACCTGGAAACATAGTGCTAGGACAGTCTGTTCCCATTAAGACACTTCCGTTCCCCACTTTTCACCGCATTCTGGAGGCATTACGAGCAGTAAGTGGTAGAACTCATCATCGCACTTTCCACCGACACTAGAGTGAAAAAATGAAAATATTTAATATTTTATTTCCTCGAGTGGGAATCGAACCCACAATTTGTGGCGTTTACAGTCACACACTTGTGTCCCTACACTACAACTGGGCTCTAAAATAAAATATATCTATCAATCAATAATAAAATATTCAATAATGTAGCACCTACTGAAATCTTACTGATAAAAGCATTCAGAATTGTAATCGCTTGTTTAACGTAATTTGTAAAATAATTAATTTTCTTAGTACATTTTCATTATTTCTTACTCCGGGCATGATTTGCCTATTAATCACATAGTCAGCCTTTGGTAAACTGTATTGACTTTGTAAATGGTTCGATTACCATTTCATTAAAACGAATTCAAAGAAATAAAATTACCTTTTTGCCAAATAGCATTCTTCAAGCTATTCATCATCATGTCTCATCACTCCTGTATTTGGCTACCTTTATATTGTACTTTAATTTTCAGCTTATTATGTAAATTTTGAAGGAAATTTATTTTTTAGGGTTTCGTACTTCATATAGAAAAACGAAACCTGAACTTTGTTGTTCGTCTGTCCGTCTGTTAAGATTTTTTATCTCAAGATAGGGTGGAGGTATCAACCTGAAATTATTATCAAACATACAGGTCTAGCGTCTCTTCTAGCACAGCACTTCTAGCTCTTCTAGCACAAACAAAATCAAGTTTCTAGGTCAATGAAATCAAAAGATATTGTATGAAATTTGCCGCATAATCAAAACCCATATGGTACTAAAAACAAAATTTGGCACAAAATGAGAACTTACAATACAAATGTAGGGAAAATCTGAAAAGTGTTAATTTATATTTTTTATACTTCCCGTTGACCTACAATCCTGAAATTTGTACGAAATTCTTATTGGACGAGTCCGGCTTGCACTTGACCGATTTTATTTAATATTTATTCACGAAAATGTATTCCAATCACGTTTCGTTTAGCAAACGACTAATATAGATAATACACTGTATACAAATTAATCAACTTTATGTCGCATTTAGTTGACATGACAAAAATAACCAAAATAAATGGTTGTTTACAATTTTTTTTAATTAATTGTGTATATGAAAATTTATAGTATTCCAATGGTAAAACTAATCTTTGCTAATATTATAAAGTGGAAGGTTTTATTTAGTTGAAGGAGATAATCTCGGGAATTACTGGTTCGAATTAAAAAATCTTTTTATGATGGATAGTCCATTTATTGAGGCTTTACCTGTGGTCAAAGTTACGGCCACCTAGGATGTGTCATGGACCATACACACCTCTTAGCTATTTCAAATTAAGTACACGGGGGAAGCCGCAGGTAAGAACTAGTATATAACACCTGCATTGTAGGTACAGGTACAACTATTTTATATTGTAAATTTCCTATATTATTCCATTTTTAATAAAATATTTATATATAAAATAGCATTAAACTTGAAATAATACTGTCCTTGTCGTTAGTGAACAATTAGCATGACAGCGTTAAATACTGTAACATTCATATTTGATATCTTGTTAGAGTTAAAGTTGTCATGTTTATATAATATATATTCATGTTTATATACTTATATAACCATAAGAAAAAAAATCAGCTTCACGCTGTATCCCGCATACAGCAGGGTAGGCAGAGGGAACCTAGTGTTAAAATACTCCGTTCCCCATTTTCCTCCAAATTGTTTCTTTGCGTATTAAGTGGCGGAATTCAACGTCGCGTTTTTACCTCGACACCAGAGCGAAGAAATTAAATTATTTTTTTTCCATTTCCTAGAGTGAGGATCGAACCCACAATCAGTCCCACACTTGTGCCTCTGCGCCACAGCTGGCCTTGTGTATGACTATAATAATATTTTTTATATACTCCACTGATACAGTTTTATATTTAAAATAATATTATTTTTTGTATATATAATTATTTTGCGCCTGGAATAAGCAGAGAAAATTTAAT
>JAKRZM010000422.1:678792-710584 GCA_036379175.1 Heliconius cydno galanthus | reverse complement strand
GTTACTCTCGACAAAAAAAATAAAAAGAAGTCTATGTTTATTCTTATGTATAATAAATAATAAAATATTTTGTTTTCTATAGGAAACTTTGATATATAAATAGAGCAGGGAAATATAAAGATTATATTTTCCTGTGGTCCATTAATTTTATCTTGTCTCGCATGCAGCGAAGCCGTTCTATTAACGGAAGTGCCCTGAAACGATGAAGATTTCAACAAATCTCCTAAAATGATACCTTCCTTATTTCTTTAGATATATTATTATATAACTAATATACTTTTATTCTAAGAAATCAGGGCCTTATTTATAAACTATGGATTTCAACAATAGTTTTACCCTCAACTGTATAGTGTAACAGAATTTATAGCGACATTACAGTCTAGTAAATGTAACTGAAAGCCATTGAAACTTAAACCTAGATTTATTAGCGTAACAGAGAAATCCAAGGATAATATAATAAATTGGCGTTGGTATCTCTACTTGGATTTTTTTAAATTCAGTTCTTTATGATACATTTAGCACTCCTACCTATATATATATATATATATATATATATATATATATATATTTAATATCTTCAGCATATCTCTTTCAGTTCATCAGCCAAAATTTAATTCTATAAACATAATTTGTTTCCTTTGTTTGATAAATTGTTTGGATAAAGGTGAATAAATATATGAACTTAGTATTAGAGGTCATACAAATACAAACTAATAAATAAATACATAATACTAGAGACAACACAGAGCTCGGCATCCATATAGCTTTAGATTTCCATTTCTTTTATCGGTGAAGTCGAGAATGACGCATTTTTCGAAGATTGAACTTGGCTTTTATTGCACATTTACGTTTTTAGCGATAAATAATAATGGTGTAAAACAAAATTTAAACAAACGAAAGTAAACTATATTTTTTTTTATAAAAATCTATAAAATTATTTGTTATTATATTTTTAAAATAATTTAGTTGACATAATAAATTAATTACTTTTAAAATTATGAATTTAAGTACTTATTATTATTGGAAAAATATTTGGGAAAAATATTCAAGTGCAGGGTGGGTGTCCGCCGAGCGCGCATTCGTCTATGAACGAGCGTAGCTACCTTACGTCTCTCGCACCTACGCTCCTGAAACTTTCATACGCGGCTTAATACTATACATTATAGAATATAGAACGGAAGTGCAGCTATTAATAAAATTTATTATAGAATAAATTATATTTATTAGATTTATTAGTGATAAAAAACATTTGTATCATAATAAATAAAAGTGATAAAAAGTTTTGGTGTTTTACTTAAATTAATAGTGTCAGTGACAAAAAATCCAAAAAACTAAAAAAATATATTAAAAAGAGGCACACCTAATATATTAATTGACTAGTTTTAATATTTCTGAATGCATAATGACAACTTTGGTAACAGGAACGGGCGTGTTAATCGTTTTACAAACAAATGGTAAGGCGAGTGTCGTAAAGTGTTTCGTGTGTGCCCAGTCATTAGCAGAATGAAAAAAGGTCTCGACCGATAAAGAGTAAAGGAATTTTATTAAAAATCACCACCGATTTCCAGAATATAGTCACCAAGATGGATACCAGGCAAGTTGTTTTTGCATTATTTAATATATAACATTAAATATAGCATATATGAAGGTATACTTACTATATTATATTTATATATTGGTTGCGCCAACGCAAAATATATTTTAAATTAGAAGCTCACAAGCTCAAAAGGATTTATTCAATGGCCGTGACGTGTTAACTATATCTCAGAGTGCAATGTCTATTTATCTTGGAATTACAGTCATTATAGACTTACAGTGTTATGATTTCGCGAAACTGGAATAAGTGGTTTTTGTTTTTTTAATAAATGCTATAGTATTAGACGTTGTTTGTCTATACTTGTGTAGAATAATGAATAAATACAATATAATATGTATGCCTTAATATAATATTGCAAAAGTTGAAAAAACAAATATTTCTTCAGTGCTAATAATATCTATTAAAACAAAATCTCAACCAAGTACCAGTACTTTTTCTATTAAGTTTTCTAATTTATTTACATGAGAAAAAAAAACTCAAGTCATGTATTTTATTAGGCCTGTATGAAGAAAAATCAATAAAGAATATCTTAGGCTGCTACTAACGAAGCATTACCATTATTTGTTTTATTTAAGATATAGCTTGCAAGCAGTAAGATAATTACGCTTATTTGAATTCTCTAATACAATATACACAACCTTGTATCTTTTAACCGATTTCAAATAATTGCTCTAATTATTAAGTCTACGTATAGCAATTAATTACGTAATTAGGGGGAAAGTTAAAAAAATAGATAGTATATATGTCCATATGCCCTATATATAGGTAGTTCCAAAATAACTTTTCTTAAGCTTTTAATATCTGCCATGTTGGTCTTAGAATGACGTCACACAGGCTTGTTATAAACGTAAAATTTCAGCTTATTTTGCTTTTATAGTTTCAAAATTCTATTTCACAATTATATTGCTGAATATCGCAGTGTTATTGAAACTAATTAACTTAATTATTTATAATATTTTATATCTATTCCAATGAGATTATAAAAACGATTAATTATTATATAGAAATGATTTAAACTTCTAAGATAATTTTAACAACAAATAGTTTATAGTAAGGTAACAGTTATCTAAATAGATAACTGTTCAAATTTGAGCTTAGATTTGGGCGGCCGTGTGAATAATTTAGTTAAAGTGCTAATCAAAGCGGCATTTAATTACTTAAAACTTAGAGAAAGCACGAAGAAAAGTCAATTTACTTTATAACTTTAATTTTCTAAGTTTAAATTAAAGATATGTTTGCAGATTAACCAAAGAATAATATAACGATAAGAATTTTCAGTTAAATAAACTTAAATTTTAGTGAAGACGAAAGATTATTTATTTTACTTTATTATACTATTCTAAAATACTAGACGCTGACCTCCTTCCTATGCTCTTGGGATAGGATAATATTTAATGAAGATGACTAAAAATTTTTTTTCAATATACTAGGGCACAAAAGTGTAACTGTTACGCGAAAGTTGTGGGTACGATCCCCACTCAAGGGAATGAATTATTATTTATTAATATTTTCATTTCTTCGCTCTGGTACCAAATTCGTCGTAAAGTGAGAAACGGAGTGATTTAACACTGCTTTACCTGATATATGTGTGATACAGCGTGAAGCTGAAAAAAATATAGTAGGGTCTTGGAAATCCTCATAGATGTTCATTATAGATAAATGTATAAGCAAGAGGGTAATGTTAATCTATTATTCAGATACGCATAATGACACTATATCCCTTTCTTGATAGGCGGAGATGGAGTGCCTAGCGCTACGATAAACGTAGAGCCTCCTTCCGCATGTTCTAAGTGGTACTTGATCGACCAGTAATAGTTATATAATGTTATTTATTTACAATGAATTTTATATATTTTTTTAAAGTTTCGTACCACAAAAAGTAAAAACGGAATAATAGAATAATTTTGTTTTCCGTTTGTCTGTCGCAGCACTTACGCTTCGATTTTGGTGCATTTTGTATGAAATTCGCCACGTGAACAAAACCTATAGAGCCCTTCCCGTAGACCTACAGTTTCTATAAAAGTAAATTCAGCAGAAAATGAAAATTTACAATTTAAATAATGGAAAAATCCGTTTAAAAAATAAAAATTTATTGATATCTCATAGAAAAATATTATATAAAATCACAAAATTTATATAAATAGAATATTTTTTCTTAGGTGAAATGTCAATGTTATTTATGTATGGATACATCGTATTTGGGTTGCTTGGCTTGTGGTGAACAGCTGTCCTACTATAGACACCAATCCAATAACGTTTTGTCCCTTGCTTGACCCTCTGAGACCTTGGTTAAATTAAAAAGCAATATATGTTAATTAATCATGTTTTTTCACGTGTTCTTTTAAACCAAATGTTACCCAACTGTATATTTCTTTTAACATTTCACTATCACATTTTTATTCTACGTAGCTTGTAAAAGAAACACATTACGATTTTTTCTATCGTATCATCACTACAAAGAGAGCACCGTTTATTTTCTTACCGATAGCTACCAGAATGCTATTAGACTACTTAGACTACTTACAATCTAAAGAATATTTTCTAAATATACTTTACATATAAATTATATTTTTATACTATCCTACCTAATGGTGTAATTCACTTATAGTTTAAAATAGATTTCAGGTTTTGGGAATTATAAGTCAATAAACTAACTATTTTTACATTATTATTTCACGGTTAGGAAAGAAAAATACTTTTTTTTAGGAAACATGTAATTTTATTTGCAGGAGGGGCGGGTTCAAATCCCCACTATGTTCCAATTTTGTACAGATTATGAAATAAAAAATAAAATAGCTTTTGAATGTTGAAATTATTATGTATGTTTTCGTCAATAATTTTCTTCGTCAAAGTTAACGTAATTATAATTATCATAGAATATTCAGAAATTCATGGATCTTATATTATTTACAGCTTTCTGAAATGTCAAAGGAAATGCTGATCGTTGTTATAATATTTATTTATGATATACTCAGGCTTAAATATTAAATTTATGAACCTCCCTACTGGCTGACTGCTGTTATCGTCTATTCAAATTTTCCGTAACAAGAACGACCTTTGGACAACAATTTTGAAATTGATAAAGTAAAAAAATATTTAGAAATCATTTTTTACTTTACTGCTATGAATAGAAGGAAAAAGTATAATTTATATTTAAGTATCTGGCTGAAGACACTATGACAAACTTTAGGTTTGATTGGCCAGGATTTTTTACAAAATATTGGAAATATAAGATAAAAGTGATGAAAATTATTAATATTCCTTAATTTTATTTAACTTAAACTTGAATTATTATTACAAAAAAAAGGAAATGTTATTATTTTGTTTATAATAAATGTCAATTATTTCCTTTATATGTACTTAAATAATGTTAAACAATATATGAAATTTCTAAAACGTAGGCATTGCGAGATATGACCAGGAATCAACTTGCAACAATATAACATTAATAACTTATGAATATAGAATACGAGTATAACACATTAAATTAAAATAAATGATAGAGTTAGTAAGTTGAATAAAGTGACATAAAATGCTGATTCATTAGGTTGTAATATGTGTCTTACCCTCGTCCGACATTAGTACAAGTAGAATTATCATTTTTACAAATGGAACTAACAATAAGAGTATGGAAAACAAATAAACAATGTACAATACATAAACGCTTATAATGAACGATTTACTTTAGATTTTACAAAGAGGCATTATTGTCATAACAAATGAGAGTATCAGTATCACGATGTATCCCGCACACAGCAGGGTAAGCAGAGGGAAACTTGCGTTAAGCCAATCCATTCTCCATTTTCTGCCGAATTCTGGAAGCATTGCCCGTTAAGTGGTGGAACTCAACACCACGCTTGGCCTAGACACCAGACCGAAGAAATTAAATATTTCATTTCATCGAATGCATCGAGCCCACAGTTGACAACCACACCCTTGTGCTCCTGCTCCATGACTGGCTTCAGAAATACAAATGAGAGCATATTATACATGAGCATTGAGCATATAATATGTAAAAATATTCTATTCTATTCAATTCTTTATTAACGTTCACGTAAAACTCATGAATTTAATCTTGAATTGGCTACTATTAGTAGTAATAGTTTTTTTCAATCACCATTTTCCAATCCCATTCAACTCATTTCTTATTTCATCAGATTCTATTTTTTATATTTCAAATTGGAACCATTTGGTGTGTGCTAAATTATATTGTGACTTGATAATTTGGAAAAAGAAGCGAAGCATGTCATTATGTTAGAGCCAACATTTCGATAAATTACACATTAAAAGAATATGGGTAAATAGCCCCTACAAAAAATCTTGTTCGTCTTTGTATCATGTCTAAAAGTAGGCATGCGGTCTGCCCACCCTGCAATTTCCTTCTTTCATTATATTTGTGCCGTGTATTTTACAGTCGTTTCATTATGTTAATATTGTTTTCCCTAGCAATTTTCTTTGAATTTCTTTCCAAGACGCCATTTATAATTTGTTTTCTCATTTAGGTCTATCTTACAATTAATTAATATTATTGGCTTTTTAAATACGGCTCTGTTAGCGTCTATATACTATAAACTTTATGTATAAAAATGAATGTATGTCTGTATGTTCTTTATAGAATCCTGAACTATGCATCTTTAGCAAAGGTGTTGTGCATGAGCCCACGAAAATTTCTGAGTTGGATTGATTTTTTTCGAAATGAACAACATCAACAAAATGACACAAAATTAAATATTTGTGTTTTTCCTTCAAATTTTAAATATCAATATGAATAATAAAAATGTACATTTAACATCAGTTGCATGTTTTCATTAATTTGGTCATATAGGTATATATTCATCTTATCAATTTAAAAGATAAATAGAAAATATGAATTTAAGAAACAAATTTGGATTATTAATATACGCAATGCATCGAGAATTCGGCGGAAAATGAGGAACGGAGTGTATTAACACTAAGTTCCCTCTGCCTACCCTGCTGTGTCCGGGATACAGCGTGAAATTAAAAAAAAGGTAAATTCCTTATATTGAAATATTTTTCAATTACAATGTTTCATAAGCAACTACTATTTTCTTTAAGTCCCGAAAATCCGTACTTTTCCTAGAACTTGCACAGCTAAAGGTCGAACCGTAGTATAGTGCCAATCATAGTTCGTTCTTGGTCCGATCTCAGTCTGGTAAAGTATTCTTATACGAGAAACAATAAGAGCATGATATTGTCGTTCCGGTCAAATTCCGGTTCAATCACATATTAGAAACGATCCTTCTCAAAGTATATATAGAGTCATATAGATAGTGTAGTACTAAAAAATATAGAATTGAAAGATATTGAATGAATATCTTAAAAAATAATATATAGCTTATATAGCTTCACTCTGTATCCCGCACACGGCAGAGTAGGCAGAGGAAACTTAGTGCTAAGACACTCCGTTCCCCACTTTCCGCCGAATTCAGCAGGCGTTACGTGTTGAGTGGCGAAACTCAATTCCGCATTTTTCCTCGACACCAGAGCAAAGAAATGGAAATATAAATAAATATTTCTTTTCGTCGAGTGAGGATCGAACTCACACCACGACTGGCCTCTAATTAAATTAGTATCTTAGACGGAAAAAATCATACTATTTCTAAAGAACAAATACCAAGTTCGATAGTAGATGTACGCACAGTAAAAAGACAATGTAGGAGTTAATAATGGCTGTATTTTATTTGTACAGCATCTTTGCTGCTAGCGACGGTTACTGCTAATAAAATAGATTTTGGTGTGTGACGCACGTTCAGTTTTATCTGAAAAAATACGTTTGTGTTCTAGGAAACAGTATAAAATATATAAATATATTATACTATTTCGGTATTGTAGCGATAAATGACCCTATGTTTCTCTGTTTTCTTTATGGACGATACGAAGAAAACTACAATAAAAAGTGTTTTTGGTTCACACTTGTAAAAGTGTAGTTAAAAAAGAAAATTCGTTATAATTTATGTTTGTTTAGGAATGTGTATATTGTATAACATTATCTATTCGAATGAAAAACAAATTATAAGTACACATACAAATGTAGGAATAATTTCTATTAAGTTAACATTAACATTTCTCATGTTTGATTTAAACAAATGCGTTTTAACGTAGGAACGAGTAGCAAAGATTTCTTTGCAACATGCCAGTTACACAAAATGTTTATTTATTAGTTTTCATTTAACTCTGTAAAAGTAATTTTAAGACTACATTAGGATTCTTAGATCCCTTGTGGCGTAGTGGCACAAGCGTGTGGAATGAATGATTAAATATCTTAATATCATCGCTCTTGGTAACAAGGCAAGTTGGTGAGATCAGCCACTCAGTACGGAAAGCCTTAAGAATTCGGCGCAAAATGAGGATCAGACTAGGTGGAATGTCAGATTAGGTGGTTGACCTGTTGAGAATCGATTGGATATCGATTCATACCAAAAAACTCAGAACTCAGTTTTGAGTTATTGTAATAAATATAATTATTGTAAAAAATGCTTAAGATAAGATGACGAACCAAAGCAATACCTTTTAAATCAAAAACATTGTACTGCACCATATATTTTCAAATTTTATTTCACACATATCTCAAAAAACACTATTTATTATCTTTGTTAAGGTAAAATAGAGAACATTCAAGAATATTCAGGTCATTAGTCGCCATTATCAGAGCAAGCATCCGATAATAGCCTGTGCTCCAAAATAATTTGCAGATAATTACTATCCAAATATTGCTTCTCCGGAATACATGTGTAATCTATCTTCTACATTGTATTATACGTACGTACAATTAACGACTTACGAGTACTTGCGCACGGGAGATTGAAAAGCCAATATTCCTTGGATAGCTGACGATATTAGTTTGTACCAGTTTTAATGAGAAAATAATATTTTTATACATTCTTTTACTTGGATCGTGAAAATCAGTCATAAGAAGCGAATATTAATATACGATATTAGCGAAATTACAAAATAATATATTTTATTTCAGCTTCACACTGTATCCCGCATGTAGGAGGGTAGGTAGTTTAGTATTAAGACATTTCGCTGCTCGTTGAGTGGTGGAACTTAACGCCGCGCTCACGTGACACGCTAGTTCCCCTGAGCCACGACTGGCCTCATACATACATACATTTTTTTATTATATTTTCTTTAAATAAAATTTGCACTGAGACATTATTTCCTCTTTCTTCATTACAACTAGTCCGCTATTTACCAAAGATTGTCTGTTAGAGACTGCTTGAAACAATAAGACCGCCTTTGCATATGCTTTTTTTGTATGCAGTAAAGATTATTCTGTTCTATATATAGCATTTAATATATATATACCTATACATAAATTAAATATGATAAATAAATAAATTGTATAAATTGGCCACAACAATACTAATATTAGCAACATTTAAACTTAATGAATTCTATAATTTTGTTCCACACGATTAAATGTTTACCAAAGTTAATCGAAAACAAATTAATTGTAACTAAACATACTTTTATATCTTTACAAAGCTATTATCCATTTTAATTGAAATTTTATAAGGCTCGGTACCTACTATATAAGACGCGTATAAGTTATCTTTGACTTTTGTTATTAAATTATGAATTCCGCCAAAGGTCTAATACAACGCTAACGATATGAGACAGAGTATTACGTTGATACATAATTAATTAAACAATTATATCAACAAATATGGCGTTTCTTGCCCAAATGAGATAAGAAAATGTAAATATTTCGTGAAGATAATTTTGTTTGAATGAAAAATCTCTTGACGATAACCGTTTTGCATTAAATAAATGTTTTCTCCTATAAATGCCCACGTAGTTTGTTTTTTTTTATATATTGTTAAATTTTTGCATTTCATTTTTATTAATTTTTCAATAAAGGTTTTCAAATATTTATTATTTCCATTTGCTTCGCTCTAGTGTCAAAGCGCGGTGTTGAGTTCCACACTCAACACGTAATGCCTGAAAAAATAAGGGAATAATGGAGAACGGAGTGTATTAACACTAGGTTCCCTCTGCCTACCCTGATGTGTGCAGCGTGACGCTAAAAAAAAGATTTTCTATAAAATATGTCTCTTCCGAAAATACCAATTTCTGCGTTTTATATATTTGAGGATAGCGAAGAAATAAAAATATTTTATATTTTATTTCCTCACGCGAGAATCGAACCTATCGCTTGTGCCCTGCGCGCTGACTGGCGTCAACATATAATTATATAGCTCATTTCATATAAATATATCTATATATTAAACTAAATACTTAGGGGCTGTTTAACAACGATGCTGAACATCGTTGTTCATCATTACCCCTTCTACGCATACATGGACATTAGGGAAGTTTACAACAAGTTATGAATTGTACATAAATGAAATTAGTTTAGTTATATCAATATATACATTAGAATTAATTATCTTTATAATCGTATATTATTTTTTAATATGATATTTTTTATAGTATATGTAACCATATACTAAGCATGTTGGACTGTGGTCGCGATGGTGGTGGTCTTAAAATATATGAAATTTTACCACCTTATTAAATTAGCTCATCTATCTATATATATAAAATCGAAAGGTCACTCACTCATCACGAAATCTCAGAAACTACAAGTGCTAGGAATCTCAAATTTTGCATAGGAGTTATTTATAGGATGTAGGTGCTCGCTAAGACGGGAATTTGCAATATTCGACTTCTAAGGGGTTGTTTTTGGGGTCGAAAGTTTGTATGAAACTTCGTTACTACAAATGCTAGGAGTCTCAAATTTTGCATAGACGTCACTAGGACGTAGCCATGGAGACAGAAATTAATAATAACATAGTTCACGCGGGTGAAACCGCGAGCGGGCCGCTAGTTACATATAAGCTTAAATGCTTAAATATCTTACCTATTTGTTCAAACACTGGTATAGTAATATTTTTCACCTATAATGTCATGTCAAAAGCAATTTCTTTAGCGTTAACGTCAAATGTGGTAATTTTAAATAGTAAGTAGTTTAGTCAAGTACATGTCTTGTTGAAAAGCCACGGTACCTCACTTTAAACGCGGTGCTCTACATTAGATTCCGGCAGCTAACATATTACAATGAATACTGTACAGGCCATCGTGACCGAGGGGCAAAAGTGTGTGGCAGTAATGAGTAATGCGGTACTGGGTTCGATTTCTTATTATTATCTTAATTATTATTTATTAATATTACCATTTCTTCGCTCTTCTTCTTCACTTCTTACCAAGGCAAAAGGCAGGTGTTTCTTCCGCCACTCAACACGTAATGCCTTAAAAAAATTGGCGGCAAGTGAGGAACGGAGTGTCTTAACACTTGGTTCCCTCTGCCTAAGGTACAGGATTTTTAAGAACTTAATTTAATAATAGTTCAATAATCTTCTTAAGAAATATTAAGCTTCATAAGAAACATTATTATCTTTCAGTGATCTCCTTTGGAGCTTGTCACAATATTTCTGTTAAGTATTATATTTTCCAATCTGAGATCCTTTATAAGAAAAATAAAACTTATAATTGGCTCGTACTATATTTAGTACGTGGATTATTATCCACACTAACAAATAATTTAATGTTAAAGCTGAAGCGATAGTTACAGATTCAAATTCCACTTGAAAAAATATATATTTTCAAAATAAACATTCATTGGCTTACATAAGTTAGAATTAGAGCTTATTATAAGACGGACGTCATTTCGTTAAATAATTGTTTCGTTAATTATTAAATTGCTTGTTATTATTTAAAAGTACAATACGCAGATTTGTTAAAAAAATAATGGACAAATTTCCATAAGACCAATCTTAGAAGATTAGTCCCAGTAGAAGATTGGTCACACTTTGGCCAAGAGCAAAAATGGCTTTACTCCTAAATATCAACCCTCGCTTACAAGGATTTTATTTATTCCGTGGCAGGGTGGACTGTGAAAAATGGTCATTCATGTAATCTAATACGACGAACCTAAATATCTTAAAAGAATATATATAACCATTACGCCGTTGTAGTTTAATAGGATGTGTTTATCTCCCCGTGGACTTTAGGGTCGCAGGTCAGCTTCATGCTGTATCAGGTAGGTATCTACATGCTAAATATCACTCAATTCTGTACTTTTATTCTTTAAAAGAAGTCGTAAGGTGATGAGACTTAACACTGCACCTTGCTTAACAATACACAAGGAATATCCACAATAAATACGTAGCTCCTTGTAGTACTATTGCTTATATTTTTATATGCTTTATATGCTGTCTTTCTTAATCACTTTTTATATATTTAAAAGTATAAAGTAAATAACCAACACACATCGGTATAGTAAGTAGTCAAAAAAAAAAATGAAATATATTTATAAAAAAATATTGTTTATAAATCAAAAAAAACTGAACTTGAAAAAGTTATATTGTTATATCAGCATAGGTTGATTATTTTATTTAAAAAATAATCTGAAATCCTAGGTTCTCTACTGCTGCTGCTTACCATGTTATGTTCGGTATACAGTGTGAAGCTAAAAAAAAAATTAAAATCCTTATAGAAAATGTAACCCAAGGTGTTAAAAAAATAGTGTATTAATAACCAAACGGGCGAAGCCGCCAGCGAGAGGTAGGGTAGACAAAATATACATGTATATATATCTGACTTCATCAACAAGATGTCTTTTAAAAATATCAAAATTAATTATTTCTCTTTTTGCAAAGATTGGTGGAAGTGACAGCGGTTCCTTCAAGCGGGTCAAACTTTGGAGATTATTTTAATTTTTTAATCGCCCTTTGGCTTTTAGAAATGAATATATATTTTCTGTTTCCTGGATCAATATAATTGATTATTATGAGCGAATATTTTAAGCGTTTCCTTACAAGTAAACGAGTCAAAAAAGATACCTGATAAATAATAAATTAACCGCGACATTTATCTAAACTGTCATTTATTTCGACATGGGTCAGGTACAGTTTTGTGAATTTGTATATCTTAATATTGAAAGCATTAATTAGCGAAATTTCAATATAATTACTACTTCGAGTAGAACAAGAAAAGAGAAATTAAAATATGGAAAAAAGGAAAGTAAAACATATGAAAAAAAAAACAAAAAAGAATTTGCTAATATATTAGACAAATAATTATTTTCTAAAGAGGACTGATCGGCCGTTGGGACGTCATACGGGTGTAACAATGACGATTANTTAAAAGCTTTTATTTAACTTGCAATGTATGTATGTGGGTTCGGGTGAAATCTTAGAGCTCAATTTTGAAGTAGATATCGTCAACCGATTGAGCTGAAATTTTGTATACACGTTTACTTTGGATGACAATGCACGATAAAATATGTGACGTCACTCTAAATCTAATATGGCGGACCATAGAAGATGGCGAAATAGTTATTTTTTTACATAGAATATCAGTCAAATATATCGTACGAATATCGTAACATAATTTTATAATGTAATCTACACATACTGTTGTAATGAGTGAGTCTCGTTTTACGATTCAAAGATGGTTTCCATTCCCTTAAAGTCATCATCATTTCGTTCTCATAGGAAAATTATAACATTCTGCTATTACATTGCGTCTTTTATACTACTGTTTGAATATTAATAAAAATGTTTATGTAACATACATGTACATATAATTTTTTGTTAGATACTAATGATTCGGCCGCGGCTTTGTCCTATTGAATTATACAAATATACGCAGTCTGTTTGTCTGTTTGTGCACGCTATTTTCAGAAACGGTTTAACCGATTTTAATGTAGTTTTCACTATTGTATTTAAGCAAACTTTCCTTAATATTTAGTGTTTTATTTAAATCGGTTTATGAACAAAAAAAGTTTTTTGCTGCTACAACCGATCTTAATTGCTATTAATTTATATTAAATCATAATTGATTTTTCTATCCTTTAATTACTTATATGAATATGGATTAAATTGACTTAATGAAAAAATAAATTATTGGTTACAATTTAAATTTACATCTAGTTTACGAATTTAAGCTTTTGGGTAGTAAATTGAAAAAATAATGTCTCGAATTCGGCCGAACTGATTGAAGAAGAAGAATTACCTACTACTTTATGATTCATTTAGTATTACATATTAAATTAATTGAAATAGTCGTTTTAAATGTTCTACTATTATATAATTATTCTAGATTTTTTTTAGATTAAACAAACTTCAATTTCTTTTTTTATTTATTACAACAACTTCCTCGCTATAAAATACGAAAAATACTTAGTACAAACTATTAATATTTTAAAACTTTAAAATACGGAAATGTATGCGTGTATTCGTCCAACGTGGCATTAATGCGGAATATGTAAAGTTCATCCGATAATAATCGAAAAGCTAATGCGTTGCCTTGACGTCAAACAGGTGAATCTATCTCCATGGAAAAGAGATGCACGTTGACCAGATTATTACGTTACATTTACGTCGAGGCAGGTGCAGGTGCACTAGCGTGCGGCTTTAAGCACGTCGGTTGCAGATTTGATTCTCGCTCAGGGGGCAAAGCGCGACGTTGAGTTCGGCCACTCAGGAGCGTGTGGTACGGAAGTGTTTTAAAGGGAACGGGGTGTCTTTACATTAGGTTCCCAGGTTCGTTCTGCCTACCTGAAGAAGGAAGATTGGAAGGAAGATTTTCACAAAGCTAAACTTAAATAGCCATTTTAGTATGATAAAATCTTATGAGGATTAAACAACTTAAACAACTTAAATATTAAATTTATTACATTAATAATTATATTAATTATTTATATTAATTAATTATATTATATCGGTTTAATGGGTACTTGTTGTTACTATTGGTTGGAGGCTTATCATAATTAATCTTCTTTGTCTTCAACATCCTTACTTAATCTGTTAACTGCTATATTTAGCGATAATAATATACTATGTTTTACTAATTATTAATATGCCAGTGTTGCCTTAGCAAGTATGCTATGGCAACACTCTACTTTGATAGGATTAATGGCAGCCATGTTTGTTATTAAATTGTATAAAACGCGGTATTCATTTTCTTTGAGGTAATGCTATATTAAGCTCGAGCAGTGAATGTAGGTAGATAAAGCTTGACTGTTAGTGCATTGTAGAGGGGCCCTTGAAGCCTGTGGTCGCGAATTCCAAACACTGCTCCAAGCTCAAGGGTATTAATATTTGTAGTTGAATAATAAAGTATATTATTTTATGCGTATATTATTATATTTCTATGCTATGCGACTCGCCAGCGGCTCCACCCGCTTGAAATATTGAATTATTTATTTAATACACGGAATTACGTTTCTGTTTTAATATATTTCTTCTTAACATAAATATTGTTCCAAAGATCTATTTAATACGTTACAATTACTTACTTATTGTTTTTCACGTGACTATAGTCATGTCGGCGAAACAATATTCAAAATTCGGATTTATTTAGGTATGGGTTTGAAATATTTTATCCTATATACTGTTCCCGTAAGAAGATACGCTTCCATCCTGTATATATACTACGGGATTGAATTTATATGATGAAGCTTAATTTACAGAAAAATATATAAATGAAGAAGCGACTCTTCGATCTAAGAATCTAGAATTGATTCATTGTTATGTTTCGTGTGAATCCCCCAGTTTGATGTCAGTAGCGTAGTTTATGAACTTTGCATGCGGTAAATACCAAAAGTTGCTATAGTTCCAAATATTCATGTATTTTATACAAATATTTCATACATCCAAGATGTTATTCCGACTTTATTTTCAGAACAAGGCGGGAATGAAAGCTTGTCTTATATGAAGAAATAAAAGTTAGATGTTATTAATTTTTATAAATACAGAAACAATACATATTTTACTGCTCAAATATTAAATTTATCAAAGTAAAATGAAAAAAGTGAAGGCTTACTTGCTAACTGCTTTAATCCATAGGCTCATTGAATCTCAATACATAATTTCAAAAAACCAGACAATATTATTTTAATAATTTTCCGAGAAACTACTACTACTACTTTAAAAAAATCAGCTTCACGCTGTATCCCGCAGATAACAGGATAGGCAGAGAGGACGTAGTGTTAAGACACTCCGTTCCCCACTTTCCACCGAATTCTGGAGGCATTGCGTGTTGAGTGGCGATATTGATTTAAGTATATAATAAAAATGTTTGCAATTTATTGTGTAAATGTCTAGAGTCATTTACCGTACTTCATTTGACTGGGTTCTAGAGTTATACAAAATATTTGATGTAGATTATTAAAATATACATGTGATATATCCACAAGTATATATTACTTAATAACTGAATAAATTATTCTAGACAATTGTCTAGGGAATTCCCTGGAATTAATAAAATCATCTTCGATATAATAAATATTTTTACAGTGCAACGACTCCTGCACAAGATGATGAACCAGATTGGTCAAGGAATACAACCATTAAAGAATATTTAGGTCAGAACATTACAAATGATACATTTGGTATGTATGTAGTATATTAACTATTTATATTTAGTAATTTACTAAGCTTATTTATTACATGAAACAAAATTTTTATACCTTTATTTTACAGATTATATTTTTAATTATTTATTTTTATACAAAATGTTTTACTAGTTTGCGATCATTTAGAGCTGTAGGCTCCTAGAGCAAAGATTTTAGGCAGCTTATAATATTGCATGCACAAGTACTGTAAACGCGACCGGTTGTGTGTTCGATCCCCACTTGAGGAAACAAAATATTTTCATGTCTTCGCTCTGGTGTCGATGCAAAGAACTTAATGCCGTAAGTTCCGACACTCAACACGCAATGCCTCAAGAATTCGGCGGAAAATAAAGAGCGAAGTGTCTTAACACTACGTTCTCTCTGTCAATCCTGCTGTGTGCGGGATATAGCGTGAAGCTGTTTTTTTTTTATTTCACAATATAAATTGTTTCAGATACATTATACGATGTGCCAACGAGCATGATCGTACTATTGTCTTTTCTTTATGGATCGATCTCGGTTTTAGCAGTTGTTGGCAATTTCCTAGTAATGTGGGTGGTGGCGACATCACGCAGGATGCAAAGCGTANCAAATATTAAATTTATCAAAGTAAAATGAAAAAAGTGAAGGCTAACTTGCTAACTGCTTTAATCCATAGGCTCATTGAATCTCAATACATAATTTCAAAAAACCAGACAATATTATTTTAATAATTTTCCGAGAAACTACTACTACTACTTTAAAAAAATCAGCTTCACGCTGTATCCCGCAGATAACAGGATAGGCAGAGAGGACGTAGTGTTAAGACACTCCGTTCCCCACTTTCCACCGAATTCTGGAGGCATTGCGTGTTGAGTGGCGATATTGATTTAAATATATAATAAAAATGTTTGCAATTTATTGTGTAAATGTCTAGGGTCATTTACCGTACTTCATTTGACTGGGTTCTAGAGTTATACAAAATATTTGATGTAGATTATTAAAATGTACATGTGATATATCCGCAAGTATTAATTAATAACTGAATAAACTATTCTAGATAATTATATAGGGAATTTCCTGGAATTAATAAAATCATCTTCGATATAATAAATATTTTTACAGTGCAACGACTCCTGCACAAGATGATGAACCGGATTGGTCAAGGAATACAACCATTAAAGAATATTTAGGTCAGAACATTACCAATGATACATTTGGTATGTATGTAGTATATTAACTATTTATATTTAGTAATTTACTAAGCTTATTTATTACATGAATTTATTATATTTTTAATTATTTATTTTTATACAAAATGTGTTACTAGTTTGCGATCATTTAGAGCTGTAGGCTCCTAGAGCAAAGATTTTAGGCTGCTTATAATATTGCATGCACAAGTACTGTAAACGCGACCGGTTGTGTGTTCGATCCCCACTTGAGGAAAGAAAATATTTTCATTTCTTCGCTCTGGTGTCGATGCAAAGAACTTAATGCCGTAAGTTCCGACACTTAACACGCAATGCCTCAAGAATTCGGCGGAAAATAAAGAAAGAAGTGTCTTAACTTCTCTCTGTCAATTCTGCTGTGTGCGGGATATAGCGTAAAGCTGATTTATTTCTTATTTTAAAATATAAATTTGTTTCAGATACATTATACGATGTGCCAACGAGCATGATCGTACTATTGTCTTTTCTTTATGGATCGATCTCGGTTTTAGCAGTTGTTGGCAATTTCCTAGTAATGTGGGTGGTGGCGACATCACGCAGGATGCAAAGCGTAACTAATTGCTACATAGCCAATTTGGCCTTAGCTGATATCGTAATAGGTTTATTTGCTGTACCATTCCAAGTAAGTGAAATTATTTCAGATAGATTAAATTCGTTAGAGAAGTCTATTGAAATTTAATTAATTAATATTATGATAAAAAGTTATATTAAATAGAAATGTTACTAGATTAATTTAATAAGAATATTATATAACCTAAATGTATAATCAGCATTTTTTTAACTTTTGTTTGAAACTTCACAAGGTTTTATTATAATCAATAAACACTAATAATAAAATTTATTTGTAGTTCCAAGCCGCGTTGCTGCAACGATGGCTGCTTCCACATTTCATGTGTGCCTTCTGCCCGTTTGTGCAAGCACTAAGTGTGAACGTTAGTGTATTTACTTTGACTGCTATCGCTGTGGATCGACATCGTGCCATTATTACGCCGCTAAGGTAAAAAATATTATTTGCATGTCTACAACCTTCGATGTAATAGGCAGTAAATTGTACTTGCACTTAAATTGAAACAATTAAATATAAATTAGGAATTACAATTAAGAAATTGTTATATCTAAAAATTGCGAAGTTATAAAAACAATAAAGGGAACTTAGTCATTGAAAAACATTTAAAATACATAATTCTTTTTGTATAATATAGTCTCTTTTTTACAACACAATCTCCTTCGCGTGTTCTCCATACAACGTGACATTGGTGAAGTGATTACTGCTCAACTGGCACGCTCGAACCGCCATAAATTAAGAACTGAACTGAACTAATAATTCTAGTACATTTAAATTCTGATTAAGATAAGAAAATATTCCTATAATTAAAAAGTACAATAATATTAGACAAACAACAATTTTAATAAATGCTATAAAAACGTACCGCATAGGTAAACCACCAGCACCACCACAGTAGGTTTACCAAGTAATAAATCGGTATACGCCAAACAAAATTAATTAACGTTAATCCAGATTATTTATGGAAGGCTGCGTTTCAGTTATACGTACATCGTAGTAATAAAAAATAATTATGTTAATGACAACAATTAATTAATTATCATTATTATTGATTTATTGCTACAATGTATTCAATGAAACAAGATATCGAACTAAATGTTTCGTTTGTAAATAAAAATATTTTATATTCTTCTTCTTCTTCCTGGAATTAATCCCGGCTATCGCCAGGGTCTGTATCACGACATTACCAGCGCTAACTTGGGCACCCGGGAGGTCTCACTCACACATCTATCTAATCACAATAAAATGTATTTTGCAAAGCTTTTAATATCTTGAAAATATTTTTAATTTGAATTGTAAATAAAATAGAATATATTTCTATTGCATGATATTTTAATACAGGCAATGCCTCCAGAATTCGACGGAAAATAAGAAACGGAGTGTCTTAAAACTAAGCCTCCCTCTGCCTACCCTGAAAAAAAAGATATTTTAAAATATCATGAAAGTGAATTTTGCGCAAGCATAGGTATATTTTAAATGTAAAACATGAAACAAAGAAGACCGAAGATTGAAATATACCGCAAAATGCTTTCAATATATCAAATCGCGAGCACGACGACGGCAAATAACTGGAAATCCTAACAAATGGTGTCAGCAGAAATCCAAATGTGTCGTAATATTTCAATCAGAGTAGCTTAAGTTACTAAAGAATGAAGGAAGGGTTAAAAGTTCATTTGACTTATTTTTGCCTTGTCAATTCATAGATTCTCTGATTTTTGCGTTTATTTTTCTCTACTACGATAAAAACTAAAACTGTAGGTAGGTATTTATATAAATCTTCTGTTCTAGTGCACATACATCGAAACGTATTGCTAAAGTCATCATTGTTTTCATATGGGTCTTGGCATTGTCTCTCGCTGCTCCTATGGCGATGTCGTGGGAAGTTAATATGGTTGAAGAACAAGATCCAGGTACAACACGATCAATTCTATATTCGATAAATTTCTTATCTTATCTGAAACTGCTA
This sequence comes from Heliconius cydno galanthus, assembly GCA_036379175.1. NCBI lineage: Eukaryota > Metazoa > Arthropoda > Insecta > Lepidoptera > Nymphalidae > Heliconius > Heliconius cydno. Next base: position 690,823 of record JAKRZM010000422.1, on the reverse strand, counting down.
GTGTCTTAATTCACTGAAAAGAAATAACGGTGGAATATTCTCCGTTCTTTTAGAACATGAATTTTTCATACATATTTTCAATTAATCACTATTTGGAATAGACGAGAAAGTTTCTAATTCTCGTAAAGCAAACTTTGACCCAATAGCTTTTGTAATAATAAAAGAAATATTTTCGGTATAAATATATTATAAATGACTGCATTATTTAATATTAATGTTTTACAGTGTATTACAAAATATTCAAAAAATAAAAACTTTTGTCAACTAAACATGTAAGTAATATCCAAATTCTAATTAAGGCATATTTTTACAGTGTCGAGAATTTTTTATGAGAAACCCTTTTGTGCGCCAACTGAATTTGGATCTCATTCGCTAGCGATATACAGACTGATATTGTACATATTTCAGGTATTTTTATTGTATTTAATACTAGACGAAATATGAATAGGTAATATTTTAATTTTACTTATTATCACATTTTTTGAACCTCACAAACGACTTAATGTCATTTATTTTAATTTATGTATGTCAAAAAGTGGAGAGTTGAATATATTATGGGCATGGGACCAACAAGCTTTAAATAATAAACAGAATTAATAAACATAAGTGAACTTATATTTTATCTAAATATTTTTAAATGTGAGACTGGTCCAAAATTTGGTATGAGGATTAAAACGAGAGCAAGGAAATTGTGTAGCGTATATTTTAGATCAACATAGTTCCTCCTCATTTTTTAAAAGGGTAATCAGCGTCATCTAAACTAAAGCTCCTTTAGAAAATTTTGTATTATAATATTTTTATATTAAACGGCATAGAAAGTAAATATAGTTTATATAACGTAGATGAGAGGCGAACACAGTATATTCTTTAACAACTAGGTATACCTATAAGAATAATAAAAATAATTCTGTTTACAATTTTATTTCGACAAACGTTGAAAATTTTGGTAAGCTTTACATATACAATTCTGCTATTACATTAAATTTGAAATAAATTTTGATTCTATTGAACTACAAGAATATAGAAAAGAAGAATAATATTAAGAAAGAATCATATGCACTTGCTGAAACTTACGCTCCAATTGGTGCAATAAGAATGTCTTGTAAGAAACTTTAAATCCAACTCGACTCAAGAATATGTCAAGCCACGAGTGTGATATATTTAGCTAGCAAGGCAGAATAGAATCTAGTGAAGGCAGAATATTTTGAGATTTTAGATTAAAAAAGTTGATGTGTTTATTTATTAAACAGAGATTTATGTGTATGTTAGGATTTCTTATACTATTAATATTTTAATTGTTTTATTTTTTCAGTATGTTATACCTTTATGCGTAATAACATTTGCGTACGCACACATGGCGATGAAACTGTGGGGGGCCCGAGCGCCGGGTAATGCACAAGAAACACGCGATGCTAATCAAATGAAAAATAAGAAAAAGGTGAGTAACATTTAATCTGTAAAACTATTATTTATTGATTTCTTACAAAATTGCAAAGTATTAAATATTCTTAGAAATAACGAATCTGTTGATCGATCTAAGTCAATCGACTTATAATAAACTTTTAAATACTAAATATGGAGCATATGCATTTGAGAGGAAAGACAATCACAGTGATAATAGTGGATCATATTTCCTTTATTAAGAAAAAAATCGAATAAGAGCTGCAATTTCTATCACATTCACGAGATTTATCGCTTAATTAATTAGGTTTTTTCCCACAAATTATAAATNCAAGAATATGTCAAGCCACGAGTGTGATATATTTAGCTAGCAAGGCGGAATAGAATCTAGTGAAGGCAGAATATTTTGAGATTGCAGTAGATTAATATTTTTTAGCTTAAATAAAAATATTAAGCTCTTTTGATGTTTTTGTTTATTAAACAGATATTTATGGGTATGTTAGGATTCCTTATACTTTAAATATTTTAATTATTTTATTTTTTCAGTATGTTATACCTTTATGCGTAATAACATTTGCGTACGCACACATGGCGATGAAGCTGTGGGGGGCCCGGGCGCCGGGTAATGCGCAAGAAACACGCGATGCTAACCAAATGAAAAATAAGAAAAAGGTGAGTAACATTTAATCTGTAAAACTATTATTTATTGATTAAATAACGAATCTGTTGATCGATCTAAGTCAATCGACTTATAATAAACTTTTAAATACTAAATATGGAGCATATGCATTTGAGAGGAAAGACAATCACAGTGATAATAGTGGATCATATTTCCTTTATTAAGAAAAAAATCGAATAAGAGCTGCAATTTCTATCACATTCACGAGATTTATCGCTTAATTAATTAGGTTTTTTCCCACAAATTATAAATTGAAATACAAATTCAGGTCTCCTATAAAAAGGTGTTTTAAATATCAAATAGTATGTAAAACTTTGATATGATTTTTTTTCTTTAGTCCCCTCGAAGTATGCAAACTATGCTTATCTTCGAATTCCCAAATTAATTTAAATCTAGAACACTCACGCCTAGACTACAAGTGCCCTCCAGGGTTAATAGTCGTCAGCATGAAATACTCAAGAGAGGAAAATGAAATAGTTTGCTGAAATATGCAGGTTTTAATTGAATTCGCAGGGAATATACAACTATTAGAAATATTAAAAAGTATGTTATTTTAAATTAAAATTAAAGTATTGCATTTAATTTTAAGATTTTTAGGTAACAAATTTATTCACACAGCCAAATCCACTGCATGAATAATAAAATATTTAAATATTTTATTGACAGCTACGTATAATAAATGAATAAATGGTAATATATTGGGCAATGACAATGAAAAAATACCTGAAAACTGAGTGAAGTTTACTGAACGTGAAAATATATAACATATTATATTTATACATAAATGTAAAATGGGAGCAAAGTTAAATGTTGAGTGATGAGTCGTTCTCGACTTCAACAACAAAATATAAGCAATAGGTAGCGAGTTCTGTCCTTACTCGTGATAAAATTCAAGCTCTTTCATTCGAGCATAAAAGTATATTTTATTACAAATAACTATTTTTATTTTAATGAATAGAGATATGTTCAGTATATATCTAATACAAATCCCTGATTATTTATTTTATTCATTGTTCCCTATATACTTACTTGCACTGGAATACCTCTATACTCATCACACAAAGAAGTTTTTACGGGCGATTCTATTGTGCCGAGATCGTTAACAAAGTTTTCAATGAAGGATGAAGTTCACAAGACGTTCTTCAAGAGTAAAAAGTAAAGGAAAACCTGTAAATGTGAACTTTTCTTCTTCTAAAAGTAATTTAAGCTAAGTTTTTCTCTTACAGCATCTAATATTTTAATTAAAACACAGGTCATAAAGATGCTAGTGCTAGTGGTAGCGCTTTTCGCACTCTGTTGGCTTCCTTTGCAGAGTTACATGCTGCTCCAGTCGTTCTTTCCATCTATTAATGAGTAAGTATTTCTTTTTTATAAGAAAAAATATATTTTTAATAATACTCCATTTATAAGTTAAAAGTGAGTTTACAATTTTGAATTTAAATAAAGTTTAACTGGTATTTATTTTTTGTTCGGTATTTATTGTTTTGGTTATGGTAATGAAACTGTGTTTCTTGTGGTATGGGAAAAATAAAGTAGAGAAAATCGAATATATCGATTTATTATCTAATAAAAATCTTGATTTCAATTAGCACAAGTATTTTTAAGGAATGTATTTTTTTTATTTTTATATGAATTTAAAATAATCCTTTATTTACAGGTACAGATATATAAATGTAATATTCTTCTGCTTCGACTGGTTAGCGATGAGTAATTCTTGCTACAACCCTTTTATATACGCTATCTACAACGTGAGTATTATGTTACTCATGTTATATCGAATGTTAGTTGAGATATACATCTAGTAGCCTATATCAAATTCTGTATTAATGCCGCTCCATTTTCAGAACAATCAGCACTATTTGAACTAATAACAGCCACAAACGTAATAGCTATGAATTAGGTTAATATAAAATGAGAAAGACATTTGTAGATTTCTTTTTCAGCTAGGTAGGCAGAGGAAAGCTAGTGTTGAGACACTCCGTTCCCTACTTCCCGCCGAATTCTGGAGGTATTGCGTGTTAAGTGGCGGAACTCACCGCCGCATTTGCCTCGACACCAGAACGAAGATATAAAAATATAATAATAAATTTAAAGAAATATTTCATTTCCTCGAGTGGGAATCGAACCCACTTAGCTGTAGCTACGTTTACAGTCACAGTCACATTTTTGCCCCTGTGCCACGATTCATTTTACATTTTTTGAACAGATCATTAAAACTACTGAGCATAAAGGAGGACCATTATGTTCAGTAATTTTAATGACATTTAAGTGTTGAAACTAATTAGTTTTTAATCTTATAATGTTTTTGTAAAACGTTCAAAAGCCAAGTAAAAATACGAGCTTTGTTCCTGATGGAAGTGATGGAGGGAGTCGTTAAGTCTAACGAAAATTCAACGCCCCGAATTCACGCTTTAGAATGTTAGGTTTCTTCAGCATAGAGAAAAGAAATTTTATTTTCGAATAAAATACACCTAGACTTTTCTTACTTTCTTCTATTTTTCTGCTATGTTATATACATAGCTCAGTTATAATTTGAAATCTGTAAAAAATAAGATATCATGAAATCAAGCTCTCAAACGAAACTGTCACGACCATATAGTATAGTCTGAATTTCCTTTATTAGTTAAAGTGGATATGCGTATTTTTATACGTTTTATATAAAGTGTTTATTGAATATTGAAGGAATATTTTTTATTAATTTATTGAAATGAAAATATTTTTACTTCTTGTCATGTACCTACGTACAAACTGAGATTATTTTTTTGAAATGAAGTCACTAAATGAAACCATCACTTTTAAGCGCTTTGGACTTATTTAAATACGCACTGTCAATACTATGTTTGCTTTAAATAATAACTAGATGCAGAAAAAAGAGTGTAAGAATTAAAAGGTTTAAGTAAATAACAATATATTTACTTTGACAATATATTATTCGAGGTTGCTATATGAAATACAGTGTGAAGCTACAAAAATAATACATTTACGTTTACTTTAACTTGAAGTAAATGATAACTTATTGAAGGAATAATCTTCCTCGAATGAAAGGGCAAAAAATTTAAGGATATTTCTCTTTTGATTAAGGGGCTGTCCTAAATATGATGACTTGTCTCCCCACAGTAATAGCCTCGTTTACTTTATGTAAATATACTTTCTAAACGATTATAAATGACCGTCTACGCCAATGATATATAAATATTGTATATAGCCCTGTTTTCATGAAGATCAAATAAAATTAAACGAATATATAAATACACTTTAATAAAAAACAGTCGTCTCTACTCATTATAGCTATAGATACATTTTATTTTATTTCTTAAAAAGCAATATTATACTTTCATTTTCCTTAGAAAGTTACTTATAATTTGTTATTATTTAATAATTTCGAACATAATTATTAATAATATTGTTCCAGGAAAAATTTAAGAAAGAATTCAAACAAAGATTTACATTTCGACAGAAGCGAAACAGATTCACTAATGACAGCTACGAGGTAAATAAAAGGAAATGAAGTATATCAGATAAGCTAATATTGTAATATTTGATTAAATAAAATAAACTGTTTCAGGACGGACAATCGTATAGGACGAGGGTACTATCGATTCGATCCACAAATGAAAGAAGCGTTTACTCAACACGAAAGTCGATTAACACTGCACCTGTAGAATCTTTGAAAATGAGAAACTCTTGTATATGCGCAAGAGGACACAGTCATTCAGATAAAGATATGGTACATGAAACCAAGAAGGAATTTGAAATTAGTAAAAATGGCAACCGCAATGTACTCCAAGAGCCATCGAGAAGATCGCGAAGATTTAATGACAACGATTTGCCTATAGGTGATGAAAGAGTTAGTGAATTATATATTTTCCCAAATAGTAGTATAGTAGAGTTCACAGATGTTCTACGTGATAATAAAGTATAAATTCATTAATTGAAAGTGAAAGACGTAGCACGGACAGACATAGTGGACGTTTGTAGTGTAGTGCTCACGACTTGTTAGGAAACAAAACATTCAGTGAATTGTATATTTTTTCCATACATTAGTTATAGAATTCGCGGATGTAATATGTGATAATTAAAATGTAAATATGAAAGACTCTAATGTAAGTATTTATTAAATTGTCAAACATATGATGTGGCAAAACGTATAAAATAAATACTATAAATAAAAAGGCACGAGCAATTTGGTTGTATGTTATTTTCATATCCTTTAAAAAGTCCAATAGCACAGCTGAGTAAAATTAATGGCATTACTTATTATTTAATGTACTATACAAAGACGAAGAGGGAATAAAAGACATTTTACTAAAAGTAAGTAGTAGGTAGATACATTACAAGAGGATCGAGTCAGAGTAACTAGACTACAGTTCGCTGAATCTTTGATTTCGAATTCCCTCTCGTACTAACTATTTAGTTGTGTAATAGAGATTCCTCACGATGTAACAAAGATTTATTTTTAACTAGCGACCCTCTTGCGGCTTCGCCCGCTTTTACTACTGGATTATTCATATAATGTATGTTTGCAAAGCACTTAAAATAATGTAAAAATTAATTAAACCCTAATGCAACCCGCATTTTCGTAGTTTCAATAAGGATTTTCCAATTGTTTTACACAGCAAGGATTTTTTAGTAGGTACCATAATTTTAAATCTGTGCTACTAATCTTTTCAAGTACTTATTAAAATATATTTAAATGACTATTTTTAGATAGTTAAATGACTATTTTTAAACGGAAGAAATTATAAACAAAAACCTACCTACTAATAACTACTACAAAAAATATGAAACCAAATATATCGCGCTGAAATAATACATTCAACTCCAATTATCCAATACGTGCAAACGCATCTAAATCTTCGTTGCTATAAAGGCAGGCGGGTTTTTTTTTTGATTGTGGTTAATGCTGAAGAGGGTATTCTGTCCCTGATGAAAAGCAAGCACTACGTGGCTGCCTGTGAGGAAAATTAAATAGAATGCATCGGCCGGGAATCGAACCCGGGCCGCCCGCGTGGCAGGCGAGCATTCTACCACTGAACCACCGATGCGTGTAAGGCAGGCGGGCGCGGCGGACGCATGGCGAGTGGCGAGCCGTTTCGCAGCAAGGATTTTTTGATATTGTAACAACTTCTAAAGTACTTATTAAAATGAAAAACAGTAAAAGACAGTTTTGATCTACATTAAATGGCCAACGTAACTAATATACTTATTTATATGCTGAGAGTAAGGGATAAGTGAAACTTGAGTCGATACAGCTGATGTGTGAACGGCGTGATGTGTCAATAATTAAATGCGTTTTTCTCTAAAACTATTCGCAATTTCGAAATAGTTTAAAAAGCAAATTTTATCTTCGTTTAACGTAGAAATTTAATAAAGTATTTTAAAGGATAAGGATTAATACCATTATGGAAAAATATCCCTCACAATAAAAAATATATTGAAATTACTATTTTTAGACAGAAATATGATCACTACACGTTATTCTTAAAAGATACGAATATGCCATCGCGGACTTTTTTGTAGATCTTATTAAGAGGAACAATACTCCAGTACATTTTTTTCATGTAGTACTTACCATTAAAGCAGCGCATGCGCGAAAGTGTCTCAACGGGTAGGACTTTATACACATTTATCGTATTTATGTTAATTTACATAAGAATGTACAAATAATAAACTATATATAAACCTTCTACGAAAAACACTCGACTTAATGGTGAAGACCGCATCAAAATCCGTTGGGTGGTTTAGAAGAAGAAGAGTTAGAAACAACAGACAGACACGAAAAGCGACTTTGTTTTATAAGATATAGGATATAGAAAATACTAAATCCTGAAATCAAATATGTTATAAGAAATTTCTAAATCACATATAATATTTCTTTTATTAGCAAAGAAAGTTTAATATAAAAGAGTAATATACTTAAGTAAATTCTCAAATGACAAAGTCCCTTAACTAGCAAGAGTTTCGTGCGTAGGGAATAAAAAAAAAAATAGTCATTCATGAACTAAAAATAGAAATTAAGAAATATTTGAACAAAACCAGACCACATCTTTACCTACATGTTATTGCTCTGTACCGTAAACACCGGCAATATAAATAATCAAACGTTTGTTTGGTAGATCATTCCACTTTTACGAAGCTGAAGGAAGGTTCAAATACCTACCGTGTATTTATTATACTGTTACTCTAGTTCTATGGTTTTCATTTGTTCCTTCCTGCATATCTTTGCATAAACTAATTGATTTTGATTCGATATATATAAATTTTTGAACGCAATTCTTTTCTTTACAATTAGTTTCACTTGTATGACTTGATTTTACAAGGAAAATAGACTATAACTTTACACTACGCTATCCCTTTGTTGATTTTAATCAATCTTCTATATCTGAAGTATTTAAATAAATTGAAACACGCTCTATAATATAAACTATACAATTGCGACTGAAGTTGCCAATTCTTTACACAAAATCGATACTTACAAATAATATTTACTTAGTTTAAAAAGACTTTTTTAAAAATCTGACACTATAAAAATAACTAAATAAATACACAATTTGAACAGAAAAAAATAACACGACATTCTCTTTAATTGTACTCACTTGGAACAATGTGAAGAGAGAAATGGACCGTAAATATTTGTATGAAAAAATATATCCACTTGGCAAAGTAAATGTAAGAACATTAGATTATTAGCCCTATTTTGGAACAAATAAACGAAATGATCTTGAATGTTCTTTGTTTGTTAAGTACTATAATATGTAAATAATATACGTAAAAGAACTTCTGAATTCTTTGAATAGTTTTTCTTTATATCTATTAATTTATTATTATTATTATTAGATATATGTATTAAATATCAAATTGTGGCCAGTCGTGGCACAGATTGTAGTTTAGATTCCCACTCGAAAAAATTGAATATAGTAAATATTTTTGTTGTTTTTTGTTTCTTTGCTCTTGTGTCGTCAAAGGGAATCGAGCCCACGACCTGTCGTGTTTGCAGTCTCACCCTTGTGCGACTGCGCCACGACTAGCTCCCATTTGTGACTCTGCTCTTGAATGATTTACTGTCAAATAATTAATTTCATACAAAGACAAGGCGCAGCGTTGAGTACCGCCGTTGAATTAAAAAAATATATATAAGAAATAACATCAACATTTACACCAACTTATGAATATTGCTTGTTGATATAATTTACATTATGTAATAGTCAATTTATAATCCTCTGAAAGATATTTAGACAGCGTTTGTTTGCTTACCTATCTCAATACTCCTGAAAAGACATAAAAAATTTCGTTCTTCCAAAATACGAATTACGAAACGGTATATAATAAAGGTCATTGTGGCCTTCGTAATGTAATAAGACAGCATCTGGCAAATACGATGAAAGTGAATTCGATTCCTAGTGCAAGGAATGAGTTATTTTCGTTTCCCCACTTTTATGGACAAAGTGCGGCCTTAAGTGTCTTAACTCCACGTAATGTCTCAGCCGGAAAGTGAAAAACGCAGTGTCTTGTACTCTCTATTTTGCTATATGCGTGACAAACGTGAAGCTAATAAAATAAGAATTAATTAATTGTATAGAATATGAATCACGTAAATTTGTGGTTGTTTTATCATACAAATCTATATACCTACAAACATTTGGCGGTCGTACGACGGCCTTGCCATTACGTAAACAAAATAGATGCTACAGTTTATTTTTCTAAATTAGCAATGCAAGATACTTTCTGGTCTAGTTCAATTATAAGGCCAGTCGTAGCGCAGGGGTATAAAGTTTGACTGTAAAATTGACTGGTTGTGGGTTCGATCCCCACTCGAGGAAATAAAATATATATTTAAATGTATAAACAAAAATGTAGAAAATAGTACTTTAATGGCATCAATATAAGGATAATAAAAAACTGTCAAGTGCAAGTTGGAATTGGCCACCGAGAGTTCCGTACCAATTTCAGGATTGGATTCCATTGGATTAAAAGTTTGATTTCATATAAAATGTAGCAAAAACTATTCATAAGGCCCTAGATAAGTAAGTTTTCTTATCATACTACATAAATAACAGGGCGTTAGTTTAAAAGCAAAATTAAAACAAAAAAGCATAAATTCATATTTTCTCCGCATAATACGCCCAAAATTAAAACGTGTTTATATTTTAAAGTGATCAACATAATACCTTGCTTGTAAAAGAATTAAAAACTTTGTAAAAGCTTTTTTATGCAAACAGCGTTATCTAAACGAGGGTTCCCTTAATAAATTTTGTGAAAGAATATTTCAATATTTAATTACATTTTTTTTACAAAACGCCGAGGGTAATTCCATAAATATAAATAATATTTATTCTTCGGTAGTTCATAATGTGTATTGTAATTAAGGCAAGAATGAGCTTGGTAATAATTATGTATATATATTATTCTCTACGTTCTTTAATACAAATGATTAAAACTTTAATGCAAAATTATTTTCAGCTGATATAAGGTTTTTGTATTGATATTTATTATAATTATTTGTATTTTTACCATTTTTTTTCTCCCAAATGATTGGGGTACAGCAACCAAAAATTGCGAGCACATAGCCAAGCAATATTTGGGTGGAAATCTTCAACGATAATTAATATTACTATTAAGGGATTCTGATATAAGATGAATAAAGATGATAAGTTAATTATTTGAGGATAAAAATTTCCTAACTATACGGCATGTATTCAGGATTGCGGCCTTCTGTAAAAGAATATAACTTAACCGGTGAATTCCCAAAGTTTCCAGACTCGTGTGTAGCGCATGAGGTACTACTCCGGTTGTTGAAAGAACTATTGGTACTGTGGTGACGGATTGAACTTTCCATTGACGTTTGAGCTCAATAGATAAATCTGTATACTTATCTATTTTATTTGAAAAAGTGGATGCAAGATTGTGTGTATTTGGAATAGCTATATCTATCAAGTATATAGAATTTTTAACTTTATCGTGAAGTAAAATGTCCGGTCTATTGTAGTGTACGGTTTTATCTGTGATGATTGTACGATCCCAATACAGTCTAAAATAAGTAGATTCTAAAATAGCCTGAAGTGAATATTTGTAATAGGGAGTTTTTTGTGCTTGTGTGATGAGGGAATGTTTAACTGCAAGGTGTTGATGAATAATAGCAGCGATTTGATCATGTCTATGTTTGTAATCGGTTTGTACTATGGTTTTGCAGGCTCCGGTAATGTGTTGAATTGTTTCAGAACTACAATAGCATCTTCTGCATAAATCGTTTATCATATTTGGTCTTTTTATGATGTGTTTTTGATAGTTCCTAGTGTCTATTACTTGGTCCTGAATAGCCATCATGAAGGCTTCCGTCTCTGGGAAGAGATCTCCCCGTCGTAGCCATTCGTTCGACGCAACTTTGTCGACGTGAGTTTGGCTAAGATCGGCTAGATGTCTACCGTGCAGTGACTTTAAAGACCATGCTTCTATTTTTTGCTGCTTAGTTATCAAAGTTTGATTTAGTTGTATATTTCTATCGTTTAAATTAAGTGGTGTATATTTATTATCTATATTAACTATGAATTTGTGTAGTTCACTAATTTCAGCCTTAGCGTAAAAGTAATTTCGGAATTTAGTCACTAGATTATTATGTAGGTTACGAATATCAATGAGACCTCGTCCTCCATCCAGACGTGATATAGTTAGACGCTGGATACATGATTTAGGGTGATGTTTCCTATGTGTAGTCATGTGTGTATTTATTATACGTTGCAGATTTGATAAATCAGTTTGAGACCAGTTTATTATAGCAAAAGAGTAAGTAAGGATCGGTATTGCGTATGTGTTGATGGCTTTTATAATATTACGTGAGTTTAATTGTGATCTTAAAATTTTATTCAAACGAAATTTAAATTTATTGGTTAGTTCTATCTTGGTTTGTTTTTGTTGTATTTGCTTAGCTTGTTGAAATCCAAGGTATTTATACGT
>JAKRZM010000422.1:659476-675361 GCA_036379175.1 Heliconius cydno galanthus | reverse complement strand
AGCGGTTACGGCTGTGCGTGCGTCTACCTCAGTCAGTGAGGACAAGTCCTTTTATAAATATAGATAAATGATGTATAAGAAAATAATGCTATTTCCAAAGGATACGTTTGTGTCTCTTTAATCTCCGCCCAATTTCATAAGTAGACAGTATTAACTAACACACCATATTATGCTGTTAAAAAATGTAAAACATATTATACGTTGCCCTAGATTCGTCCTTGAGTACCTAAATATGATACTTTCATACAAATTTCAAGATTCAGAAAAATTACGACACAATATGAGTAATTTATGTCGCGTTTTGGAGGAATGTTTTCATACATAATTATAAAATCAAAAGTAACCTAAAAATATTTACTTTTACAATTTAATACAAATATTATGACCTTTTGTAGAAAAAAAAACAGAATATAATGTTTTCTAAATTTCCAGACTGCCAGATATAATTTAGGTATATTATTTCACTTTACATATTTTCAAATATAATATTTTAAAACATTAAATATCTACTTATATTTTAATATTGTAAATAGAAATTCTTCTTTTCTTCTTTCTTTCCTTCGCAACTTCCGTAATAAACTCGTAATATTCACAGTAATCCTGTTTATTTAATTTCTGGCTCAGTTATCTAGTTACGTTAATCGTAAGCGGTTTGTTAGCGGTTAATTGTTACCATTGAAATCGGCGAACATTGGGAGTTCAAATCGACTAATTTGAATATAACAAATAGGACATTACTTAATAATTTTTTGTTAATAAATTATTATTAATGCATTATTACTCACAAAATTCCATCTTCTTCTCTCATATCCTTCGAAGAAAAGTATACAAAGGTTCCATTCCCGGGCCAGTTGATAACTGGTTGAGGTTCAAAAGAAGCAACGACACCGTATTCTTCTGCTAGCTTACACAGAATGTACCGAGCCATCCATAGATCGTCAGCAGCTCTTATACCAGGAGATGGTCCGACCTATTTATTTTATTGAGGACAAAATATACGTGTTCATTTAAAAAATAATTATTAGAACTCACAACCAACGCGTGCGATCTAACATTTTCCAAATGCGCGTAGAGGTATAACAAAGTGCCTGTAATTTATTTCTCAAGGCTACATCTAAATTCCCTTTTATGGTTTCAACTGTATATTCAAAATAAAATACAATAATATATGACCACTTATTCAAATACAAAATCCTCAGACGCTGATCTAGAGGACAATAAATTCAATCGTAACACCCCCGAATTTATATAAAGATTTAAGGCACTGAAAAAGAACACATAAATATCTAAAGACAAAACAATGGAAAAGGTAACAATTGAGGGAATTCGTAATGCTTTCAATTACTTATAAATATTTACAAACATTTTGTATAAATATTCATATATTATTTATTGCTGGTTAACTTTTAGACCTAAAGTAAAAATTAGAACAATTTTTCGCAAAAACTGCGGAGCCCTCGTTACACAATATTTTTTAGAATGAAATGCGTGTATATGTCAGGAAACTTTTATACGGGAATATTTTAAAATTTTTAATGATACTGAAACGAACGTGACTGTTCAAATGAAAGTTTAAATTCAACACGGGAAATAATTTATAATATATTACTTTATAGTCCGTCGTAGCGCAGCTGTAGCACAAGCGTGTGACGGAGAACTACGGCAGCTAAGTATGTCGGTTGGCTTAAAGATTATAGCCTTAAATGGGGAGCAAAATTGGTATTTAAAGTGAGGTATCAGATGAAGGGGCTCTGGCTAAGCTAAGCCTGATTTTGAAAGAAATCTTCAATTTCTGTACGGAGCCCTCTATGGGTGCGGTTGTAATAAAACCTAGAATTGCCCAATTATATTATATTTATTAAAATATTTAAAATAGTATGAAAGAGCCAGTAAATAAATTGCTTTTAAAGCGGAATTAGTCGCAGTAACATTTAACTAAAACCCACAAGCATTTGCAATTAAAACGACTATAAAGTGGATGAAACAAAGTAGTACACTTACCTGAAAATTCCACTGGGAAGGAGTGGTCCCAGGGTTAATACCATTGATATGTACACCCGCATAAAGACAACACCTATGGACGTAAATTTTTTATGATTTCCACGTTTATATATGGGCATGTCAGGGACAGAATTTAGCAAAATAGGAAATATATATATATATACGAGTATATATATATCCGTAGATCCGTAAAACATATTTTAATATTGAGAAAATAACGGCTTATTTTACGTTCTTTTAGTTTTTTTTATGTAATTCATTCATTTAATGATGACATTATATGGCCCCAAATTTTGTTAAAAAAATTAAATATAATAATAATTGACCTACTTTTACTGTAAATTTTAAAAACATGAGAGTGTAATTATATTGTATAAATAAAAACAAATTACTCTTTTTAGGCGCCATTAAGACAATTACGCGAGTCTTTGCAACGTAACTAATATACAAAAATATAATGATAGTTGGTGAACCGAGGTTCACTACATACAAATTATATTAAAATGGTTACTATTACTGGTTGATATTACACTATATTATATATTACATCTGATACTTATTACGTCTCTTATAAAATAATATGTAAAAAGAAAAATCAATTAAATAATCTAATATTTTTTATGTTTTTACGAAATGTCGAAATGTCAGCTTGAATTTTACTTAAACTAATTAATTCAAGGAAAAAGAATTAAATAAAGCAAGAGCACTTCAGTAAATTTAATAAAGAGAAATTTAAGATTTTATGGGTGTACTTAATTCAGTGAGGACTTCTTAATTATTTAACATTTTTTTGTTTCAAATTTTATCAATAATTATTATAAGTACATTAAATGTTAGGGTAATACAAATATACAAATATATAGGGTAATACCTTAGGGACTGTACCATTCTTTACACTGAACTTATATTAAGAAATCAAATATACAGATTGTGGCCGTCGTCGTAGCGTAGTGGTAAGCGAACGGATGTGGGTTCGATTCCCTCTCGGGAGAATAATTTACTATTTATTAATATTTTCATTTCTTCGCTCTGGTAACACTGCAAAGAGCAGCGTTGAGTTCTGCCATTCAACATACAATGCCTCGAAAATTCGACGAAAAGTGGGAAGGGGAGTATCATAACACTAGGTTCCGTATTTAGTACTTCTATTATTATATATCAGATAAAAATTTACGAAATTTCTTGTTCATATAAAATTCGTATAGGTATTATTAAAATTAGGTACTAATTAGTTTTGTAATTTAAAAACACAAGTGTCAAATTACATTGAATTATTATCATCGATTGTATCGATTGTAGTCATTTTGCTATTGATAAATATAATTAATAAATTTACGAACGACACCTGTAAAAAGCTTCCATAAGATCTCTTCCAACGATTTTGTGAGCTCCAATAGCACAATAGTAAGGGCCTGGAGGTGCAGGAAAGCCGCCGGGGGGCCATCCTAGTGGTCTTCCATCCGTTGTCGTTAACATAAACTCCTGATTGAAGCCAAACCAGGGTTCTTCCACCTCTCCTTTCTCACATACCAATGTGCAATTCTTTCTGTGATTCGTAGCTAACAGAAATATATATAATAGTATTAGAGTAGACATCTAAACTCTGACTACAATATTTAAATAAATTAACAACGAGTATATTATGTATTCGGTTTCTTTTGGATACTGTGACCAAGCAGCCAAGCCTTGTAAGTCAGAGCTGCCATTCTTTTCTCAGTAGTTTAAGTAATTTTGTAAATAACTAAGATGTCTCGCGTGCTATCCTTTAGCAAATGTCTGCAGAGTGAACTGACAGTATCTTGACATGTTAGGTTACTCTTATGTAAAAAATGCGTAGTTCTAGTAAATATATTTTTTAATATTTTCAGATAATAATATACTAATTGATCTATAATCTTTTCTATTACCTACCACAACCACGGAGAAGCGTAATAAAAAGATTCAGGTGAATATTTATATGATATTCAACACTGTACCTACATTATAGAATTGTAAACAGAATTACATTGTAAATGTGTAATTAGACAAAATAAAATGAACACTTTATAAAACTACATCGTTTTTCTGTGTAAAATACAATTAAACTTATTGTCAACAACTTTGTTACTAGCTTTGATATAATTTAGTGTTAATTTCGGACTTGTATAGCTCATTCAAAGAAAATGTGTTTCCTAAAATCTTGTCATAAATAACTTCTCACAAATATATAATAATAACATAAAAGAAAAAATCTAAAAATTGTTCAAAATGGAAACACGCAATGCCTCTAGAAATAAAGAAAGGAATTTTAGAAAGGCGGAACGTGGGGATCCGAGTGCTTTAACACTAAGCTCTACCTACCCTCTGCCTACCCTAAAGTAAAAAAAATCCTCAAAAAATATGTATAATATTACTTTCTCTATATTGTACAATACACGTGATGCTAACTCAACATTTCCTCATTCGCTACCGAGCCCTACTTCAGTTGTGACGGGAAACGTAATTAACTGTTGTTATTGATACTCTTGTAAGCTAAAAATAACATTGTAGCAATTAAAGTATAACGAGAGTATACACATTTTTTACCCGTTTTATCAGGTAATATAAATATTATAAAAAGTTTTTGTAAATGAATGTGAGTTTATATAGCTACTATATATATTTACAACTTAGAGGCGCAGGAGCGGTGAAAGAAAGAGTGATGAATGAAGGTTGTGGGTATGACTCTTACTCGAGAAAATGAAACATTTAATATTTACATTTGTTCGCTCTGGTTCGAGTCAAAGCACGGCGTTGAGTTCCTTTACTCAACACGCAAAGCCCCCAGAATTCAGCTAAAAGTGGGGAGCGGAGGGTCTTAACACTAAACTATCTCTGCCTAACCCTGCTACAGCGAGAAACTGAAAAAAAAACAGCTTATTATAATTGGGCAACTGACACCTGGAAAATCACTTCTACATGAACACAGACAGTTACAACATATCTAACCAGTTGGCTGATAATTGTATTGATAGGTGTCAGCCAAAACCAATATGTGGTTTCCTCGTCGGAAGGGATCATGATAAATCACTTCTGGGAAGATGAATGTGTCAGCGTTGTCAGGGCTCGCTTGTGCTGTGTTACTGCCATCAAAATACCAAATTGGTAAATCTGTGAATTCAATTCGTAAAATTAAAGGAAATAAAAAAGTTTAAGAATTTAGATTTTATAAATATTGTTACGGTTGATTTTAGCAATAAATTCTATGATCATCAATAGCAATAGCACTACTACTTCCTGTATAGGAAGTATAGACTATACACAATTATTATACCTAAACGGCTCTTCCCGTTTGTCAATAATAAATAATTGTTAAGCTGAACCGATTTTAATAAAATTTTAGTACGTCACGTCTGGATAACTGTATACTTTTCGAAATTGCACTTTTCACGGAAATCATAGCGATTACTAGCGTAACTTCTGCCAAGCGAAATATTTATATATAATTGTTATTGAAAGTTTATGTTCCTGAAACTGGTGGCCTGGTTTGATGTAAAATATAACCTTGGCAGACGTTCTCTCTTAATGTGCGACTTATAGCTTCCATCTCGCATCGCTTCTTATTCTTAAAAACTTAAATAGAATTTTGATTTACATAACATTTTTCAATTTGCTTACTACTGCTCTAATAATGCTCTTCAACTAAAGAGTTTTTTTAAAAAGATATATGTCATGGTAGATATATGTAATGGAAATTTAAATCAAAGCTTAATTACGCGCAATCTAATGTGAAAAGTACCTTTGTGTGTCTTAGGAACGAAGTCAAACGTCCTATCCTTAGAACGTAAATTTATGCCAGATCCATCTACCCAGACGTAGCCGGCGAGGATGAGTTCACAGGGTACTTCAAGATCCTCATATTTACGCATCGACGCTTTGTTTAACGCAGTAGGCACCGTATTCATTTTGTATACTTAAACAAATACGAATATATAAATTACTTGAACCATGTCTGATCTATCGTTAATATTTGATTATATAATTTTATTTGCAAAACTAATTTCAGGTTCTATGAGCAAATAAGGATTAATAAGGATTTTTGACAATATATATGAGACATATGAATAATAAATTATTTTAAACTCTGGGAAATCATCGACTGTTCTATATTCATATATAAAAACGGCGATCATAGTATTTAATAATTATAAATTATACTTTAGTTCAAAATTTTGTACAATTTGTCAACTCGTTAAGCCTTAACCAAATTAAAAATTCATTTAGCCTAGACGTGCCTGACTTATAATTTGAGTCATCATTTAAATCATTCCATTATGGTTATTACGTTTGTAATTACGCCGGGACTAAAATGACCAAAATTTCCATTTACTTTACATAAATAACATTTGAAATCGTTTTTACATTTGTAGCAAAAACAATAAACATTACATGTGAGATTTAATTCTAATAAGAGTTTTTTAGCAAAGTATGGCCAAAATGATCAGAAATCAAATGAACATACGAATAATAATTACATCATTACTGATATATTAGATAACCTTTATTTTAGACTGCTAAACAAAGGAAAACTTTAAAAATTAAATGTGAATTTGAATTGATTTTAAGTGATAGTGATAAAGTATAATTGATTTTTAAATTTATACTCACATAATTTTTATCACAAATTTATTTTTAAATAATCAATCAATATTATTTTTTATATTCTATAATTTATCTCATTTCCAAACCAAACAAAAATTTTAAAATCTATGAGACTAAATATTCTACGTTAAAATAAAACTTTCATATTTTGAACTGTGACACGTCTGTCAATTTATTTATTTTAGCTATACATACTTTTTTATATATACAGACTAAGCAAATTAAAAAAAAATCACGTTATGAATATATAATAAAATATTTTTTTCAGCTTGACGCTGTATCCCGCACACAGCAGGGTAGGCAGGGAGACCATAGTGTTAAGAAACTCCGTTCCTCACTTTCCACCGAATTCTGGAGGCATTGCGTGTTGAGTGGCGGAGCCTAACGCCGCGCTTTTGCCTTGACACCAGAGCGAAGAAATAGAAATCTTTAAGTAAATATTTCGTTTCCTCGAATGGTTGATCGAATCCACGACCGTCGCGTTACAGTCACACCCTTGTGCGAGGCCACGACGGCGTTCTAAATACGGCTAAATATATATTACTTAATATTATTTCATTTTTAATATTATTCAATATATTTTGCTAAGTTATTAAATTGTTAAATATATTAAAATGAATTATAGGACGTTGAGGTTAGAAAATTATAACACAAGTGAATGCCAAAATATGACATCTTGAAACAATGTTGGTGAAGTATATAATATACAAATATTTATTTATTTAAGTATAAATTTTCTGAGTTTAAAAATTTCATGCAATGGAGATAGTAGTAATA
The DNA here is from genome assembly GCA_036379175.1 of Heliconius cydno galanthus. NCBI lineage: Eukaryota > Metazoa > Arthropoda > Insecta > Lepidoptera > Nymphalidae > Heliconius > Heliconius cydno. Next base: position 667,963 of record JAKRZM010000422.1, on the reverse strand, counting down.
AAAATTGTGAGAGTAATACTCATTTTCTTTTTAAACGACAAAGTTTTTGGTTTTGAAACAATGAATATAACCGTGCCTAGTTTTAAATTCCATAGATCGCATAATACTACTAATAGAGCCCCAGGGAAATGGCAGGAAAGAAAAGTTACCAATAAACGATATGAAATTTTTAACATGTTATGGCAAAAGAACAACATTTTTACAGCATCGAGTGAAATATACCCAAATGTATCTGTAAAGCACTTGACGAAAAAAGTTCTATACAATAAAACTAGCAACCATAAATATATTAAGTCCCGAAGCCAAAACAAAAAATCTATTATACAGACAAATTTAAAGCTTAATATAAAACCATCTACTTCTAGTTTTATAGAATTCGATTATCTAGATAATTTAGATAACAAAATAAATCGCAAATCTACTATAAAAAGAAATAATAATCGTACTGCTGGATACAAATTTGCATTNTTTTTTCAAACAAAATAAATAATAAAATTATCGTTTTAAAATAAAACGCCATTTGTAAAGTATAACATAGGCACGCACACACTTACCTGTCAAAGCGGCAACGTCGCATACGTATGTGTGCGTGACACGAAATACAGGTATGGATAAAAATCGTAAAATGTAAAAAAAATCCTACGTCCAAACCGTTGAGGTACCTTGATTTTTTTTTTTAATTCTGGGTTTGAAATATTTTACCCTATATGCAGTTTCAGTAAAAGAAGCGCTGCCTCTTCCACCCTGTATACTACGCAAAATTATATTACTATATATATATATTATGAATCAATTTGCATAGAATTTGCTTAGGTTTTTTTAGTACTAAAGTAAGCTACGGAATAAAAGTTGGCAGTCTTCCTGCTGCGGCCACTTAACTACAGTTCTTTTCCTTTATAAATTCATTTTTGCATCCGCGCCGTGGCGTGGGTACAAATTGCATTGTTTTTGTAGAACTTTACTTCGTGCCCTTTGACTTCTGTATATTGTATTAAATTTTCCAAGACATTTCTTCATTATCAATGAAAAGAAACTTAATATAAATTTATGGCTTTGTATAATCAATTTAAAATCTCTTTTTTAGGACTCATTGATAATCTTTCTTATTAACTTACGTATTACTTATTTTAACTAAAAACAAAAAAAAATCATTGTAACAGTAATTTAGAGGCGTTGATGAAAATTTTATATATTAAAAATATCATTTGTCTTGTTATGAATATTATTACTATTCTTTTAATGTATAATTATAATAATAGTAGAGATACTACGTAGATGAGAGATGAGATGAGATGAGAGATACTACGTAGACTAGTAGAGATACTATATAGATGAGAATCTATACTGGAAACCATGGATTCTCTTTCATGCGAACTAACACTTTATTGATTTTGAATATATCTTTTACCAAGAAGATGCATTATGTATTTAACCTCGACAAGGGCAATTTTGATAATAAGAACGTAACAAGAATATTTAACGTAGTATAGTCGCTATTATAAGGGTAGGCTATATGTAAATACGCAAGCAAGCACTTTAAAGCTCGTAATAAATTTCAAACAGTGTGCGTCACCACAACCTTTGACGTGTAGGTCGGTGAAAAAAGAAATGAGATTTTTATGTACCCTTCTTCTATTCTCATAAAACTTGCTTGCTCAGTATAGTATATGAACTATTCTGTGCAATCTCCGGGCGATGAAAGATTATTTACTTCGTTTTATATACACTACAGATATTTGATTAATAAATTTTAAAAATATATATAAAATTTTAGGTGCGTTGTGATTGTGCTTCTATTAGTCCACACTGGCTGGTAGGTGCTGCGACATGTTTATATCGCTACAATAAAAATAATCTAGAAGACAATAGGTCAGCGTTCGTGACATACTGTAGTAATAATTGGAGGTTGCCTGGACGGATAGCATACGTCTCACAATGCGTTCTTCATCCGCAATTTCATCCAAAGAATTATACTCGAAGACATCTTTACAATATTGGTAATGTTTTTGGTAAAATGCACATTTTGACATAAATATTATGATCTTTTCTTATTTTTGCAGTACAAAACGAAAGACGGAGAGAAGCTGTACCACCACAGCCTCAATACGTTTATGTACAGTTAATCAAACAATTCGAAATAATATTTTTACATATAAAATAATTTACAGGAGCTATACAGGTTGTGAATTCAATGTCGAATACATGCAATGGATGGCACCCAATCTCCTTAATGTCTCACCATTTTGTAGCTGAAAAAGGAGGTTCCCCTGTAACAGCGTTAGGCTGGGGCCTAGACAGGTGAAATATGGTATTTTGTCAAAGTAAATCATATTATTAACTTTCAATTTTATATCTTTATTTTTATACATTTCACAGATATGATACTAGGTACACTGTAACCAGACTACCAGAACATTATCTCATGATGTACCAAGGGTTTTTGTACTCAAATTTCTGTCCTGGAAATATCGGCTACAGGTGTGGTTGAGTAGTACATACTACTCAAGATAAATGCATTAAACGTAATGTTACAAGACTAACGTTGTGTACCTTTCAGCGAGGCAAGACGGTTAAACGAAGCAAGTGTTAAAAATGTTTACTGTTTATCATTGCCACCGTATATTACAGAGGAGCACGATCCCGTCCACGGCAGCTTACTTCTAATGGGTGGGAAACTAATGGCGTTGTATTCGCAGGTACCAGTCAATTTATTCATTTTAATATTTTATAGCTGACATTTGTATATGAGGATTTCAGAATAAAGCTCTAAAACGAATAAAAATATCTAAAAAATAATATTTGTAAGTCTTTATCCTTTATTATTATGAAGAGTTGTAAATATGTATGTGCTTGTAAGTAATTGTATTGTAACTAATTTCATATACGAGTATATATTTTTACTTATTTTGTGTGTAATTAAGATTGGGAACCCTATTGGAAGTTACGAAGATTTAGATATAGTTACCTATTAGGGAATGAGACAGTTATTTTTTGGTAGAGATTTTTTTACTAAATAAAATGTTTATGTCGCTATTTAACACGCAATGCCTCGAAATTTGGCGTAAAGTGGGGAATAATATTAGGTTTCCTTTGCCTGTCCTGCTATATGCGGGTACATACATATTGACAGTCATACGCTTGTTCCTCTGCGCCACGTCTGGCTGCCTTATTTAGATTGTTATAAAGATAATACTGGAAGACTTAATATTTCTTAAACCAAAGACACAACTTATTATTTTAAAAATTATAAAAGTTCTAAAAATTATGCACATTAAATTGCATTTTTACGTACACTGAAAGAAAAAAGCCACGTCGGGCTGCTACTATAAAGTATATAAACATAGAGACGACAAGAAGTTTAAATGTACTTTGACTTGTTAGTACCTACTTAAGCGCTTTAAGTTTTGTTTCCATTACATAATAAATTCACATATTTTGCCAAATTCTATATTTCTATGATAGAAATACTTTTTGAGGACGTTGTGGTACAGTCACAAGCGAGTGACTATANATTCGTAGGTCAAAGTATACACTTTTATAACAAACTTCCAAACGACGTGGTTAATTTATCACTGAACAAATTTAAAAAAGTGGTAAAGCACAGGCTCTGCCAAAAAGCTTATTACTCAGTTAAAGATTATGTTCGCGATAAAGATGTTTGGAAATGAGTTGCTCTATTTCTAAGTTAAAATTGTTAATTGTGATTTATAACGAATGTTGGCATTTAAAAAGAGTGGCCATGAGTTTCTTTGCCTGTATCTTCTCATGAGCTCAACCATTTGAACGGGCTTTTTTCAAGTCAAAATTGCACATTTTTTTTTTTTTTGGTTATTTTGTTTTGCATTTTTTTTTATCTTTTATGACATGTCCAAGTGAATGTTAAGCATTTTTATGGAATAAAGATATTTTGACTTTGACTTTGACTTTGTAAGTCTTTATTCTTTTTTATTATGAAGAGTTGTAAATATATACATATTTACTTCGTATTGTAACTAATTTCATATACGAGTATATATTTTTACTTGTTTTGTGTGTAATTGAGATTGGGAACCCTATTGGATATAGTTACCTATTAGGGAATGAGACACAGTTATTTTATGGTAGAGATTTTTTTACTAAATAAAATGCTTAGTGTTGCAAGTCGCTATTTAACACGCAAGGCCTCAAAATTTGGCGTAAAGTGGGGAATAACACTAGGTTCCCTCTACCTACCCTTATTTAGATTGTTATAAAAATAATACTGGAAGACTTAATATTTTTTAAAGCAAAGACACAATTTACTATTCTAAAAATCATGCACATTAATTGGATTTTTACATACACTGAAAGAAAAAAGCCACGTCGGGCTGCTACTATAAAGTAAATAAACATAGAGACGACAAGAAGCTTAAATGTACTTTGACTTGTTAGTACCTACTTAAGCGCTTTAAGTTTTTTTTGTCTCCATTACATAATAAATTCACATATTTTGCCAAATTCTATATTTCCATGATAGAAATACTTATTGAGGACGTTGTGGCACAGTCACAAGCGAGTGACTATAAACGCGGCGGTTGTGAGTTCGATTCCTACTTGGAAGAATGAATTATTTTTTATTAATATTTTCTTTCTCTCAAACACAACGATTGGCTAAATGCGGCGGCCTCAGAAATTCGGCTGAAAATGGGGAACGGAGTATCTTAACACTAGGTTCTCTCTGTCTACCCTGCTATAAGCGGGATACAGCGTGAAGCTGAAAAAAGGGAAAAAAATATTTAAGAGTGCTTCATTTAAATGGGATTCTTTTATACATATCAATAAAACTTCTTAACTATTTAGGGACATGCTTAGAAATGTTAATTTAAAAATGTAATAGCATTTACAGATTATAAACTTCTGTAATCTAATTACGAAAAAGAAAATTATTAAGGCTTAAAGTAGTTTCTATAGCCGATTTGAATTTTATACTCCACCGAAAACGCTTACCTGTGCTAGCTGAATCAACTGCGCAAAATGGAATTACCATTACATTTCTGCTCAATTCGATTATTTGGGAACGTAATTGTTTGTACAGACTTACAAAATGTTGTTACTATATTACATATGTAGGAACTTAATCCATTAAATAATTAACAATTAATATATTTTGTGGCAACTATAAACTAAACATTACTCATCTGGACAATATGCTAAGCTTTGGGATCTTGCCAATGGGGGATAGCCCTTTGGGGTTTTACGCAACCTTCCTCCAGCATTATCAATGATGTGTTCTCGAAGGTTAACATAGGTCTCATCCAACTTGTTATTTATTATCCGATATATATATAGAACAAATATTTTTACCAAGCCATTTTTTTTAATTATAGCAATCCAATATTGTTTTTTAGGAGGAACGACGTCGTTGGGGCGAGCAGTCTGCACTGTACACTGGCATTTGGCACCTCATACCATGGTTAAACGACATAGCTAGAGAAGAGGAAGATGTAGACTTATTTGATTCAGATGTGTACAAATATTCAAATTGAAATTCATCTGGTTCAAAAAATTATTTTTCTATGTTTTTATAATATTTATTGTTTTTTTTATCTTGAATATATATTTTAAAATGATATCTAATTTGTTTTATTAAAAGTAATATTTTTTACGTGGGATTTTGAGATAAATTAAACATATTTTATTTTTAAAATTATTAAAGCGTAGGCGTTATTTATGAAAGAAATAATCATGGGTAATTAAAAAACAAAAAATTGAATATTTTTTTTTAATCGTTGTAAAGAGTTTGCAACCGCCTTCTGGGGCGTAGGAGGTTGCGTAGCGGTACTACGACGGTATATATGATTTGGTCAAAATAAATCCGTGCAAGAAGCATTATCTAGTTAAGTGGATATAAATAAACAAAGAATACACTTTTTAATGAGTATATTTACAAAAATTTCTAACATCACAATCACAGTTGTGGTAATAATACATTAACAATATTTGTTTTTCTTTTCTCTAAATATTACCCAAACTAGTCCTTAAGGCTTGGGCAGTATATTCCTTACAAGTATTTAAATTAATTATATATAATACACATTTTTCCGTAACACTAAAATTATTAAAAGAACTATCGTAATATCTATATAATTACATTTAATTTTAGACATAGATATACTTATAAAATATAATAAGAGATTCCATTGTAGCAAATATTTTATTCGAAAAGTTATTTGACTATAAAACAACGCAGTTGTTAAACTCTTGCTCCATTAATACTCCTCAAGCTACGACAGAGGATAGATTAATGCGGTTCTAACTAAGGAAATAAAGCTTAAAGTAATATTTTTCTAAGAAATCCCATCTTACAACAGTGTAAGCTAAATTCTAACAATTAAATATTTAATTGACTAAGAATGAACCTTTACAAAAGTCGTTTAAATATAACCATTTAATTAAATGTCAATCGTCGAAATACTTGTTGTTCATAATGTCTCGAATCCAGTTGACATATCCAGCGGTTCTTGTGTAAATACCGTATTTGCCACGTTTACCACATCCATCCCCAAAGCTCGTTATACCCTGAAATATATCGGTCTCTTTATAATTAATAACTTTACATACCAGTATATATATAACATTTATATACCTATAATTTTTATATTCAAGTACGTCGAATAATTTTTTTTCATATAAATTTTATTATAATTATGCTGACAGCGAAATATGAATATATTATCTTCCATATATCGTAACTACTTCTTATGTATATTAATTCTATAGTTACGTTATAAGCTATAAACAAGTGATTGAGCACCCTATTATATGCCGACTATCATCATCTAATCGTATTACCAGATACATTCGTGTTTATCACAGACTTAAATGTGTTAATAAATCAGCTTCACGCTGTACCCCGCACACAGCAAGGTAGGCAGAGGGAGCCTAGTGTTAAAACACTCTCTTCCCCATTTTCCGCCGATGTTTTCGAGGTATTGCGTGTTGAATGGTAAAACTCAATTCCGTGCTTTTGCCTTGGTGCTATAACCAAGAAATGATAATATTAATAAATAAAAATTTATTCTGTCGAGTGGAGATCGAATCCACAACCGTCGCGTTACAGTCACACCCTTATGAATATACCTATGTAACATGTGAAGTTTATATTTTCTCTTCTTTCTTTTCTTTTCTTAGCTTTGGAATCAGCCTGTTTTATTGAATAACAAAAGTATAAAGACCTTCAATAAGTTCATTTACTACATATTTATCGTAGACAAATGCTATTTTACTTGGGATTGTAGCAATTCTGAGTAAAAGTAAACAATAATTTACTTTAATATTGGAAAAGAAATCGAATTTACAGAGTATAACATACAAACAAAAATTTAAATGTACCTATAGCAATAGATACATTTAATTTTCTGTTTGTTAGAGAAAATATTAGGGAAAATATTCGAACATTGCTAGACTTTACAGAGTTATCGAATATTTCGATAATTCAGCGAGACAAAGCCTATTGTATTAAGTATTAAGTCTAGAGTAAACAACTAACATCAACGTGACATAATCCACAACTTCAGCGTAGTTCAAGGTAAAGTTTATATAAAGGTAAAGTAACAAACAAACACACATTCACAAATTCACATGATATAAGTAAGAACAATGTTGCCAGATTTCCTCTCGGTGAAAAGCGTGATATTTGAACATTTAAAAAAAAACCGGAATTCTTTCGCCAAAAGCGGGGAAAAAATAATAATGAGAATTTCATTTATTATTTCTCCACTTATTTGTTTTAAATAAAGCTTACAATGGTGATAGATATCAATATAAAATGTTTTTTTATAAGAAAGACCATTTATCGCCATATTTTAACGATATTGTTTTGTTTTACCATAAGTACACCAGTAATAATCTTCAGAATAATTATATGTAACTTACGAATGTTATTACACAAGTATTGTACATATTGTGTTGAACAGGTTTGATATGCTTAAAACGAGATCTCCACCACAATTTTTTCGTGTCGAATTATGTTAACATAAAAAGTTTATTTTATTTTATTTATTTTCACATTTCTTTCGATACATCCATAGAAATAATCAGAGATAAAATATTTATTTAAAAAAGAGTATTTATACTAAGCTTGGTCCTATCATTTGTGCGTACCTGTAAAACATATCGGCCGGTACGATCTTTACATAAAAGTGGCCCACCCGAGTCCCCCGCACACGAATCCTTGTGGCCGCGACCCGCGCACACCATGTTGTCAGTTATGGCATACTGCCAGTAGGACCGACGACACACCCCTTGCTGTATGGTGGATACCTACGAGTACGATCGTTAATAACGAATAGATCATGAAACGGCTGTTATACAAAGATATAGGGAATACAGAAAAAAGAAAAAAGAAAAGACATATAACAAAACTAAAAACACACATCACATCCATCATTACACGTTTACTAGTTTCTAGTTGTAGTTCTTCTTGTAGTGTTACGTAAAAATGTTATTTTGTTTTATTTATTCAAATAT
>JAKRZM010000422.1:645380-658788 GCA_036379175.1 Heliconius cydno galanthus | reverse complement strand
AAATTTAGATACTTGACGTAAATTTAAAAGAGGAAAAATAAATCAAAAGCACGCCGTAACCAGACTCCGGGAAAAGAATATAGGAGTCATAAATTTTGGTCCAGTAAAGACATTATCAAGAGAGGTTTTGAGATTTCTTATTAAATAGCGTGATTTAACAATTGAATTTTGAATACAAAAAAAAGTAAAATAATCTATTAAATTTAAAGTTAAAAATGTTATTTTTTTGCAATATTTCTACTTTTACTTTCCTTTATTTTGTTTTAATATGCACTCTGAATAAATTTAATATAATTTTATCACCATAATGTGCCTAATCTTTTTTTGTTAATTATTTTCTTAGCTTATTTGAGAAGAAAACAAACGAAAAATAAAAGTAAAATAAAGTTGAATTTCATTTTAACACACGCAAGACCGATACGGTGGGCGTCCCATCAAATACGTGAAAGTTCATACATTTCATACAATAATAATATTTTTATTTCGTACAATTATTACATGTTTGCTTCTGTACTATACCAATTAGAACTGACGCGACCTATATCTAAGATTGGTACTACTAAGTATTGCTTCTAACATAGTTTTTAGTTCTTTCTATTTACAATAAATATAGGATAAGTGGATTAGTTATTATTATTCGGGTAGTGAAAACTATAAATACTTCAAATGTCAATTCAACTCTATCTGGTTTTCCTCAATTGAATATATTGACATCGTTAAACTTGACCTTCATTTTAGATTTCTAAACGGAACTTACTAAATATAATTCATTTTTTTAGCTTTACGGTGTATCCCGACCATAGCAATGGGCAGAGGAAACATAGGAACATAGTTAAGACACTTCGTTTATTTTAAGACATTCCCATTTTCCACTTTTTGCCGAATTCTGGAAGCTTTGCGTGTTGAGTGGCAGAACTCAACACTGCAATTTGCGTCGTTACTAGGCCTTACTCATAAGTATTGGTATTATATATTATTTATAAATAATATCTATATCAACCTCTACAAATAGTATAATTAGGTATATATCCTCGTAAAAAACCAGCCGAAAGGTACGGCATAGTATAAAATTAATAGCATTATTTATTACCTACTTCACGAAATGTTGCCTAAAACGTATAGTGAGCTGTACCTTCATAAAAGATAAATTGATTTGATGAAGACAATGAAATTACCGAGATTGGGGATATCAATCAGAATGTCCCTGAGTGGATGAAACGGGCCCATGTATTTTTTGTAACTTGTTTTGTACATATATTGTAACTAGCTATGTTTATAATAACATTTAGAATAAAGCCAGTCAATCTAATTCCATATAATCTTCGATATAATCTACATAAAATTTACAACACATACAAAAATTATTAATTTTCTATTTAAAATGCGGAAGTAATTACAGTTAAGAGTCTTATATCATAATTAAATCAGAGAACCGATCTTGATAGAAAACGTAGTTTATATTCATCAACAGAACTTGACAATGGTGTAAGGGCAATGCTTATAGAACTTATTATGCAAAACGAAAAGTTCCAAAAGGCTTTTTAAAGAAAAAATATATAATATACTTATTTAGAAAATACATAAAAAAATTAGAAGCGGTATTTGAACCCGCTCGTCTTGAAAATCGTTTAAGCGCTCTGTCTGACCTAGTGGTTCTTATTAATATTAATTCCAATTAATTCATCATCTTATATTAATTCTCATTAATTATAAGCTATCTAATACAATTCCTTAGAATTATCATTTGTTCAGACTCAGTCTGTAACGAGATAGGTTGTGGGTTTGATTCCCGTACGGGGAAATAAAATATTGAATATTTTAATTTGTTCGCTCTAGTGTCGAGGCAAAGCGCGTAGTTAAGGTCCACCACTCATAAGGCAATGCCTCCAGAATTTGGCGAAAGTTTATAAAATTTTAAAAAAGGAACAAAAAATGGTTCAAATTATTAAATGTTGAATTTAAGTTAAACAATAACGATCCTAATTGATATAATCCATTAGGTTCCTTTGTTTTAACGTAATCCACGCATCGTCACGGCCTATTAGACATCACACATTGTGTTGTTTGAGTGCTACTTAACGTTATCTCAGTTAATCTATATATTGGTGTACATATGTATGGTTGGTTGGTTGGCAGATCCTGGTAATAGCCGGGATTAATGCCAGGAATAAGAAATGATTTGAAAAATAACTATTGACAAAAGTATAGACCTCACGTCTGTAGTGTGTATTTTTAATTATTTGTGTTTAATATCTTTTAACTCGGTTCACTTTTATTTTACCTTTATTTTCCTAAGACAAAGCGTCCATTTACATATTTATTCTAATCAAAGAAACTTTCTTACCTTAGCAGAGCGACATCATTGACGACAGTATCCGGGTCGTATTGAGGATGGATCACAGCTTCCGTCACTCTCATCTCCACCTCTCCGTAGCCACGTATGAGCAGGTCGTGTTCTCCGAGGCGCACATACAACCTTTTCCTCACACAATGTGCTGCAGTTACAACCCATCGTAGAGCTATTAATGTACCGCCGCAAAAAGCTTCCTAAACAAAAAATGTATGAGTTATTACATCCATTTAAAAAAGGGTCTCAAATCGATTTATATTTTTTTTATTTCACCTTTCTTTTTTATTTTACATTTCACATTTCAGAAGTGATAACCACTATAAAATTTACAGCTATTTTATTCAATCGCGATTATGATGAATACTCTGGATCGATTTTGATAAATACACTGGACGCCGCGCGCCGTGTTGCTCTGGCGTAGGGAGGTATGAACAAGGATTGATTGATAAGTAAACTCTGTTTACAAGACCGTATAATATCATATTATAGCGGCTGCTGCTACGCGTGTAAAATTAAAAATTAAAAAACTTTTATATATATATATATATATATACAAAATTTCTGATTACTTATTAGGTACGTAATTAAACATTTTCACATTTATTTTTTTTCATATAAAGTATCGTATATGTACTTGAGTCATTTGTGACTAGGATGATAAACTTGTCATAAGTAAAATGGTCGTACTGTTTGTGGGTACAAATAAATCTAGTTTGAACAGCTAACTTGTATTACTACGCGATCTAGTTTTTTTTAATAAATTAATCCATCTATCCACGAATGGATTTTTTAGTTCAATTTTTTAGTACACGATTTATGATTTGATATAACAAATTTTATTATTTCTGCGAACTTTCTTTTTAAAAGAACATAAATAACCGTACATTGTATTCTTACAACTTCCGTTATGAAAGATGTTCCCTAGCTTCTTCTCGTCTTAAATAAGCATTTTATAATTATTAATATAGAATACACATAAACCATTTTTAAGACTGTATATTTGTTATAAAATTTTAATGACAACTTAGTAAGCTTCTTGCCCTATCCACAACTATGAGCATTGACCACTATCCTAAAAAACCACTCAATTGAAATTTGGTTTCATAGATTTATATTAGAGAAACCCACCTTATATCGATTCAGCACAGCAACTTGCCATATCCATTTCCCAGGTGGGGCGGGTCGGCCACCAATGATGCGCACCATATCCCTCATTTTAGCTCGAAGTCTAGCATTCACAGAGCGGTATCTCCCCAATCTACCGCAAACGCCCGTATTGGAGATGGAGAGCGCCCGAGAGTCTTCCGGGTGAATAGCCGGCACCGGCTGCGGCATTGTCTCAGTTATTGTATACTCTAGAAGTTGATTAATCTTTTTATTTTTATCTTTACAATGTATTCGAATATAATAAATAATTTAGCAGGGTAGGAAGAGGGAACCTAGTGTTAAGTCACTCTCCACTCACTGTCCAATTATAGAGATAATGCGTGTTAAATGGCTGAACTTCCCGCGATGCTATTTCTTTTTACCAGAGCGATAAAATGAAAATAAGTAATACCCGTCTGGGAATCGAACACACAACCTACCATTTATTTATTATACAAGCTGTCCACTGCACCACGACGGTTTCAAGTTGATTAATGGAAGTAATTAATTCTCATAAAGGTCACTTACTCGATTTTAACTTTAGTGTGAAGCTTAATTCATTAGTCAACTGATTTGTTATAAGAATACTACAAATTAATATTAAATAGCAAAGTAAAAATTATTTATATCTGAAGTGCAATATTTCAATTGAATTAAAATAATTATTAAATATTAATTCAATTTGGTTGAACAAATTATGCATAAATTTTTATGTATGCTGATACATTTCTAATCTAAAAAAAATATTTATAGTTTAATCTTTTTCGTTTACGTAAAATATTTTATAAGTTTCATTGATACAACTACTCTAAATTCTTTTCTTCAAATTAGATTCTGCTATGTTCATATAATATATGAATTTAATTCGCCATCTGTATCAATATTGAAGATATCTGGTATAAGATCTTAAACATATTTATCAAATGCGGAGACAAGATTTGTGACGAATAATGACAATTAAAAATTCAAATAGTAAGTCAGTTATATAGGAATATAATTAAATAATAAATAATACAATTATTAAATTACTAAATTATTTTGCAGTAAAAAGCAATTAATTTTTAAATATTCGGTTGTGAAATGAATGAAAACTTAATTTTATCACCGACGCCCGTTAAACCAATAATACAATGCCTTTCCACTGCCAAATGCAATTCAGTGAATGAAATGATATTTGCTCTTTGAAAATCAGGAAATTGGTGATAACACTTAAAAATATTACCTTTAGTTTACGGTCACTAAAATGATATAGCGACAGTGCAAGTGTATCTAGTCAGATTACGGGATAGTGGATTCAAATTCCATGAATTATTTATGGCTTATGTTTGACGGATAAACGTTCACCGTCATAAAATAGGCGGAGAAAATAGAAAACTGAGTTGTAACGAATAGATTATTCGTGCAAATTACAAAAGTAGAAATTTGAGAAACATTTCGTACAAAAAATAACGTTTTTGATTTTGTTATTTTTTTCTATTATGTGAGATAGAAGATAATGCTTAAGTACTTGCATCATATTAAACACAAACTCTCAAAGACTTTGCTAATTAAGCGCTATGCCAATACGCTTTGAGGTTACATAATATTTAATTAATTTGTAAGTAGCTGTACGACCAAGTTTAAACTAAGGTTATTCTCATCACAGGTTAATATGTAAAAGTTGTTAGCTAGATACCTATGTGCAATTTCACCTGGATCCTTTCGTCGCTGCATTCTGCTACGAATCCAGAGTTGGCAATAGCTGCCTTCCAAGTAGCAATAAGCAGACTGTCTAATTACTTTCTGTCCGCATAGCGAAGTTTTGAGACAATACCTGGAATAAAAGGAAACAATTTCGTTATTACAATTCTATATGATATTCTATTCCTAGTTAGAGCATGTTTACACATATATTATATAAATATCTATAATTTTTTTATAATAATGGATATCTATATAAATGTGACCCTGTCGCTCACTTATTATTGTTGTTACTCATTTGTTTATTATTCTCGTCTTTTCATTTGTTAGTTAGTTTTCTATTCTACTACATTTAATATACAAATATTGTGTGAATACAATTTTGTAGATGTATAGGTAAATTGTAAAGTTATTCATAGATGTAACGGTTGGCTTCCTGATAAATAAATTGTGTCGAGGCCAGTCTTAGTGCAGGGGCACAAACGTGTGATTGTAAACGGCTGTGGGTTCGATTCTTTCTCGAGAAATGAAGTCTTTAATATTTTCATTTCTTCCGCCTCCAGAATTCAGTGGAGTGTCTTAGCACTAAGCTCCATCTGCATGCAAGATACAGGAGATGCTAATAAAAAATCGAGAATTATTATATTTTTGAACACCATATTACTCATACCTCTTTCTCACAGTTGTGCATTTGCGGGAACATGAAGTCCAACTACTCCAAGGTGAAAAACCTCGAAATTTCTTCTGAACATCATCTGCATCAAGCTGCCGCAAATCAGGCTATAATATATGTATATACAATTAGGATAGCTGATTCCTTACTAATAAATTATTTTAAATTACATACAAATTATTTGGTCAATATTATTGTATATTATTGTAGTGAGGCTGTCATGGCGCAGCAACTACCAACAAATTCTAAACGTGACGGTGTGGGTTCGATTCCCACTCAGGGTAATAAATAATTTAATATTTTCTTCCTCGCTCTGATAACAATTTAAAGCGCGGTGTTGAGTTCCACACTCGAATACGCAATGCCTCAAAAATTCGGCGGAAAGTGGAGAACCGAATCCTTACTTAATTCTAAGTTCCCTCTGGTATATGCGGAATACAGCGTGAAGCTAAAAAAACCATTTAGTTTTTATAAAAGGTTTTATATCTAGATTTAAAATATTTCTTCCAAAAACATCTATGAAAGTTGCTATTATGAGAAAACACGAAGAAATCTTTATGATCTTCACGAACGAAAATTGGATTCCTTTTACTATGCTGATACGTAATTGTAGGGAGATTCAGGTTTAAGTCGTATTTGAGTGAAATATCAAAGTTCGTAATATTAAAAAGCTCTTAGTTCAGTTCAATTCTCTTACAAGTAAATTCAAATTTAAGTAAAAAAATAGTTAATACTAATATATTATAATAACCGCTGCAGTTTAAATTCGCATGCTTATCGTATTTAATATTAAAACATACATATTACAAATGTAAATGTCATAGATATGTCTTTTTACACATTATTTATAGCTTGCAGTATTCATAATTTCAAATTGATAATTTTCATGAAACAAAATTTATACGTACTGCAGTCACCCGACATGTAATATTTTACATATTGGCAGAGAGTTGGAGCTCTTGCCTAAGCTGCAAGATACGTTATTTTAATTTCCATATTCAAATAATCACCGCCGTGGCGGGGAGACATAAGGGTGTTACTGTAACGCAACGGTTGTGGGTTCGATCCCCACTCGAGGAAGTTAATTGTTATTTGTTGGTATTTTCATTTCTTCGCTCTGGTGTAGAGGCAAGGCGCGGCGTTAGGTTCCGCCAATCAACACGATGCAATGACTCCAGAATTCGGCGGACAGTGGGGAGTGGAGTGTCTTAACACTAGGTTCCTGCTACTACATAGAGCGTGAAGCTAAAAAAAATTATATAATTATGAATATAGATATTAAAAATGTACCATATTACATACATTTGTTAATATTATATATTTGTAAACATTTTTCGGTTGTTCTAAATGGTGGTCTTGAGTGCGATTTCGTCGTGTCCCACGAAACTTGCCACAACTGTAAACATAAATATCTCATTCATCAACTCACTATTTCCATATTTATAAACATTACATGTTCCAAATATGATTAAGTCATTAGGTAGTTAAGCTAAGTACGAAAATGGTAAATTGAATATCCACATTTGCAAACTATACCTGTTTAGTATTAGCATATGTATGTATATGAAAATAATTTTATATTGTCATATTAAAGAAAATTAAAATATAAATTAAAGAAATTTTATTATATATGGTCCGTAATAAAAAAACACTAACATTATTTATGTATTAATGCTATTTAAAAAAACGTAGGAAAAACCTCACAAACCTGGCAACTTCAACTCGTAAGGCGTCCCCGCAAATTTGACGATGCAAGCAATGCCGACGCCGAACTTTATGCCCGCCGAGGCATGCACTCCAAATTGACCATTCAGAATAAGAAGACATTTTTATACCTTAAATTGAAAATTCACTGTAAAAATATGAAACACGTTTCCAACCCGCAATCATTATACGAGGAAATTGCGAAAATGGAAATTTTGATACTGCGGCAAAACGAACAGGTTATTGTGTAATAAGAGGTGAATAAAATAAAATTTAACTCACCATTTTGGCGTCCATATTGAGGTTTTAAACTTAAACTATCCAATTTAGAATTTTCTTCATCAGAATCAATATCTATCTGCAATTAGAATAGTGTGTTTCTGAATAGATAAACGGTGATTGTAGATACATAATAGGACACGTTGAACAATTTGGCTGTTTGGATAACTGGGTCGGCGCTTTTCAATCCTGCATTTGTCATACAATGGCTGCATTCAATCGCATTCAGTAACACTTATATAGATTTAGTTAAATCCATTCATTTTTTGGCAAAATGCTATGCAATTTTTAAAATCCACAATAGATTCTAAACTAACTATAACTTTTGTATCAAGTTGATATTGGGAAGTAACAATAGGATATAAAATTGAAGTGGGGCAGACAAACAAGGTTAAACTTACGTGATGTCCTCGAGATAGCTCCATGCCTATGATCACAAATAGTATAACAGAAGTATGTGGCCACATCATATCCAATACTTCCAGTGGTTCAGCAATGTTGAGGACTCAACATCTGTTTAAATATTCAAATAATAAAAATTTTAATTAGTGAACTTATAAAACCTAACATTTTGAATTTAAAAGCAGGTTATATACACAGTGTGTGTAGATTTCTTACAAACAAGTATGCGTAGACAGTGGTTGTGGACCACGAGGTGACTGTCCTGGTGTCGTTAACTTTTCAAAGTAAATAAAAAAGTATATTTGGACTATAATATTTCCGTCTTCAAAATTAACACCATGAAAGGCAGTATAGCATTTAACAATAAATTTATGTAAATAATAATTAGAAATTAAAGTAACACCTGGGCTAACAAAAGAATAAAAAAAATACAATCAGTAATGAAGAAGCTAAACAATTTTACAATAAATGAAAGATTCTCCAAGGTAGGTTAGGTATAAGTAGTTAGTTATAAGTGATTTTTTTATAAAGATACTGACCGAGAAGACTTGTGTAGATTAGAAGAGCCAATGTAGTATAGAGTCTACTGAGTTTGCGAAATGTTTACCATTTCTATCCAAAACGCATACTTTCGTATCGGTGTAAAATTACTGTCTGAAAGTCGAGAAATATTTACCATATAGGTTAAATAAATATGAAATAAAATAAAAAAATAAATAAATATAAAAACTATACTTCAATAATACATAAGAATGAAACTCTTTTTATGGAATGATAAAGAGGATGATTAAAACCGTTACTCTAACACAGATTTGGCTTTAAATGTTACAAAAAAAAATAAAAAATCTAATAATGGAGATATTACAAAAGTAAAAGTAAAACAAGTCTCATGGAAACATACGAGTATGTCAAACAATAGACCTAGAACAATGCAATTAGTGCTTAGATGCAACTTGTTGGCACCTTGTCACATCACACCATTTATAGAGACATCACATATGGGACAATGTCATCATAGTTAAGAAAATATGAAAACGTAAGCTGACAAATTACCTAAGCCTTTAATAGCGATGTGGGTCAAGAAGAAAATTGTTCAACCACAAATATGTACGTACCTGTAAGTGTCCTATTAGTGTTATCATGTGGGTGGCCTATGGCTGTTTTAGACGGGTCCCTCTTCGTTGTCTATACATCAATAATTGAAACCTAAAAAGTATTTCGACGTTATAGTGTCTTATAATTCTTTATGTCATAACGCCTTTTTCGCAAATAATATTTTTACTAAATTTATAACTTGTTATTTGTAGAGATTTTTTTTTTATTTTTTTTTAATATTTTTTGGTTAAATCGAATATATTTACCAATTACATCGATCCATGAGGCCGATGGAATTGGTAGCTCCCTCAATTGAAAATTGAAATTGGTGGAATGAATAGTTAACCTATATATTTTCGTACCCTCGCTATGGTAACAAGGCCCAGTGTTAATAAATATCAGAATTTAGAACTTACTAAATTTGATTTCAGGAAGTGGGAAGTTCAGCTCTCAGCACGCCACGCTCTCGCAGTCCACGCTCTTCCAAGTTACTGTACAACAGACAAAAGGGAAACGAATGTTACTCGCGTTATCAAAGCATTTTTTTCAGAAAACCTCGTTAATATAATTATATATTTAATCCGTAAATTGTACCGGAATATCACATAACAGATTTTTTTTTAAATTCATGAACTAATATAAAGCCATCTATTAAAATAAAAATGTAACACTGCAACATGTTTACAATTTGCTTCAAAGTGTGTTGTAACATGTTTACAATTTACTTTAAAAAATCAATTTCTTAAATATTTTGTATAAATAAGACATCGACTTTTATTTTCTTAATAATTGCTGGTTGTTTATATTTCTGGTGATTTATATGCGTATAATCTATGAATCACAGCGTATAAATACTTTTCTGTGCTATTTTAGTTTAAACCCAAACACTGCACTGTTACGTAAAATATTTAAATTTAAATACCACAGACGCGGCTGGTTTATTATTACACTGATAAACTTGAGTTACAGCTTTTCGTTCGTTGTTAAAAAAAAATTAATTAATTATTTAATTAAAAAAAATTACTAATTCAGATTTACATAGTACCGCGCACAGCACGGTAGGCAGAGGGAACCTAATATTGAGGCACTCCGTTCCTCACTTTCTTCCGAATTCTGGAGGCATTGCGAGTTGAGTGGCGGATATTTTTATACAAACACATAATGCCTGGACATTATGAAAGGACATTATGCCAGGTTTTGTAGAAACATTGGAGTTCTCTAGTTTTTTCTGAAATTCAAGCTTAGCTAAGCCCTTTCATCTGTCACCTCAATTGAACTAGCGACTCTAATACCCAATTTATCCCCCGTTTGGCTATTACTTTTTAGGATTTAACCACAAATATACAGTTTTTCGATTTTTTCCTGAACTAGTACTGTACCTGTAGAACCTGTAGTGTAGTACTATATCAAACGGAAGTACCCTATTAATTTTGATTCCCTATAGTGTCGAAATACGTGTTTTTTTGCGATATAAATAGCCATATCTGTTTTTAAAGTAAATGTAGAAATACGTTTTTTTTTTCAGGAAATCATGGGAGTGTAGATCTGAATATAAGGTTATTCTTATAAGGGTTCCTTTTTTCCTTAAAAGGTACGAAACCCGAAACAAAAAAAACATCCTCCTTTTTATCTTAACCTACTCCAAACAGGTAGGTTCAAATATATATTATAGTAACATTAAAAAAATCTCAGATTATCTGCACGTCACTTTCCCGCCTAAGAAAGTAACATTTTTGGGGCTTATTTTCGACGAGAACAAATGGTTAATGAAAAGAATATGGCAAGTTACAGTTTAGTACAAAATGTGAAAACGTACGAGTATTCTTGCAAAAAATTGTAATTCATACATATGAATTACAATTGTGTGTGCTATGTGTTTCTTTTTGATTGACATAATAAAAAAGAAACAAATTATATGCCTACTATTATAGCTTAATATCAATTATTCAGGCACTTGCCGGAAACGTCAGATGGTTTATTGGTTAATATTCGTTCGCGGATGGGTGAGTGCGCTCATAAATCTACGCATCTCTGCCCAAACCCGACTAGCCTTGGACGACATACTAGTCACATCTTGCATAAATTACCTATTAATTAACTTTATTGGCAACAAACATAAAAAGATGTGCGCGAAAATTAATTTACGACCGTGAAATTGTAGACCATCAACTGCTTTGTCAGTGGTAATTTAATTATGCAGTTAAAAAAGCAATGATTGAAAACAATTTTTTAGTTCATTAAACGATACAAGAACATGCGTAAATGTCTACGAAGATATTTCAGTATGAAGTCATTTTAGACTTAGGTATATAAACAAAAAAATATACCGAAATACCATTTTATACCCCCTTTTTCTTCCTATATGTATAATAAAACCGATTGATGTAGTTTATAAAATTTTATGTAACGAGTTTACAATTCATTATTCATAGAAACACTGTTGTTACAATTTCTCATCGTTTTGAATCGCGATCCCAAGCCTATTACTTTGTAGTAACTCGGCAAAAACGTCAGATTATATTAGGCGTATTTTTAGGTAGATGTTACATAAAGCTTAGTAACAGGCATTTATGATAGTTTATTTCTACAGTAACGTTAGTACTGTGTGCTTTTTTCATAAAAGTAATGTTCTTTATAGAAAAATACGAGAGATTGTTTGAATATTTTTATCGTCATTGGCTGTTTATACTTACTATGCGACCTATCCGCACGCTTAAAAATTATTTTCTAAGACACGTTTAGTAAAATTTTATATTATTTATAATATCATAACTAAAAACTGTAAAACAATGTTTTATCGGCCATATTTATTGTGATAAATGAATTTATTTCTACTTAAAGGAACTGTATAACTTAATTATAAGAAGAAAATATTTAGTGCAGAGTTTTACTGAATGCTAATATGTACGACGTACGTATATAAATTTTTAAAAGATACAATGGCAATGCTTAGGAAAAGTAAAAATATTCCATAAGTAAAACCTTTTTATCGAAAATATTCAATTGCCGACGTATTTTTTATACCCTTATCTATTTAATATAAGCGAATCACCATTATTATTCATATATCGTAAACATAAGTCTATTTCATCTTTTTATATAAAAGCTCTAGAGATTGGAGACGATAGGTGACCTTTAACGTCTTAACTAAAATTAAAACCTCTAAAAATTATTCTAAATATTCCTAGTCTTTCAGATTTCTTATTTCAGATTTAATCAATTTTTGAGATTTAGAGATTTTTACAATTTAGACAATTTATTATTTACTAAAACTTTTTCGATAATTTTACGTAGCAAAAAATATTTCAGTAGATTTGACATTAAGGTAATGCGGGGCAACGTGAGAAGGGTATAAAAGCCTAAGTAGTACCTAGTAACTTCTCACTAAATGAAAAATCTTTTTTCTTTCAACTGGCTTAACATATATCTAAAAATCATAAAATATATATTTTTTTTATATCACGAATACGGGATTTAGCCTCCATAAAGATAACGACTATAATTAGACTTGAAAAAAAACTCTCTCCAAAACTCCTTTGAAATTGACTGATAAATATTCTCTACTTATGCCTGAAAATTGGAAAGTCATATTTTTTTATAATAAACAAAAAAAATCAAAGTGGGGCAATTGGTTTCATTGAATTGAATAAACATTTTGAGTGATGTTTAATTGAACGTGATACATAAATATGGATAAATAAACACTTGTATTTTATGTTAAACTGACATACCGCGTCGCTATAGCTTTGCTTGTTTTAATTTCGAAATCTATATTACTTTCTATATTATTATATCTTGTACTATGTTTTATATAAATAGTAAATAGAAAAAACGGTTTCTCCTTTCTTTTGATAAGTAAATACGATATTCTTTTGAGGAGAGTCTATTATCAATTTTATCTCAAATATCAACGATTGCAATATATTTTTAGTGGACCCGGACGCGGCTACGCCTGCTTGAACTATAAGAATATTTATTAAATATTATATAATATATTTATTTTTATAAGGATGAATATCAAAATATAAGTTCATTTTGGGTGACGTTTTCTTAAAACAACAAAGAAACTTTGCAAACCG